>JARQST010000460.1:227155-296770 GCA_030142225.1 Pachycephus smyrnensis | reverse complement strand
GTTCAAAAATCTTGTGAACCGAAGCACATCATCCTTGTTGAGATACACCGAGTGGTGTAAATTCCAGTATTTATTAGCAGACAATGTATTTGATTCTTGCATGCAAATGTTTTATTCGAGCTACCAGATATATTTAGAGAGTGGCTGGGAATCCCTGTAGTTATATGTTTATAAGTGGCTGGAGGTAGATAAGCAAAAAACAAAAAAGTTATACAAGTTGATCTTTGTATTTATTGAGGAAAATTAACGATTTACATTTTAATCTTCTTCCTCTTCTTGGGCAGCGCCACCAGTTCCCTTGCGCATGTTCTTCCTCTTTACACGACCAGGTCGGCCACCACCGAATGGCGACTTCAGGGAGAAGTCAATGTGCTTCTGTGAGTCCAGACGTACGATAAAGGATGGGATGTTCACCACCTGCTTTCGCACACTGTAAACACCAGAGAAATATTGTTATAAATTATAACCACACGGTGCTCTCTTTGGTAAGTTGTGTCTTCACGTAACCCTAATACAATTTTATTTAGCGGTAATACCATAATAAGGACTGTACCGATTTCATGGACGGCTAGTAGATTGGATTTTAAGCACCGCAATAGTCACAGTTAAGTGATCTGTTGTGACAAAATTAACCTTCAGACGTGAAGCGCCGGCAAAAAACCAAACGCTTCAGTGGTCTGTATGAAATAGAATTACTGGACATGGTCAGTTCCAAATGGATGAAGGAATCAACCTGGTAAGCCATCCTGGTATCTGAAGTAAGACAGGTCGCACCGTCAACATTGTTCATTATGGAATGAAGAGAGGTTAAGTCCGTTTTAAATCGTTAAATTATAGATTTATAAATAAGTATTGTTTCCTGCTTTGAATCAGACGTGCGTGTCAGCACGGCTGGGATTAACGACAGGATTTAATCTTGCCTTAATGATTAGAAACAATCTGTTAAACTGCAGACATTTCTTGCCCAATGATTAAGGCTTAAAGGTAAAGAAAACTAATATAGGCATACCGAATGTGTCTCTGACGAATCAGAACACGGGCATGATGGATGGACTTGGCAAGACCAAGCTTGAAGACCTGAGTCTGAAGACGCCTCTCCAAGAAATCTTCAATCTTCAGGCCAAGGACGTAATCGAGCTTCATTCGATTCTCATCCAATACTCCTATCCTCACCAATCTACGCAACAATGCATTTCCTGTCGAATAGAATTTTAATTAATACCTAAGAAGAAAGCAGTAACACTAATACGAATTTCAATGAATGTTCAGAATATTTGTAGTCCTATCAATGAATTTCAGACAAGAGGTGTCAGATGTAATATTATTTCAGTATCATCACGTTAATTTAATGATTTCATAAATAGATATGTTTACTTCGATCCCATTAACACACCTTCGAAAAGACGCTTTGGATCCTTCTCTTCCAATGTGAGCAGCTCACGGGCAGCTTTACGGATTTTGGCCAGAGTGTATTTCACCCTCCATACTTCACGCTTGTTACGCAGACCATATTCACCGATGATCCGTAACTCCTGATCAAGACGAGCCTTCTCATAAGGTCTCCTGGGCGTCACGTAAGTCTTTGAGAAGACTGACGGTATTCTACCGTTAACCATGATTACTGAACGTTACCTACAAATAAATATTCCTTAATACAAATAACAAGCCTACTCCAAAATTAACGGCAACACGAAATATCCAATAGGACCAGTATAGATCATTTTGGTCACCCACGTGGCGAATTCAGATGGAGCATTCTGTTACTTCTCAAAAATACACCCAATTAGGCGAAAAAAATATGCTATATATTTACGAAGATGAGAAATCAAACTTGGAAGCCTTTATAATAATGTTAAGGAATTATTTAATTAGAATTATTACTTACGTCTTGCTCTGACAAGTGCAACGTCCAAACGCCAGCAAAGTCGCAAGCGAAATGGCCGAGAATAACGCGTCTTCCGGTAATGGAACTAACAGGAAGATCGTTGCGCCATGCGACAGTACAGCAAACTATTTTTAATGATGTTCAAGATAGTTTGTAGGACGAAGCATAGATGGCAGCACAAGCGCACCTTGTGGAGGAGCCACTCGCGCGTCATGTTGTTTTGACTCTTTTTTTTTTCCTTTGATAAAATCAGCTGGCAGTTTCATCATGCTTCTTCAAAATACTACGTGGAAGGACACTTTGACCTTACTTAAAAATTAATCAATGCGATGACAGCCTGATTTCTCAGACTAAATTATGTTTCCCAACGAGGTGCACGGTCGTTACGTCACAAATACGACCGGAGCGACGGATGTAAATATTTCAGAGTCGCAGACCAAATTGTGGTTATAATAGATAAGCAAATTAGGGACCCTTCTTTTTACTGATTGAAACAATTGGTGTCGCTCAATGATTCTCACGGATTGCTTTTAACTCGTTGAGCTTCAATGGTTATTACGCAGAGCGTGCTAAAAGTTTTTATAAACACAATTAACTGTGAAGTTTTTCTAAACTTCTGTGAGAGCAGTGCTGTGCAATGTTTTTGCTACACTGTAATTTTGTTATGATAGGCTGCAAGTCATGTCAATTGGCATAGAAGATGGAACGTTAGTATAAGTCTGTACATTTGAAAATAAATTTTAACGCTGTCTTCGACATACAATTTTGTAGACTTTGTTTAAAGGAGCTTCTACGATGCATTACGTTTCAATTCATAAACTTGAAACTGTATCTCGTGGAGTCACGTTTTAATCACGTTTAAGTTCTTGTTTGAATATGAATTGATATGGAGGGTCACTCCACTGACCCCAAATGTGATGAAATGGTGATAAATGGGGATGTAAGTAACTGTTATATGTCAAGTATGCTCAGTATTCTATTGGATGGCAAGAAAGACTCTTGGCTAAATATCTTTCGCTTTGTTCTATTCACTCAAAGAATCGTTGCCACAACGTTTTACTTTACAATACTTTCATTGAACTTTCATCACTATGGACGCTTTGACAGCTGTAAGTAACAAGAAATTGTTTACGGATCTTATATAATGATGTGACACTGCCATTCTTCTTCAAAAAGAAAGTTCAAAGTAACTAAACATTCATTTTTTGTTTTCTGAATCTAATACTTAATCATTTATTCTGTTTAATATTGAATCTGTCCATTTAAGTGCTGTCATTCTAATATAATTTTGCTTAAATATTAAAGACAATGCGCATAAAAACCTGTATTTCACTATAAAAAATCAACGAATACATGTAATTCAGAGTAAAATAGATTGTTAGATCAAAGAAAAGCTTATTAAGCCACTCATCGGAACGACCCCATAAAATTAATCGCTTCAATGACCCGCCAGACTTTTACTTCTCAGATAAAAGTTGTCATGACCTCTTCGGATTAGATTAGAGTATAACTCACGTGAGTAAACTCGTGCAACGATATCGTCGTTCGAGCATAAATCACGTTCCTCCTTTGATAGGAAAATTATAAAATTATAATACACCAGAAGAAATAAGATTAATCACGCGACTCCTCATTTGCTTCGATGACTCTCTGAAAAAAAAAAAGCCATCGAAGGCTCATAACAATTTCATGATTTCAGTATCCCCTTGTGAAGTCCTTCATCGCAGGCTCTTTTTCTGGTACATTCTCCACAATCTTATTTCAACCTCTGGACCTGGTGAAGACAAGGCTCCAGAGTAGAATGAATAACACTCACGCTGGGTAAGAAAGTTTCATCATTAGCCATCACTCCGACAAAACAACAGAATTACATGCCCTATCATTTGGCAATAACAGTCATCATCACAGACCACTAGCAATCAATTCCTCATAATCTTTCTTCCAAAACAGAGCCTACAGATGTGGTATGCTGACGACAGTCATTCAAATCGTACAAAAGGACAATGTATTTGGCCTGTGGCGAGGCATGACGCCGGTGAGTAAGAGCATGAACTTTTTGCATTGAATAGAGAAAATAGTAAACACACCAATGACGTTGACTAATGATCTTTAACGTTAAACAGTCGATAACGAGAGTGGTACCAGGAGTAGGACTATACTTTTCATCTCTCCACTGGCTAAAGCATGCACTCAAATTGGAGGAGCCTCTAACAGCTCTACAGGCTGTTTCATTAGGCATTACAGCACGTACAATGTCCGGTGCTTTGCTCATACCAATAACCGTAGTGAAAACCAGATTCGAGGTGAGATTAAATTCCATTAAATCCTTCATCAACCTGTGGGCTAGGATGACAAAAATTAATGATTTTCATTACAGAGTGGAGTTTACAAATACAAGGGAATGGGCGATGCACTGAGATTAATATATAAGCACGAGGGTGTAAGAGGTCTGTCCAGTGGTTTGGTACCGACGTTATTAAGGGATGCACCCTACAGTGGTCTCTATCTAATGTTTTACACTCAATTGAAAAATTCTCTCAACCCTGTAACTGGTGAGTGTCTTTGATAAGTTTTAACAACTGATAAGAAGCCAAGACTCTCGTGAATACGTTTTACGTAATACGAAAGTGCCGCCCTTTAACCTGAACTTCTGCCCTCTTGTTTTCCTCAGAGAATGGACACATCGCGCTTGCGCCACAGATACATTTCGCTTGCGGAATCTTAGCTGGTGTATTTGCCTCCGTGGTGACGCATCCTGCGGACGTCATCAAGACCAAGATGCAGCTTTATCCAAACGAGTACAAACACATCCACGAGGCGATTTTTATGGTACATAAAAAACACGGGGTACTTGGTTACTTCAATGGTATTGTACCCCGTATGCTTCGGAGGACCCTGATGACAGCTATGGCTTGGACCGTTTACGAAGAGGTAGGCGTACCGGCTAAGTTGTATTTTGAAAACTGTTTTAGTTAAAAAAGATTGTTTATTAACGTTTCGTTTTTTATTCCACAGATGACCAGAAACCTGGGTCTGAAATAAATGGCTGAAGTTGGTGGTACCGAGTTCGTTGGATCGGATCAAGTTGAATGAATTTAGTGCAGTATTATAAAAAGATTTATAAGTGAATTCTGGTATTGCTTATTAATTGTTACGGCATGAAGGTATTATTACGATTAGGCTATATTTATTTAATTAAGTACGGCAACGATAAGGCCTGATCGTACTGGGCGCAAACAACTAAATTGAAATAAAAATATAACGAACGTTCTGCCTTGGCGAATTGTGGCAGTTTGGTTCGTATTGAAATTTTATGTGTATAAATATATATTTTTTTAAATGACTATTAAGACACCAAGTGCGGTACTCTGTTTTATCTTTTTCTTTTTTATTCATTGGAAATAACAATCTTTTGAATATTACAATGCAACCTAATTAAAGTGATCGTTATGTATATAGCCAGTCTAAAGTAACAATTGTTCTAAGATGTAAACAAAATTGTTTGGATAAAATAACATTTGCGGTTTGTCGAATCATTTTTAAAGAGTCTCGACTTAAAACCCGAAGCGCGGTCTCGGCGGTCACCGATTTATCGCGACAAATAATTCTTGAGCGTTGGATAATTGGCCAGCCGGATCGGCCATAAGACCGATCCAGCATCGTATAAAACGCGTTCCTCGATCTCGACTTTTTTTGTTTGTTTGTAAGATTATGCAAAATCTTTACCTTAAGATTACAATAAGCGGCGTGCACGTGTCTACTCCGTCTTATAGTCACATCCCTCCACTTCTCTTGACTCTGAAAATAGACAATGGACCATTCAACATTGAGTATACGTCGGTGCTCGCGGAACAACCTAAGCACATCCGCATCCGTTGAACACTTTTCTAATAAACATTAGAAATTATTAGTTAGACAGCTTCAACCTTGGGAATCACCGTATTCTAACCTAATCAGTTAAATCACCTACTACTTTATCCCATCCCATAAACACATGGCACAGAGTATTACACAAGTTTCTCTATTTCTTTTCTTCTTTGCTCACACATTATTCCTACGAACAAACAAATAAGGACAGCGAAGAATCTTGTTCCAATATATATCATATGTAAGTATAAAGCCAGTATATGATGCATCGATGGGCATGTTTTGTATTTATGTAAAAATTCAAAGGAAAAATATTAAATAAATGTAGTGACACTGTTTCTTTTCTTTTTTTTCATATGATTTCTAACAGAGACAAAACTTCTCAACAGAAAAACAGTGACTGGTGATCTTGTATATGACCATCTTGGCTCTCGCAATGGAGCTTGTTTGTTTGCTTTTTGTACAATAAACAACTGGGAAAGAGGGAATGTAATTGGCGGGTATTTATTTTTGTTATTCTCATACGAAGCACAAGAACGCGAGTTACGTAGCTCCTAATAGTATTATCTTCCTCACAATTGCTTTAATCCGTTTGAAAATCTCTCCTAATAAGTAGGACATGTTGGTATTATCATTCCGACATAAATACCTCATAAATGCGTAGCAGAAGCTAGGATTGTATAGTCACAGTCACACAGGGCACTGTCGTGGCAGGTCTACGGTAGTAGGCACTGATTCCTCCACACTATCATTAATTTCTTTTTGACAAAAAGAACTTTCCTGTCGTTGGAATTATATAATGGTTTACCGTGTTTTAAGCCTACGAAGATATTACACCGATCAAAGCAAGTATAGGTATACCTTCTCCCATCTTGCTCTACGGACAATATCTTTAAGTTACTAAGCGTTAGAGTAAATGTAACTTGTCTGGCACGCTCGCACGAGTTAACATGTGTCCCTTGAACATATCAATATAACAATGCTATTATATCAACATATACATATGAATAAAATGTATGCATATATTGAAATAATTGTATTGTTAAAGAAAAGAAGTTCCTTCTTAACACTCGAGCATGAACACATCTTTCATTGAATAGTTTTCTTAAGAATTTACCCTCCGATGTGTATCAAGATAAATCATTGCCTGCGCTACTGTTATCCTGTCTTGCAAACCCTCCCACCCATTGCTTGTAGAGAGACAGTCTCTCCTTTTTTTTTTAATACTTGAATAATCGATTGCTGGCTATAAATTCACTGAGATTCTACACTACTTCTGCCCCTTAAGAAAAAGAATTGCTTCTTAATGTTTGAATAAACGTCTGAGATGTTAAACCTATTGAGAAGTCACCTAATGAGAATCTGAAAGTGTCTTCCGTCGCGTGCCACAGTAAATTATCATGTACATTACGTGCGACTTATTAAAACTCACCTGATAAAGAACCTGTATAGTAATTGAGATGTTAAAAGTTTATTCTTTAGTGCATACCTGGCTCACTTCTCACTCACTAACCAATCAAGAGTAGTTACTTGTGACTTCGGCTTCTAGACCGTTGGCGACGACGGCTATGGTGACTGGAGCTTCGATGATCACGATTACCTGGAAGAAATAATGGTCTTTGTATAGATTGAAGGACATAGAAAATATATCCAGGAACGTCGTCTTCGAGAGGAACTTACCCTTGTCCCTGGCATGTCGCCGATGGCCGTCCTCCTCTCTGTGCCGGTCGTGTCTTTCTCGCGATCTGCTTTTACTTCGATGTCCGGAATTTCTGATGGAAATTACAGGGTTGTTATGATTTATTTCGTTAATGTTTTTTGTTTTTAATTAGAAACTTACCTGTAACTTGCTGATTCGTGTCTAGGCTTTTCTTCGTCGGTACGTCTACGACGTTTGTCTCTATCCCGTTCACGATCTCTGTCTCTGTCCCGCTCTCTGTCACGATCTCTTTCCTGTCGACGTCTTTCTATTTCCTCATTCGCGCGCGCTCTCTGCTTTCTGTCTTCATCCCTTTTCTGTTCTTTTTCATCCCTTGCCTTCTCTCGTTTATTCTGTAAGTTGGAGTTCTTTGTTTCTGGCTCTCATGCTTTTGTATAGCGAGTGCGTTGTTTAGTTTGAATTGTTCGAAAGGGCTTACCATAATTTCTTGCATAGCACTTTTCAACCTGGCATATCCAACGTGTTGTTTTCCCATTAGATGATCGTCTATGCGCTGCTGGGCATCGCCGACAATAAGGAATGCACCGCATACATCACAGACTTCCATTTGTTTTTCTTGGGCTGCTGCTAATTCAGCAGTCTAATGGATAATTGTTATGGAGTTACTTTATAGAATATATAGAATAGATGGAGAAGTATGCAGAGAATCTTTTCTTCTTATTTTTTACTCACCTGATTATAGTGACTGTTATCATTGGATTTTCGTAAAGTTTCACGTTCTTCTTTCAGCTGATCACAAAGACGCATCAACCCTTGTGCTTGTTCAACATTTCCTTGTATACCACTTTGTTCTGCCTCTTCCACTAACTTATTTATTTTCTCTGTTAGCAGAGCAATCTGCTCTTCGTTGCGCTGGGTCTGTGCTGGTGTTAGAGTAGGCTAAAATATTATAATAGTTGATGTTAGCGTACATCATGCTTCGGTGTGACTATGAATAAGTATGTAGAAAGAAATTACTGCTTCGGTTCTTCCAATTAGTGCCAGTCGTTGTTTTCCCTTAATGATCTTCCGCTCAACCTCATTAAGCATACTTTGGCAGAACCGTATAAACTCATCCTCGTACTGTTGCTTTCTATACGAATAAGGTGCCTTCTCGAAGAGATCCCTAGCTTCATCATCATGTACCCTGGAGCATGCTCCCAAATCCGCTCTCGTATTAACGAATAGATCATGAGGGCAAAATTTCACGAGATACAACTTGCAAAACTGCAAAAAGACAAAAATAGTAAACGATTCCCAGTAACAAAAACATTATCGTCGAGCATCGCGCTGGGATTTTCTAGTTCGAATAAATTCAGACGCGCGTCGTAGACGTGTTTTTCAACAGAGACGAACATTTAATTAAAGAAAGATATATCGTCATAAAAGACTGTAACAGATATAACATACCTCAGGATCCTCCCAGTTTAATTCTTTGGGCTTTTCATTTGGTAGAACATTCCTGTTTCTTCCCATAAGCTCATCGAGCAACGCAGCGGCGGCGGCAGCAGCCATTTTCCGCAACGCCTTTTGGTTAAGAGTCGCGCCTAGCACAAGGACTCCTCGTCAATTCTTATTTTATTAACTCTTATTATGTTCCACAGCTTCACAACATCATTTGATTTTTCTGCCACTACACTGTTTCTTAATATTCTACTAGATATTTCGATCTTCTCACGTTTTAGGGATACGGACACCGCTGACACAATCACTCGGTTAACTTCGCCAATGTTCGTTCTTCTTCGTCACCCTCTTCTTCTTCTTTCTCGTCACTACGTAAAGCTCGTATATCTCGTGCGCAACTCACTATTCATTCATTATTGGAACGATACAGAAAATATATATCCCGGCTTGTTAGAAGGCACGCCGAAACTAGTTTCCACATTTCGTGTTAATCATCAGCGCCCACTGGCGATTCCGTTGTGCGGATTGCTCACCGCCATTACTCTGTTATTTCAAACCTCCAATAGGCACAGAACCGTCAGTTTTGAATAACAGCAATTTGCAGTATGATTTTTTATTGATCTTCTAAGGAACAAACGCAGTTTAATTCATGCAGGATCTATAATGAAATTATTGTAGTCTGTTGTATGAAAAATACAATTCTTAGGATTTAACGATACATTTCTACTTGTCTAATATCATTTAGAGTTATACAATACTGAAATTATGTTACATATTGATCTATAGTTATCACATAAGAGTATAATTTGTCCTTCGACTTCCACTAGAAAGAGTCTCAATTGGTTAATGAAACTGTCATATTAATTTGTACGGTGTAGCGATGCATTTCTTATTTCTCTGTCTCGATGCTTGTGTAGTACTTCATTAAGTTGATGAACAAAAGCAGAGGACTTGTTCGCGGATCTCTCAACCATATTCATTTCTGCAGAGATTTCTTCTATCTAAATGATTAACAGAGGTTTATTATTGATGTAGCAGTGTATTAAGCAGGGTCTATTCTTGTTACGCACATATTGTTTATACCCTATATATCTGTTGTACTTTTGATTGTTGTCATAAATCTGTTTGATTTGAAGCATCAATACTAGACATAGGATTATGCCACCAAGTATCACAAGGGAATGTATGTTTTGAAAACTACGGAGAATGATCATTCTTGTTTGCTTAAAATTGTAATGCACCTTAGCAAAGGTGCACCAGGTTCTGAAACAGAATATATCAATGCAAGTAAGCTTCCTGCAAAACTATTGTTTACTGTTTTAAGACACTCAAGAGAATTACCACTGAATAATCCCGAAACTACTGCTAACAGTAACCAATTCGTTGATATTGATACTGGAAATGGTTGTAAAATGAAACAATAAGAAAAAAATCAGATTTCATGTGCGGTTTGCAGTTTTTGTAGATGGCGCACTGTGCACTATGGTGTCCTATGATGATGTATGACATATCCAGTGTCAATTAGGAAGTCGCCGGCTTAACTATTTGTAATAATCTTTTATCTTATTGTTTTTCTACAGTCATTGTACTCATTATTATCAAAGAAGTGGGACAATATAGAAATGTATATTGAAGGAGAAACTATGCTTAGTAGCTGAGTGAAAAGTGAACTTGCAGCTAATTTCCTGCATGATTGAAAAGTCCTTGACATCCGAGGAAGTCAAGTTGCGATAAGCATGCCGAGGATCACCGATGATAAAAATCGAATATAAGCATATAAGAAATAATAGAAACTAGAGAATAAAATGGCTAAAGTTCTACAGCTCTTGTTGGTCAGTCTTTGTGTGATTATTGCTGCACTTGCTGGTCCGGAGGAAGATGAAGGTGTCAAGTATGCAAATCAGTGTGAAGGTATTTTATCATGCACTGATTAGATTTATGAATGAGAATGCAGTCACTCAAGATTTCTATATGCTGCAGTGTGCAAGGTTGTTGCTACGGAGCTAGAAGCAAGGCTGGATGAAACGGGAAAGACTCGTGATGTACTTGAAATTGGATACTCCATAGATGATGTCGCTCCTAAGAAGAAAAAGGAGTATAAGAAATCGTAGGACCCTCATTTATTGGATTTAATTTCAAATAAGTTTTGACCGACTATATTTGTTTTATTTATTTTTTCAGAGAACTCAGGCTGGTCGAGTCTTTAGAGAATATTTGTGATCGGATACTTGAGTACAACATACATAAGGAACGCTCGGATAGTTCAAGATTTGCTAAAGGAATGAGCCAGACTTTTAAAACTCTTCATGGACTAGTGTAAGTAACTATTATGTTTTTCTCATTTTTAAGGAAACTAAAGAAGAATGTTTAAATCATTCATTCGATTGTTCAGTGATAAAGGAGTCAAAGTGGAATTGGGTATTCCTATAGAACTTTGGGATAAACCATCTGTTGAGATTACTACTTTGAAAACTCAATGTGAAAATTTGATAGAAAACTATGAATCCGATATAGAAGACTGGTACCATAAACTCCAGGGTGACGTACCTCTTAGTCAGTAAGTAATAATTATCATAACCAAGCATTGCTGAACTCGATTTCATATTGACGTTATATTACCTTCCTTTTAAGATATTTGTGTTCAGAACGAGCTTTGAAGGGTAAGGATGATACCTGTCTAAAAGAAAAAGGAGACACCGGACGCTCTGATAACTCAGATAAAGATAAGAAGAGCAAAAAGAAGAAGTCATCAAAATCATCCAACGAAAAAGACGCAGACGGTACTCCAAAGAACAATCCTAAGAATGCAAACGAGGAACTTTAGAAAGCAAGAAAATTGAAGACTCTAGTTTAAACAAGTGCTCAGTCACTAATTGACCTTATTTTAATTTACTATATAATTTTACATCAAACGATTGATATTTATAGTCGTGTCAACTCTATGATTGGTTAGTAAAGGTATATTTGTGACAAAAGACAGTTGCAAATTTTCTCTACAGTCACGAAAAATATGTCAAAATACATAGCCTGCCTTTTCGTACTATTAAGTGTCAGCAAATTATGTACGTCTACCATTTTACGTGGTGCAAGAGCACAAGAAGGCCAATTTCCTTGGCTTATTCAGTTCCAAACAATAGCACCCTGCGGTGGAGTGCTACTAGCTCCTGACTGGGTTCTTACGGCAGCTCAGTGTGTTCAGTACAAACGAAATGTAAGCGACAAAAGTTTTCTGTCTCTGTGCAACAATAACAAAGAAACAAGATCCTCTTGGTCATTTTAGTCCATTACTCTGTATGCCGCTGGTTTGAATAGTACTGACTCTAGTCAGACTATCAGTGTGAAGGCAACCTACATCTTTCCACAATATAAGGCATACGAAACGCACCGCGACTATGGAAATAATATCGCCCTGATGAAGCTGGTACAGCCATTTGATATCTGCAACGAGAACGTGCGCCTCCTTGACGTGGCTCCATTGAGATTAGATGATAATTACAAGTCTTGTATGATATTTGGATGGCAGAGTTACATCGCACCGTCTAATAAGGTCTATGCCAAGCCAGTGCAGTACAGTCAGGTGTTTCTTAACTCCTGGAAATTCTGCGCGTACATGCTCCGTGGCAATGCCAGCTATAACAACGTCTTCTGCACGATGGTCGACGCAGAAGATGAGATGAAAGCCTGTGCTGGTAATCCTGGTTCTCCAGTTGTATGCGAGGATCAGTTTCAAAGGATGGTTCTTGTGGGTATAGCTACCTGGTCCAACTTTTCCTTGGACTGTGGTGATCTTCCTATTTATCTTGGTGTAAACGCGTTTAGGTGAATAACTGGGTTCTTTTTAGCAAACATGGAATCTGTTCTGGCTGACTGATATCATTTTGTTACAGATCCTGGATGTACGATGTGATAGTTAATGAGAGAAAGAGTGAGGGTGTAGAAGCTGAGACGAAACATAGTGTTTGTGATTATGGGAGATATGTTGGTGGAATATCCATGGATCGTAATTTACAAAATCGTACTGATCTTGTGAATTTGGATGGACGGCCACTAGTACTAGGGAATAGTTCTGTTTCTAAAGTGCCTGAAATTAAGTTGAAACTAGAACCACCTTTATCCGACAATTATCTCAATGATTATTCAAGAATTCCAATAGAATATGGAGCACGCGAGACTATGTCTATGGTAAACATTACCAAGGAACGAGATGACAGTCTCCGCCAATACCAAGAAATAGGACTTAAGAACGTTATCAAAAACACGGATAGTATAAGAATTGTAACTGAAAGTCTCTATGATCTTTCGAAGCATGAATCAGAGAGTTCGGATTTGGAACTTGAATTCTTGATACCCTTTGACTATGAAGGATACGAGAAATCCTTAGGCTCGCCAAACTTATTCCTTGTGGGACAAAATCCAATGCTATACACAATGTTTCTTTTAGAATTGATTATTTATAATTCATAGTACAATTTTTTTATTTTACATATGCATTGTACATGACATACAATGTAATTTCTAATAACTAGTAACAAAAAACACTACTTTGCTTTCAACTTGGCTCGCTTGCCTTCTCCTCTCTTGGGTGGTACTTTGCCACGAAGTGCCCGAAGCCTTATGTACTCCTCTTTGAAGTCCTGATGCTCATCTCTAAAAAGTCCATAGTCACGTAGCCTCATCATGAGATGCCAAGTCTGAACGTGTCGAGGATAATAACTGATGATTTCAGCTCTACGATCATATGGCTCCTCACTGAACAACTTGACAACTTTCATCGACGTACTGGTTGTAGGTCTTGCAACTTCTCCAAAGATTTGATTACTCAATCGGTTCATTCTTTTAGCGTAATTAGTCGCCACATTGGCGAGATTTACGTATTTGCTCATATCTCTCTGTTTATCAAGCACTGAGAGAGGTTAGGATAGCCTCAAAATCAGTCCTCTCTGTGTCCACAGAAAATTACTCTCCTCGCCGTCCCGACGTTAATAAAACAATTACGCTTCGCGCGTAGAATAGCCAATGAACCAAATACAAAAATCTTAATCGAGTGATAACAATGCCTTAATCACTCTTTAAATTTCCTCTCTCTTCCTCGGACTTACAAGTAGCGCCATGTTCGAGGCGCTTGCGCCATTATAAAACATATGTATATCCAAAAAAAAAAGGCTGCTACCCAATACAAAAAAGCAACATATTACCTCATAACTTATTAAAAATCTAAATACAAGCTATAAGAAGCACCTAAAACTGATAACATCAAACATACAAGGCGTTCCCTACCGTAAATCTTTAATCATTACCAATATACAGTGTGAGCCAAATAAATTCGCTATTCGATAAGGATCAATTCTCAGAACAAAATTTCCAATTTACATACCAAAGTAAAATATACCGAAAAGTCATTCTGTTATTTAGCTTTCTGAAAGAAAAAAGAAAACTTTTATCAAGCATCAAAATATAATCTGCTGATACCGGAGCAAAACAGTCTACCATAGTACAACAACAACAACTAACGAGCATACATTAAAGCGGAGCTAATGGCAGTAAAAAAGAAAAGGTAAGAACATCGCGATCGTAAGTGAACATAGGTAAGCACCTGAAAGCGTCGCCTATACGTACGAAGATGGATTACGCGTGTGATAAAATAGCGTGGGCCGAAAGTGGCCGGCGGGTCGCGTAATCTCGCGTTAGTCATTCCCCCCAGTCGTTGGATTTATTTATGGGTTGGGCTACTTATTTGACGTAATGAAATTCCCGGTAATATGACGCGTGATAAGAAACCTGTTTTCTCCTCTCGTATCCCAGGCGTCGATGACGGCGTCCAGTTTCGACCGATTACGAATCTTCGGATAGGTCCTACACGACAAGAATACAAAAGTCAAACTATGCCGTTGCTACTTCTTTACCATTATACCAGCAAGTACACAGTAGTATATTTTTATCAACGCACACTCTCCGTACGACGTACATTCTCTAGACTCCGATACCATCGATGGTACGTTGAGTATCGCCCAGAACGGAAGGGACGTCCCTAAATTTAGCCCAGAGCTGTAGAAAGATCAGATACAAAGTTCTAATCGCACAATGTCGCAATAGAATCAAGTGCGACGAGTGATCCTTTAATTGGGATTCAAAAGTTCCCGCCGTTTTCCGTTACCAGTGATCCACAGCCTCCTCGTATACGATCCAGGTTACGTTTCGAATGTCATTGACAATGAAACTACTTTGGTAGGATGATTTAATTACTTACGATAATCGCGATCAGTACTTTTAATAACGATTCATTATCGAATCATTGTTCAATACGAATTTCAATGTCCCTACAGTATTCCCAGCCAAATCCAACAGTACTGTATAATCCTAGGTATTGTTAAATTCAAAAATGATCTAGTAATAAGCGTAAGTACTTGGTAGTTTTTGATATCATTTTAAAAGATCCTACATATCACGTTCCAGACAAGGTCTGCACGAGCGGTTAGGCGTTTACTATATCGACTAGTCCTTTGTAAGTCGGCTGCTCACGGATAAGATCATTGATAAGACTGGTCGTAGGTAAAAGAAGAGGTGGGCCCAGTGGAATAAAAGTTGTAGTAACGAATGAGAGTTCGAGGCCAAGAGTATTATAGTAATGGCGTCGTAGGTTAAGGAGTGAAGAAAAAGGGAGAGTCAAGTATGTAGAATTAAGAGTAAAGCGTGAGAGGGAATAACGAGAAGTTGGCAAGTTGATAAAGAGTGACGAGAGCGAGAAGCGAAAAAAGATCTGTGAGAGATAGTGAGAGATACAGAAAGAGAGAGAGAGAGAGGTAGAGAGGGGACAGATGGAAGCAAAGCAAAGGTAGTAAGAAGTGACGGTATCCAAAGTAAGAGGGAGCTTCTAACAGGTCTATTTGGAAGATCTAAAAGGCAGTGGATACGGAGGTGCCCGCAACGCCGCACGTACCGTCGACGGACACTGTGGAGGTACTCGTGCTCCGGTCTAAGGACTCCGATTGGTGCGGATAGTGCATGCCGCGTGATAGTGTGTTAGAGAGTCGTGCTTCTGACAATGAGCCGCGGCGGCGAGTGTGATAAGTAATCGCCGTAGAGCCCATTCCTGGTTGTGAACGCGTAGTGGCAGTGGAGAAAGATAGAAGCGCGGAGCAGCGCGGGCGATCCTCGACTTAATGACTCGCGTTTTACGTGGGGCGCCCGGAGCCGGAGATCATAATTATGTTCAATGTACCGCCCAAGTTCTACGAGCTGTGTCGCCTTTGTTTATCGTCGGACGGTGTCAAGTTGTCCATTTTCGAGGAGGAAGGCGCCCAGCGGAACTTTGCCGACAAGATACTTACGTGCCTCGCGATTACGGTAAGGCCCTGGGTTATCCTGAGGGACCCCTTCGAAGAAGGCCCAGGCCCCGAAATAGACGCAACATCTGGGCCCCGAGAGTTCCTCCTCTTGCGAGCGAGGAGCGCGCGGTGCCCTGTCTCGTTCTGTCTTTCCTTCTTGCTCTATTTCCTTCCTCTACTGTTCTTGATGTTACTCTCTCGCTCGATCTCTTTCTCTTGCGTAGCTTTTGGTCTCGTTCTCGCCTAACTCCTTCTCTTTTCTGCGTCTCTCTTTCTCTCTGTCTCTTTCTTTCTCGCTCTCTCTGTCTCTCTTTCTCTCTCTCTCTGTATGTGTGTATATGCGTGCCACGGGAGAAAGTTTGGCAAGAGATGTGTCCGCGAGATAAGCCGCCTCTCGGGGATTTAAAATGGCAGTGATAAGCTGCTGAGGCTCCGTTGTCTTGGCTTCGCCCGTGGGAGCTCGACAGCAAGCCAGATTGGTGATACTGGGGCCAGGCTCCTTATTTGGACGGCCCTGTTATCAGGTTTCACACGCGGACTACTGGCTACTCTTGTCAGACTTTCTTCCAGGAACGTCTTCTTCTGGAGATTGCGTCTTTCCGGCGACCACTGCTCTTTAAATCGAGCTTTTCCTACAGTTCCTGGATAGCCAGGTTGCTGATAACGACTCTAGCCAACCTTGTGTTGCTAGATTGTTTGGGCCTTATAAGCTATATTTCTCACCCTTTTCTTATCTTATTGTCAATATTATGAAGCGTCATTGTGTACTGGTGGACTTGCATGCTTTTGTCAATAGTTTACATCATGGTAATACTAAAATACCGGATCTTTCCTTTGTCCTTAGAATCTCATCGTACGTACAGAGGGCTTTGCAAAAAAGTCAGGGAAAAGATGCTTTCTATTTATCCTTTTAAAACAAGAGTTACCTAAACACCTTGGATGATAATAAGATTGTGGATTTGCCTCTGCAGTATTCTTGCTGATGTTGTGTGATTGGAGTAGGATTCATATATTTAGGCTATAAATAGGATTACACCATGTGTTTCAGAGATAAGCTAAAGTTAAACTCAGTTCCTTGGCATTATCTGTAATTCTTTTGTCATGCGAAGAAGCACACTGTGATTTCAAGGATTTTACCAAAATGTATACAATATTATGTTGTACATCTTTGCTGTTCATGATACATGATACATGAGTTAACTTTATGATAGGCATTCGTAGTAAAAATAACTTATGCCGAATAGACTGTAATGATTATCTAAATCTGTGCTCATAAAATTCATTATTACTTCCAATGATTTTGAATGCCAATCCCAGACAGATTGCAAATCAGTTAAATTTAACTATTCGTAGTGTTGGGTTACTCCGACTAGCCATGAATTTTATTAAGACAAAGAGAAGGTCTGCTGACACGTTGTCACTCTTTCATTTGGTATATACGTTTACTTAATTCAGGTATTCCCTCTTTCGTTACAGGTAAAGGATGGAGACTCTTTGCCACCAATCATCTGCCACCGATGCGTGTACAAATTGGATATACTACACAATTTCCGTGAAGTCTCACGCAAATCCGATGTCATACTCAAACAGTACCTGGACTATGCTAAGCAGTTGTCGTCCCAGGACGATCAGGTAATTATAACCTTAATTTAAAAGATCACTTCATAATCAAATTAACACCTCGTACCATTTCCAATAATTTTGTATCTACCACCAGAGTGTGAAAAGTATTAGTCACTGATCGTTGAGTGAAAATTGGCCCAACATGCTGACGATAGTGGTCAGTCATACTGTTCCAAGTAATGATGCAACTAGGAATGTGCAATGTGTGCAATCTGATTGTAGATAAGAATGCAACGGACATGTGGTACGCCATACGAATCGTACATGCATTTACATTTACAGGATACTCTTATTTATCTCTTGTATACCGATACATCAGTAATTATGTAAGCTATCTCAAGGTTCCCTTTAACTCACTCAGGCTTATCAGTGCGACCCTGTGTATCTTGAGAAAACACTAAAGAGAATCAAGGAATAATGAAAGAAAAAAAAAAAGAGTTAATTACAGCTAGGCAAAAAAGGCATACCACCTCATAAAATCCACATCCAAGTGTACTGTGCCCCAGTGAACGTGACTCTAGAATCCTGGCGTTTCTCTTTGTTATAGGAAAAGTCTTTCTCCACTGCCAAAGTAGCAGACTTAAGCCCACTCCAGTCGTTTCTCCAATTGAACAAAACCCTGTTCAACGAGGAGCCCAATTCTCCGGCCAGCATTAATCAAAACGTAATACCTCAAACTCAGACTCATCATCTGGAACTGCGGGCCAACGAGATGCCCGAGCAGGAGAACATAAAGTGCGAACCAGAGGACGACACGTGCTCGAACAGCTCGGATCCCGACAGATTGGAGATTGAGGACCGGGACGAGCAGGAGAGCGACGGCGAGGAGAATGGCTACGATATGACTGTTAACAAAAGGATCAAGATGGAGGCCGGTTACGAGAGCTCAAAACAGAGCACACCAAATCGTAGTCCGGTCAATAGAATGGACACCCCTGAGAGCAATTGCTCAGATACTCACATCGACCAGGAAACCACAAAGCTCTGGCAAGCACTGGCAAAGTAAGAAACTCCATTATTTATATATAGAAAAAAAGAAGTGAATCAATAGAAAATACTATGCACGTGCATTCGCAAAGTATCACGAGCCTTTTTCGACAAGAACGTGTTTAGTGCGTTATTAATAGTCGTGATCATTATTCGAGATTGAATAGTAATGAGTTCGCGTAATGATATCATTGCCTGTACCACCGACAATGATTATTCAGGTGCAGTACTAATCGGCATTCATACTTAGAAGATATAACGGTACTTGATGCATCAATGTGGTGGAGTAATCATTTCTGGTGTCTATATATGTATATATCATGTATGATAACGATTTTGGTACGTCTTCGATTCTGTTATCAGTAACTAATATAGAAACTGTCAGGTTAGCTTCCTAGAAATTTGCGGCTTTGCATATCCTCAGATAAGAGCACTGAGGAGCGATAGATAATACGAGTGTAAATAACGTAATGGTGAAGTTTATCGGGTCACGAGCTATTCAGAAGTTGTACTACGCGATTGCATATCAAAACAAATGCGTTATCAGTACGGGGGCACGATTTCTGAACTTCTTATAAGCAGTCCTTATCGGTGACAGTAGCAGCGTTCATTCTTAGAAATTCCTCTTGTATTAATACTTATGTAGATAAGATAATACCCTTTGCCACCTGCTACGTGAAACCCGTGCACCGCTCGCTGGGTAAACAGTGCTGTTATCAGTCCAGTGTTATGTATACGCTACTGGGAGCTTCTTATCCTTTGTAAATATAAGGAAAAAAGGAGAGAGACGGAGAGAAGGAAAGGATGAAAAATTAAAGACCCCCGTCTTGGAACGTACCGTTATTTTTTATTGTGCTCGTTAAATCTCTTTAGTCTTCTGAATACACGTGGCTAACATTCTCGTGACCTTGTTTAATTTTATCAGTAACAGGAGTCTTGAAATAACAAGGACAAATGGCGACAAGCTGAACAACGGTTTTACCGGCGAGGCGACCAATCTACTGCGCTCTCTAATTAACAACAGGCACATTGGTATTACTCCAGTGGACACCGACAGGATTTCGCCTCAAATAAGATTCTACAGGGACACCCAGGGAACGACGATCGAACGTACGGTTCCCGATTGTTCCGTCCTGGGCAATCGTACGAATATGCCCTGCGTTGAGAATAAGGTAAGCGGTTTTGCTATAGATTGCGGATAGTCGATTGTGGGTCTGCGACAAGCTGTAAAACGTTGAGGTAACAACGGCAAAGGAGAACTTGGATATTCGAGCCATATAACAGTGGAAGAGTCTCCTTGGAATACGCGTGAAAAATATTAGTCCTGGTCAATGCGAAAAAAAAAGGAGAGCCTTCTCAGCCGTTTCCATTGGGCCCGAAGCGCTGCTTGACTGCAGCTATGCGCAAATAAATTCCCTGCCGTGGGAAGAGGAGAGAGAATGCTTCCTACTAGGTTGGAGAGGGAGAAGGTGCAGTTCTGTCTAATGCAAATACCAGTGCGATAGAACGGGAGTAATAGAGTAGACATAGGGGAATGGTGGAAAAGGTAGAGAAAGAAGAAGGAGAAAGAGAGAGAGAGAGAGAGAGAGAGAGAGAAAAAGGGCCAGGTATAGAAAAGGAGAGGCAGGTCAGGTGACCCTTGGGTGTCAAGGGATCCCTTCGGGGCGCTATTCAGAGCCCACCTGCCCGCAGGTAAGGGGCCTTGAAGGTCCCGCAGATAATAGATAACTGGAAAGTGCTTTGTGATAGGCCATAAGCGTTAGAGACCCGGCGAACCTACTATGTCAACCCGCTGTTAACAGATGTTCAGATAAGCCCAGACCTTCAATGGATTTTAGTTTAGAAGATCTTTTGTCCACGGCGAAGGAGCTTCAATTCCATCCTATAATAAGGAGGTCGATTGTGGACGGCTTTGTGCCATTTCCCATTGCCTTTGCCAGGGATGCCTGGCTGGTATACAGGCTTGCTGCTGCCTTTGTACCTGATAACAGGTAGAACAGGGTTCTTGGCTCTTCTTGCTCTGCAATAACAAAATTCCTATTTCTAGTCCGGGCACGGTAAAGCTCCCAAGGTACCTGTGACTCTCGCATCCCTTTTATACCTTTACCGTCCAGTACCGTGAAGAAGATAATCAGGGTTAAAAAAGAAAAGGAAGCAAGACAGCTCCGTAGGCTTTAACGTTATTGGTACCAGTCGAGTAATATTTGATTTATTGTATCGCAGAGTGCCTCCATGGATAGTAATCCATCCAGTCCAGCCAGTGTTGGCCGGAAGGAAACAAAGGGTCGACGGAAACAGAGCTATCCCAGCAAAGCTCCTACCAGTCCTGATGTCATTCACTATCAGCAGGAATCTAACGAGGAACAGGCTCAGGATTTCACTGCGTGGTCGAATAAGATGAAGGGAAAGGTGAGACGAAGAGGAAGAAAAAGGAGGAACGCGTTCAATGCATACGATATCGTATTTCTTTTGGCCGATACATTATACTCGTGCCCGATTGGACGTTTCTTAAAAAAAAAACTTGCGTCCAGCAGGTCGAGGATCAGAAGCAGCAGTTCGATCAGCAGGGTGGCAATGCCACGAAGAAGATGGACATGTCGTGCACGAACTGCGGGACCATGACCACTACGATTTGGCGGCGAAATATGAAGGGCGAGATGGTTTGCAACGCGTGCGGTCTTTACTACAAGCTACACGGGGTGAATCGTCCTGTAACAATGAGAAGGGACACTATTCATACGCGTAGACGTCGACCCAAGGGCGAGAAACCTACCAGGCACAGAAGTAAGATCGTCTACGTCGATGCTCGATGGATTAACGGAAATCCTAGGTACCCCGTGGGTCCAGGTAGGGAAGCTGCTACAGGGTTGCTATTTAATTTTACAGAAAAAGGCGAGACGATATTGCCTACTCAGTCCGAGCAGATGGATGCTGAGAGTGCGGACATGTTGGCAGCTCTTCGTAGACAGATACAACCTCATCTCATGATGGCAGCACTTACTCCACCGCGTATACCTGGTGCACACGCGCATCCACCCCCACCCACTGCGCAGCTCAATTATTCACTTCCCATACCCAGTTACATGATGCACGTGAGTATTTATTAAATAACGTGATTACTGTTTGTAGGTTATGTCATTTAGTTTCTTCTTACACGTCCTGGGACATGCTCTATGATATCTTATATCGCAGCACGTCAAAACCGAGGGAAGAGAGCAGCAACGTCACTCGCCCGACAACGTGGAGGAACCCGACGACGGGGACGAGGAAAATGTCTCCGACGTCCCGTTGAACCTGGTCGCTACCACCCTGTCCGAGGAGGCACACTGATTCCCGACACGAGGCTTCCTTCTATGCTATGATCATCATCCTCCAGGTGATGGTACTTCAATCACTTCTTCAACAGAAGTTTCTGCACAGAGATCTGACTGTCCTGTACAAGATCATCGTCGCTAGGTACACTTTTTTACGAATAATCTCTAGACAGATCTGACTGTCCGGTGACACACAGGGTGTAGACGACGAGCTCCTTCTTTTCTCTTTGGTACTACCTTTTTGTTATTGTCTATCCTTATCGTACCCTTATCTCGCGACTGTTTATACGCTCGCGATACAAAGATGGCCGCGGTCATTGTTTCTCTTTAGTTTCTTCGCGTCTCGCACTGTCTTATTAGTTTTCTCCGTCTTACACGATCGATTCGATACCCTGTCCCGGGTATCCTTGCGATTTATCCAAATGAAATGACGATGAAGAAAAAAGAAGAAAGGAAAGTCGAAGGCGCCAGTTGGAATGTGCGAAAGTAAAATATGATTAATCGGATAACACTATTGGGGATCCAATCGCGGGACTGTTGCTCGTTATTCCCATAGCTATCTGGCCCGTGGTGCAGAAATGTAATAAGGATTGATATTAATTCGCAGTATTAATTACGAGGTTAATCGAATTATGTGTGTGTATTTGTGTACACATATATATATACACGTATACGAAGAATATTTTTATACAAAATTTTCTATGCTTACAGTTTGGAAGCGACGGGCAATTGTACATACGCAATTACTTTGTTCTTTTTAATTACGTTCTTTCTTTCTTTCTTTCTTTCTTTCTTTACTCTCCTTCTCTTTCTCGGCATCTACGTATCTTCAATTATCTCTTCCAACTTTTCTACCCTCAGGAGATTCTGTAGAAATTGCGCTTTTTTAAACGTATCTACAGGTGATTTGACCTTTGCGCGGTTTAGTTATGACAAGCAGGAGATTCTTTTATTGTTTTCACTGATAAAAAAAGAAAAGAAACGGCTTAACGAGTTCTGCTAGAAAATCGGCCACGTTCGCGTCATCTTGTTGATACGAGAGAAAAATTCTCTCGATGATGATCCGTCGTTTTTTTTTCTCGTTGATAATTAACGCGATCATCATGCTCTTGATGATTCAGTCATTCTGTCATCGACTATTGTCGCACAGTGTGTATCATCTTTTGAAGCATCCTGTAGGGATCGTACAGCGAAATGGCCGCAGTTCTAGCTGTTAGCGTTTTTTTGGACTTCTTTTTTTGTTCCACGGGCTATTAGCTCTGTTTAATTTCTTATTTTCGATTTTTCGTACTTAGACTTTCTGTTCGTCTCTTATATATATTTCTTTTTTCGTTCGTTTCATTATCAAGACCCTCTGTCATTGTTAATAACTACTTAAGCAATCATAATACTCTCCGCTATCTCGTGTAATCTTAAGCTTCCGTGCGAACGACCCAGTTGAACATTACTAGTGATCGAAATTTTATTTTTTAATTGGCTTTAATGATATACGAAAGTGTACTTCAGGTTTGGGGTGGGTTCGACGAATGATAATAATATTCGTCGTAGGGGGTTGGGGGGGGGGGGGTTAAGAAACGAGGGGTTGGGAAAATTACAGGGGGATAAAGGAAAAAAAAAGGTTGAAGATATTTAAAACGATAAAAGAAAAAGGACGAAAAGAAAAAAAAGAAACGTAAACCTAACTCGACGGGAGAAAGAAAATGGCCGCGTTCGATGATTGCTATAGGATTACAGCGAACGGCCAGAAGAAGTAGCAATGGACAAATTGCCGAGAAACCCTTAGGATACTCACTAACTTAAAGGATTAACATTTTTATACGAAAAGAAGAAGAAAAAAAAATGTAGAAAAGCGGAAAAACACGAGAACGATGTGTAAGGTGAAAGATTTTTCAATTAGGAATGTGATGCCAGTATCGTTTCTTATTATGTATATTTTTTTTAATATTAATTGTACTTTAACGTCTCTCTAAAGGAATCTCGAATTTTGGGTCAATACCCCACGGTCCCTGAAATTCTTCATTTCCAGTATTTCTCTCGACTCTCCATTAACTCGAAAAAGCAAGAGAAAGTCTCAAAAATCCATCATCCGGATTTTGACTCGCGAATCCGCCGTACACGCTTGCGGCGTCTTTTGTGAAGAATTTAAACGGAGAATTTACTTACACCCGTTAGACTCATAAAATTTAGGCTAGTTGTAGATATTCCTTTTTGATACGGTTAAACCTTAGGGATTTAGCGTCGTGGCGATAGCGTTCGCCTACCCCTTTTTATTTGCCGCCCTTAGCGTTAATTATTTATAATAATAAGCCCCATGACGCGCAGATCACCCTCTGTCTTTGTATAGTTTCAATTTACGTCCTTTCACGGACGCCATATACTTTTCGTCAGTGTCGACAGCCGGCACGAAGATACCCCAAACTCGAAACGATTGTACTTAACGAAGACGTGGATTATTGGAAAGGCGCCTTAAGCCGTGACAATACGGTCTTTATACAATAGCAATAAGGAAGAGCGGCGTTATTATTAATGTGGCCCGCGAATAGCTCTCGCTTCACAATGAATACTCCGTCGACTCGCACCTGAAATAGGGGCGAGTCGAATTTATTATTATGACTTACAATTACTTACTGATAATACTGGTTTGTTCTCTTATCGTACCCACGGGCGACGTCGAGCGTCGCGATACAAGAAAAAAAAAGAAGGAAAAGAAATGCAGGAATTTCAGGTAATACAAATCCTAGGTTAACGTTCGAGTTGAAACGCGCCGGACCTTTTACGAGTAAAGAAAAGAAAAGAAAAAACAATTTATTGCTCCAGGAAGACGCTGTCGTACGGTCTTGCTGTTATTTTATACGAGGATTAAGGGACGAGAAGAAAGGGCTCAGACCCTTCTTCTGTCGGGTTTTTATATGGAAGAACAAAATCCCGTTTTGCAATTTGTACGTCAATGCTAATTATTACGGTCTCACCTGCTCTGGGATACAGGGTCGTATTACCGATAGTGGATCGTAATCAGTTTTCTTTTTCTTTTTTTTTTTTTTTTTCTTTTCAACGATTTGTACAGATAACAGATATTAGTAACAGGTATTAAGCAGCCTTAAAAATAGTGCATAATACTATGGCCAGTGCATCTACTCATGTATCGTTAATTGTCGTATACCTAAACAACTTTGCCAAAAATAGTTTTAGTCTTTGTAACATAGAGTATAGTTAAGGGCATACAAACAAACAAGAAAAATTAACGTTATTTCTTATTATTCTACACAAGTACGTACATAACAGCAACCACCACTTTCACTTTGCTGCGCGGACACGCACTTTATTTTTATTATTTTTTCTTTCACACTCTCCATCGCGCCACTCGCGTCGAAATGTATTTCTCTATTTTATTTCCCCGTAATCTTTTTTTTTATTCATTTTAACTATCAACGATTCGAAGCCTATCAACCAGTCACGATCCTGTCGGTAATTCAGCCGAAAATCTGTGCGAACTTTGAACTCTCTAACAAGCGAAATCCTACGGCAGTGAAATTGGAGCAAGTTAGCCTTTTAGTCGTTATCCAAGGAGCCTTATAAACACGTATAAATATATATATATACACACTATATATATATATATATCTTATACAGACATTATTCTATTATAATTATATAATAACGAGTAATTAAGATATAAGGATAACTCCGAGTTAGTACAGCGTCTAGCTAATTATTAATGGGAGAAAGAATAAAAAGAAAACGAATGAGCAGCAGGAACGCCCTTTCTCACGTATGTAAGAGAAGGATGAAATATCGAATTTCCACCTGTGCGCATGCGCGGTCTGCTTTTTTTTAAAATTCATTATTGCGCAAAAACGAACGAGATGGCAACAAGAAAAAATAGATAGGATAATTATCGCGATCTATATCCCTGTCGGACGTTTCGTAATGGTCAGGCTCCTTCGTCCGGTCCATTCTCAGCGTCCCAATTCGCTGTTCTCCATACGAATCCGAAAGACTTGTTTATAAAGCGAAATTTGTACAAAACTATCGATGGGAGAAGAATTTTGTCGTGGCTGCAAGAAGTCTACCTTTTTAATGCGAAACAAGAAAAAAAATTATATATTATATAATCGTAGGCTCGTTCGCATCTACGCGTATTCGTATGTTGAATAGGATCCTTAATAACGCTATACGTTCTTTTACTACCGCACCGCCATTTTGTATTATACCTTCGGACGAATTGCTATTTATGCAGAAACACTACTGCTTGTACAATGGACAGTTTTTGACTTCGTTTAGGCATTTCTTTTTTCTGTATTTCTGTTCTTTTTCTTTTTCTTCTTCGATTGTCTTTTTTCACTTTTTCGTTTCGTCTTGTACCAATTTCTTTTCCTCTACCCCCCCCCCCCCCACCACACCCCCCCACTACCGTCGCCCACTCGTTTACTTAGTTTCCAAAATATCATTTTGGCTCGCGTTATGCTCGCTAAGGAGGCATAGTAATTATTAATTACTACATTACTATTAATTATTCAATTAGTAAGCTTAGACGTGTAAGTAACATTACTGTATTAGGTTTTGAGCTCTCTACTAATGCTGAAGCTAGAGGATATTTTTTATAACTATCGACGATTGAACCGAGTATTGCTATTTTATTAATGATATTAATTAATTAACGATTAAACGCGAGAATTCGTAGTGTCTTTAATGCGTAAGCGATAATTAGCTGCGATGAGAGCCCGATATTTGTTATCTTTGACACTTTCGCGACTTCTCTTTTCTTTCTTTCTTTCTTTTTTATTTTCTCCTTTTATTCTTCTTCCTTCCAGTTTCTCACGAACACGTTCGGTTTAGCAGTGGCGTAGCCGAGGCTTCTTTATAGATTTTTTTTTTACATCAGTATTCCACACCTTTGATCTTAGCACTTAAGTTTTTAATCGACCACTACTTAAAAGGAACCCTCATTGTGTCCCCCTTAGCCCTCCCTCCCCTCTATCTCTATTACGAGAATCACTTAATTAATTATTAAATTATTTACCTTTTTTTTGTACGTCTATTTTTACAACCCCGTAATTATTATTTAAACGGTAACTTATTACTCTCACCCCTGCCCCTGCCCCAGCCCCACTACCCCCTCTCCATCCACTATTTTCTATTCGCATTGTCTATCTTATCTCTGCGTATCTAATCGATCCATCCATTCTGTATTATTATTTGCGTTATTTCTATTTTCTTTTTCTTTTCTTCTCTCTCTCTCACTCACCAAGGCGCCAACGTCTGTCCCCCATATACCTTCCTTCTTCCTTTCTCTCTCTTCCATCATCCATCTCATTTCTTCCCAGCTTCGCACCAACCTTCGCGTATTAACGTACGTACGGCAGCGACTGGCTTAATTTATTTAAATCTAATTTACGTAAAGAGGATTGTTTTTTTTTCTTTTATCCTTTTTTTCTGTAATCACCATTATTATTATCAGTCAGTTCATACCGTCAGCCACTGTGTGAATGGTCATTCCCCCCTCGTACACGGATGATCCGTCAGTGACGTCAAACGGCATCAAATTAACACACGGTCGCATTATCGAATTAAAATCCACATTGGATTTTTATTTTTCCCCCAATTAAATCGTATCTAAATAATCGATACGCGATCTCATTCTCTCCAACTACAATTGGCCAATAGGTAGAGACAGGCGGAATCTCAAGCTCGGGCGTCGCGACGTCCGTACAAAGAACGGGGAACGTCAATGACCCAAAAGAAAAGTAAACAAGTAAAGCGAAAGCAGAGGAAAAAAAAATGCGAATTCTCATTAGAGCGACTATTAATAACGATAATACTAATTGTCATTGTAAATGATACAATAATGCGAAATTTATTCGATTAAAAGAAAAAGAAGAAGAAAATCTCACTCGTCCGTGGCTATTCGGCGTTTTCCGTTATACGCCAGGCGACACGTTTCCGTCCGTTTGTTTGCGCGAGCCTTCAAAATTGTATCGTCTGACGCGCGATTTTGTCTCTTCGATCAATTAATCAATAATCGTTAATCGATCGTGGCGCTCGAACGAGATCTCCCTCCTGTACCGTCCACGTTCGCTATTCGTTTACGTAACACCCGGCATACGTGGATCCGGTACACGCCTGTAGGTACGGGGATCGTCTAGCGAATTCCTTATCTGCGGTACCACGATTAACGCTAATTAATGCGCAATCAATAAACGACGAGTACGTAATTAATTGGACGATATTAAAAGTTTACGATGACGATATGAAAACGGAAAAGGAACCAGACGTTTTATACTTCGCGATAATGGCGGAAGATGAAATGAAGAAAAACAAAAGAAATCTTTACTGTATACTCCCGTCCTTAACCTCTCTTTCCCCTATGATGATACGTACAGCGTTTATTCAAAGCTACCGTGCCAGCTGAATTTTGGCGCGTTTATTTGATTTTCATAAATTTCTATGCTAGACACGTCTTCAGCTGGATCAGTAACTTTGAATAACACTGTATATACGTATATATATATATATAACCCCCATCCCGTGTCACACGAGTATTAATCTGAACTAATTGACTGAGTATTATTTTTATATTGAACATAATTATAAATAAATGATAAAAATTGTACACGTTTGAAGAATGGACGATGACGATGATAATGATGAGGTTGGTGAGGATGATTATTAATGTGTGCGTTACGAATAATAACAATCGATCTGGAATGACGACGAATGCAATTAATTAAGGCGGACGCGGGTTTTGGGAAAAGTTTTTAACGACCATCAAATTATTGATGATATTGTATAATCCAGGATGTTACGTAATGCCGCCTGGCATTGTCAGGGTGCTGGCAGTGCTGTCGGGTAAGGTCTGCGCGAGTGCACTTTTTGCGTATTTTGTATACAAGAGACGAGCGAGTAAGGAGGTCGATGATTTTGATGAGGTTGATTGGAGGGTGAGATTGAATTTAAGAGGAAAAATGGATAATTGACAAATGGTACGCGATTGATGTAAAGGGATATATTTATATATATGTATCGCAACGCGGATCCGAACCGCCTATGTGTGAGCGGGAAGAAAAATTTTCTTTCACGAATCGTAGCAATAGCGTGTAAAAGGAGTAAAGGGGAGGAAAAAAAAGAATAACGTGACGAAGACGTAGGTGGAGGGGAAAGAAAAAAAAAAGAGAGAAATTACTTTTGTATCCAGGAACTTGCGCGAAGTGTAGTTCAGGCTTAAAGGCCAGCAGCTGTTGAGATTATTCAAGGTTGTGTGTATCATTATAAGTATTTTGAATTGTTGAATAGTAAATAGTGTAAGCCGGCGTAATAGCGACGACGGGCGTCTCTCTAGGGTCTTCGAGTGGGACGCGACGCCGTCGTCCCCCTTTTACTTTTCTCGCGCCTTGCTTCGCTTTCGCGCGAGGAAGTCGCGAGGTTGTATTTTTTTTTTCTTGTAAAAGGGGGGTAGGCGTCGCGACGCGCTCGTGGAAAGGACAAAAAAATACGTGCGTCACTCTCCGAATATTTCAGAAGAATTCACAATCCTCTTTGTATAGTTCTTTTTTTTCTTTTTTGTTCTTCGATCCACCTCTTCCGTCGTAATGCGATAACGTTTGGCCCAGTACGAATTGCTGAGGTAATTTGGCCGGTTTTTTTTCGTTTTTTTTTTTTAATTTCATTTATCATCTTTGTCATTCTGTCTCTACTCTTCTCCTTTCATCTTGTCTCTTTTTTCCTTGCCTCTGTCTCTAACCCTTATCTCTCCCTTTTTTTTGTATTTTATACGTTATTATTCTTGTATTCGTAATCCTTTGGTCATCCCACGCATCATCCACCGGGGACATGAATTTTTTTTAATTTATATAAATACCGAATGAAAGCACGAACACGGCTGAAACGTGGAACCTCCCATGACAGGTGTACCTAATTTATATCGACTTATGGGTTTAAGATACGATGAGAAATTGTGTTTTTTTTTTGTATTGTAATGGTAGGTGATAATGCTGTTAGACATTTTAAGCTATTTATTCGGCTGCTATGTGATTTGTTGGAAATTATTTTGAGAGAACTTTTAAACGGGACGTGGACAAATTTATACAAATGCCCGTGGCTCGCGGCGGATGTCACACGGAAGATTCATTATGACGATGAGGAATCTTTTGAGCGTAAGGATGAACGTGAAAGACGGGCACGCGCCTGGGGGATTGAAAAGTTCTTTAAATTGTGAAAAAGTTACTTGCGACAAGTCACAGAAGCATCGAGCCAATCGATTTTTACAATGAAATCCGTGCGACAATCGTCCAATTAAGTTTTAAGCCAATTGCGTGAGCCGTGCTTGTTCAAATATTCGCGCCCTTAAGTGCGCTTCATTCATACACACAAAGAACCTACGGCATTACTTTCTTATGTACGAGCTTTTACGTACGCGAATAACCATCCATGATTATTATGTTACTTAAAGCGACGGTTTTTCCCCGTGTTGGAGCTGTCGCGATTACAATACGTATTTATGTATGTTTCTATGTAAGCGACAAGCATGGCTCACGGACGGGCATCGGACCAAAATATACAACATTGCGTTTGCCCTTTTTAACGGTTGGCACAATTCAATTTTATACTACTGCGAGAGATTAAAGCTGTAACATATTGGAGAGTCTGAAGTATATAAGTAACGTTAACGGATTATTGGGGGGCATCTTATGCAAGGGCATTGTTGTGATACCACAGACGCAGCTTCATTAAATCTTCAATAAAAATAATGTGTTGATAACGTTGTTTCATTTTTCGTCTCCACCATGTTCCTGTTTAATTTACAGAATCCTATCTACGCTGTACTTATAAAGTTTGTGATTGTTCTAGTCATTGTCAGCGGTCCTCTTCGCAGCTGGTATGTCCCAATTCTTGAGACCTGGTTTCTTCGAAGCTGCCATATAGACCAGTGCTCCTCGACCAGGAATAGGTTTCACTGCTACATAGGTTCTGTGATCGTCTGACCATTTGGAATGAAACTGGATCCTGGATTGATTTACAGTCTCCTTCAGAATCTCCTCTGCTGACATTCCAGAAAATTCATCCTGTCATTATAGGTGCTACGATAAGTTTCTTTAAGTGTCGTGTGAAATGTTTCTTTTAAGGTACCGCATAATCCAGAAAGGCTAGGCTGTTGTCTGGGTCACAAACTGCATCCGGCTCTGATTCTAAGCATCCTCTTAAAACACCATCCCTTAGTACCTTTACTACGTAGGATAAAAAGGCATTGCGGTTCTTCTTAACTTCCAGTACTGGTGATTTGATGCTGCTCACTCGAACTAGCCACTTGTTAGCCAGTTGCATTTCTAAAAATGATACTCTCATGCTGTTATTCTGTTTCTAAAGAAGTCTCACATCATTCTATAGATTAACCCTTCTTGTCTGCCAAATTCTTCAGTAGAAACTTTGCTATCCTCATCTTTTTATTGAACTGCTCATCATACATAAGACCAATGTCTTTCAAAGACATTTTCTCCATTGTCCTTATATATAAAAATAGCAGACAGTGTCAAAACAATATTAATTTAAATTTAGAAAGGTTCTACCGCAAAAATTGAATTTTCAAGTCGGCCGGAAGTCGCGGGTCGTTTCTGTTTTATTTTAATGGAGGGACACGCGGATGAATACATCATCTACAAAGAAGCAGATCTCCAGGTCGAACATATCCGTTTCCGCGTCGTGCCGAACTCTATTCATAAAATGAAAGGTTGCCTTATTCGAGTATTATAGTGTTCCTTTCGAGAATCGAAAGAGTCTCGCGAAATCTTTCAATAAATCAGAATGAGCCGCGGACGTACCCTCCAACGAATGGATGGTCTGATATCCCTGAAAGTCGGCAACCTGTCTTATCGATCCACAACGAGCGACGTGAGGCGCGTATTCTGTCGTTACGGTAAGCTGGGCGACGTCTACATCCCAAAGGACAAGAATTCGCGTCTCAGCAGAGGATTTGCATTTGTCAGGTGAGACAATTGTGTAGAATATGTATTTAGAAAATATTCCCATAAAGCTGCGCATCGGTCATTCATTCTGAGCCGCGTATTGACCGCAGCACGCTGAAACGCGGATTCACTTCCTCCAGGAAGTCGCGCGACAAATGAAATTCGCGTTAGAAATACGAGGGAAAATTTGAAAGGAGTGCGCGTGACAGTAAAAGAAAAAAAAAGTAGTACAGTGACTGGAGGATAAAGAGATGTATATTTTGTGTCAAAAAAAACAGACGCTTTTTTGAATTTATACGTCACGCGTTACGGTTAGCGGTAGTGTCGAAGATTGCCGAAGATAGCCGAAGTCTCCTACCGATCGGTTAGTTCCTGTCGCGGCGTCTAGAGAGCCTCGTAAATTCCAGGCTTGCTTGGGATACCCCCACCCTGATGAACAATTGACTGGCGTAGTGACGCAGCACAGGTTCCTGTGCGTCATCTCCGGTCGTGCCCTGCGCGTTCTTCAGCTCTTCCGCTATTCGCCATCTTGTCCTCGTCGCGCGTGGACGGTTACGCTTTGTGGTCTTATCTTCCTGGACGATTCCTCGAGTGCGAGTAAAGGTGCCAGCAGTTCTCTGAGAAGCCTGTCGAGGAGCTCGCTATTATAATGAGCTACGGCCGGCCGCCGCCCCGTATTGACGGGATGGTGTCCCTCAAGGTGGACAATCTCACCTACAGGACGACGCCGGAGGATCTTCGGCGCGTGTTCGAGCGATGCGGCGAGGTTGGCGATATTTACATACCGCGCGACCGATTCACTCGCGAGAGCCGCGGTTTCGCTTTTGTCAGGTAAGAGAGTGTTTTGAACTTTTGGATTTTTTACTTGAGCCGGACCGGCTTCTCTTGGGAATATTTCACATGTATTTTTGCCTTTTTTTTGCCTTCCACGTTAATGCCTTATTCGTGGATCTTTGATCCCACGTTTTCCTCGCCACCGTCTTCGACAAGGCTGACGTCATCAGATTTCGTTCACTAGATCTTTCGTAATGTGTAAATAATAACAGTGATTTTTATGAGACAATGGCGCGCAATTGTTATACGTGTAGAATATTCAAGATTTTGTAGGATATTCGTTTAAATCGGTACTCGACAACTTTCATGATGTATATGCATGAGCAGACTTGCAATGATTTATTAAGTACTGTGCGACCTTCACTGAATGTGTAGGATATAGTTAACCGTTAGCTTTATATTGGATAAAACATTTAACAGTAATACTACTTTCTAAAAATAGTTTCATTGCCATATTCCAGGGTTCTGGTCTTATACCACTGTTTATTATTTACTGTTGCTACATAGTTTTTGCTGTTAACACCGTATCATTATTTATGATTTCAGATTTTATGACAAACGTGATGCAGAGGATGCATTAGATGCTATGGATGGACGGTTGTTGGATGGTAGGGAACTTAGGGTCCAAATGGCTCGTTATGGTCGACCAACATCACCACACCGAAGCCGTGGTAGTCGTCGACGTGGAAGGTATTGTATCTAACAGTTGTCAAAAGTGTAACAAGTTCAGCTTCGAAGGTACTTTGATTTTTCATTACTCCAAATGATTCTTCTGTTTTCAGGTCACGAAGTCGCAGTCGGGATCGCAGACGATCTCGTTCAAGATCACGCTCCAGGTCTCGTAGTCGCGACAGGGACCGAAGACGCTCCTACAGTCGTAGTCGCAGCCGTTCTCGTTCCGACAGTAAGAGCTCACGTGGAAAGTCGCACTCACGCAGCAAGTCTCCGGACAGACAGAAGGATAGTCGCTCCAAGTCAAGGTACAATACAATTTCTAGTAACATTACGTGACTGAAGTTCTCTGTTATTCTCATCGGAATAACATTCTAACAAAAGTGATTACATCTTGTTTTCAGAGACTGAAGCAATTGTAAGGTTATGAGAGTACAAGCGTGAACAGATGGGCGTGCCCCAAGTTGCAAATGCAGAATATCGTTCTCACGTGAAAAAGAAAAGGTATTCTATTACTCTCTATACCTAAACCACACTTTAGCACGTTCACATCCTTCTATCATTTACATATTAACTATGGTGACGCACTTCTGTGGATTGGGAAACCAATCCAAAACTAATTGTAATGTAATATATCTAGAGTACAAGGATTATTGAAGACTTATACAAAAAAAAAAGAAAAAAGATATGACCTAAAAGGGCGATAGTAAAAACGAAATTCAAAATTTGCAAAGTTCACGACACTTGCTTAGCGCCACTGTCTCGCGTCCCTTAACTGTCTTATTCCTTGGGTGGCATTCTTTATATTAGATTAGTAATGGCGAATTATTTCTGTGTACACGTGACACGCGATTAAATAATCTTTATCAGCACGAATACGTATTTTTTTGCCGGGGCTATTCTTTATCATTGACGCTCTTCGCGACGGCTTGGTATTACGCACCCCCCGCCCCCCATTTATTTGTATTTAACATTGTTAATGTACACGTACAAACGATTGAGCAGAGGCGAATGAAAGGAAGGGAAGAAAGAATTGAGCGTTGTATTGTTTTTTCATTTCTTCTAAATTTACATCAATTTAATTGCTAACCTCCCTCGTCGCGTCTGGTATTACAAAAGACTCTGTTCGTATCCTGAGAATTGACGTTCGAATTCCGCTCGATGGATGCGCCTAAGGATATTAATAAATAGATTTATTTTCAAAATATCCAACAGAACAAGGTCGTCTTTGAGCGTTAAAAAAAGAAACGGCCATTTTTTCATCTACAATTGACGACGAGATATTTCTTTCTAAAATCTTACTCTGTCTACGGTTTTCAAGCGTCTCTAGTTCTTTTGTTTTTTCATTCTTCCCAAAATCATCACGATATGAAAAACCGTTTATTGGCCTTGCCTTTTAACTCTTTGTTTAACGTCGACTTAATACCGTTCTCCCTAAACGCTCAAAAGCAAACAGTGTCGCGTATATGGCAACAGATGAACCGCGGAATTGCGGATATTTAATAAACAAACAAAAACTGTGAGGATATAACTGAAAACGTTATTTTCAAAAGAGTCTAATGAGTTTACTTGAGATAATAGAGAAAATAACCTAAAACCTAGTTCGTAACGAGTAAAGTGTCTGCCCGGTTGTAGAATTCAGTAAATAATCATGGATAACCAAGAGTCTCTACGAGCATACGAACAGCTTGTTCTCGTGAAAAAGAATGACAGAAAAAAGAAAATGTCAACTGCTCTTGAGTTGTCTCATACTTAACGATACTCCTTTTATCTGTTACGTTTCACGTTTATTATCATCATCTTGTACGATACGCGGCTCTCAGAAGCGAACAAAGAGTTTGATAATGTGCAGAGTCTTCTAGGCATAAGTTCTATGTTTCTGTAACAACATTTACAGGTTTATTTATGTAAGTTTGCCATTTATAATAAAGTGTAATGAGATACAGAAGATATCCGATATATGTGCGTAAAAAGCGCGGTTTCTCGACGGTTGGTAAACTCTAAGTAAAAAGTACGTAGACGTAGACTTTTGCAACGAGAGTGTGAATTATATTATGACACTTGACCCTCATTTATTACCTTTTTTATAACAATTCGAAACTCCCCCTCTCTTGCCCCCCCCCCCCCCGAATAACTTTTAATAATCATTTTTATATATAACTTGTGACTCCCCTTAATAACCCCTTGCTCCAAACCCCCAACGTCCAAAACCTTTGAAAAACCTCATAGCATTTATTAAGTTTGTCACACATATTTAGCTAATACTTAATATACAACACAGTACCATGTAAAGTTCTTCTTATTTTTTTTGTCTGAAAAGAATACAGCACAGTTTCTCTGGTACTTCGACTAAGCTCCACTTTTTGAATATTGTTTGTCACAAATTTTGACTACGCAGGAGCCATCGAATAATGACAATTGAACTATCTAGCTTGTGATGTGACGATGAAACCCTTATTCTGTATTAACACACTGCGAATGGATCTGAAAAGATTGAATGAAAGGGTTTTAATGGTATGAAAAATAAAAAGAATTGTCAAATTCTTTTTCAGCATCCATTCGCCATACACAAATTGTTATTGTAAGTTTCTTAGTGAGATCATTCGAGTGACTTTAATGTTTCAATGAATGTCTAGTGGAGTATCTTTATATTAAAAAAAAAAGAGGTAAAATCAAATCCTTGGATAATCTCAGTAGGACACTTTACACGTTTTCCTAAATACTCATCATACACACAACATGCAAACACGATCAGTGAACGTATAGATAAATGAAAATCCCTTAAAAACTACACGGATAAGAGAAAGTGACTGCACGTAACTAAGTTGTAATTTTATGGTGCCACAGGCGGTGGAAAGGAGTGGCGTGGCGAGTGTAGCCGATGATGGGGTAGCTGAGAGTAAGCAGTAAGCCGAGTAGCAGGGCTGTATGCAGTTTGCAGTAGCGAGCGGTTGGTGGTCTGGTGAAAGCAGGTTCGCGGCGGGCGGTTCGGGCGAGAAAGTTTGAGCGAAAACGGAAAAGCCGGTCTCTATTACTACTTTCCTCTATTTTTAAATCCTCTTATCAATCTTTGTCTTTGTCAGTCTATCTCTATAGTTTTCTTTTCTCACTCTTTCTCAATTTCTTTTTTTTTTTAGATGCTCTATACTTTTCCAATTTGTTTCAACTATCCGTTGTCCTCTTTCTTCTCTCTCCTCTTTCTGTCTCTTTCATACACACACGCACGCTCTCACTCTATGGGGGGTCAGAGTGCACGAGTTGCAGAGTACACGCGATGACGATTGCGGCCCAGAGACCCGCCAGAATTTCCCAGCCACAACTTCGCCGAGCCTTGCCGAGAGAGGGGTGATGATTTGGTCGTTGGCAGTCGTGTTGGCGTGGTGGGCTGATAGCAGCCGATCTCTTCCACTGTCGGATAAGCACGGGGGCGCATAAAATGACGATATAGGACGTCTGACGAATCACCAGACCTCGCGCGTGAACGCAACCCCACTGCCACCCACGCACGTACCAGCTAGTCCGGTCGGCCCAGTTTCGTCGTCCTCGGCGCGATTTACGCCGATGCATTATGCTTCCTGGGGAGCTGGTGCGAATCTCTGCGAACAGCCATTTTGTCGAATCGCGCGTCATAGGGTATATACTTTTGGGGTTTTGCTTTTAGCTTTCATCTTTTTTTTTTTCTTTCATTTCACGGGGGTTAATACTCCGTACCCGGACAGGTCGTCTACCTAATGGAGTCGGGTCACTCTTGAGGATTAGCTGTGGGAAGTGGTAGTTTGTTCATTCTCGTGAATTCGTGTTTTAATCAAGTTAGACATTTTTGTTTATTATGGTCTGTACGTGACGCGGTGCATAATTTGTTTATTCAGTCTGTATTGTTTTGTACCGGTTATTTGTTTTGTTAACAATTTCATCGTGACGCGATTAACGTTGCCTTCGCGCTCTCGTTATTATTTTGTACAATGGGGTTGCTACTTCAATTGTGTCACTTCCGGTCGATTTTAGCGCTATAACGAATTTCGTTTTCCGCCGCTATGTCAATGGGGAATTTGGTTGACGGGTGGGAAAGACGGGCTCTTCTTTTTTCCTGTATTTCTATTTCAGGTGCTTTTTGACAAGCAATGCTCTAGCGTAAGTATCATACGTGAGGTAAGAATTGAAAAGAAAAATCTGAATTATTACAGTAAGACGTCTGATAATCACGTTGAAAAGATTATCCAAGGATCCCGGGGAGGATGATTATGGATTTTTCTGGATATTGTAGAGATGTCGATAATATATATGGTGATGATTTCAATAAAACCATAAAAACTAAATAAACGAGATTTTTATTGCTTCTCTATTTCAGTCGTTCACTTTGACATTCCATTATCACTTTCACCATATACGTCTCTTTCTTTATTGCTAATGGCACTTTGAGTTTTATGTGCAATCCATTCATTTCTTTTTTCTCTTGATTACACAACTGAATGTACAATAAATTCTTCTTGTGCGTATTTACTTTTTATAGTTAGCTGGGACTATACCGAACACCTTCTACGCATACACTTCAACTCATCTTTTTTAATTGACTTTAAATTCTTTTCCTTCACTATTGTTACTGTTTGATTATTGTTCTCCTATTACCCTATTCCCTTTTGTACATCATGGATGAGCTAGAATTGGTCAAAAGTAATATTTTTGTGCACAATTAGCAGCGTTTTAAGCAAAGCTTATTCATTGTTTGAGATCAACCTTCCTTGACTTTTGGTTTTTCTAGAATATAAGGTTTGAGCACCAATCCAACTATGTATAAAATGACGACCAACAATTGTCCCCCATAGTAAACACTATTATAATAAGCTAGAGTCTCTTCGAGTTTGAGCAGCTGGAAAGATATACCCAGGTATGCCATACACGTTGTTTTCAAAAACCACAGTAGAAGACCCCAGCCTTTCCTGGCCTGAAAAGTAGAACACAAAAGAAGGAATAATGAACTGAGCTTTTGAATTTAACTTTTCTGTACATAGATAAAGTATACGTACAAGGCTCTCTTCCTTGCTTTGGTTGTAAAACTTGACATAAATGTCCTCCATGGGCAGGAAGAACGTAATTGAGCAAATACATAGGTAATATCCGGCATAGTAACCATGCCAAACTGCTGACAGCGTAAGAGTGAACAAGGTCCTGAGTGATTTGTAAGGGAATCGCTTGTAGACACACGTGGCCATCCAGTACTGAACACACGTGTTCCACATCTTCATAGCTATCCTGACCAGAACACAGGACTCTACTCCCCAGAAGTTAATATTGTGCACCGTCTCAAAGTCCAGTGCCTCCTTCCTGGCCTTGTCAGGATCCTTGCTTCTGCAAGGAGGGAAAGTACCAAATCCTATAATGCCAAGGGAGGTTCCTGTGGACAGGGGTAAGTGCTTACAGTGAATTTATTGCTTTGTAATTTTTTGGGCCCAATCCAGATACGGTCTCACAGCTAGTGGGATAGGCTCCAAGTCCTGACATTGTGCAGACGCACTCAGAAAGTGCCATTCCAGTATACATTCTTGTACGGAATGTCACAAATGTTGGATAAATGTAACAGAATCGATATAGGAAAGAATGTGTTCCAAAGTCATCGGTTAAGGCATACTGTAATCCAATGAAGTATATTATGAAAATGTGTTTTTTCATGTTGGTGCACGGTGTAATTAGTATGGACATTATTACCTTGGCTGGAAATGTATAATTGAATAGTAGGTGAATAAGTGCAAAGAGCACTATTTGTTTGAGCTTTGTACATGTAACACCCCAGTGATCAGCCTGATCGGCAAATGGTCTATGTAAGGAATCCCAGTAGGTTCTATAGCGATAATAGGGACCTAGAAAAAACGAAGTGTCCATTAGTGATAACCAGGGTCAAGATTCATTGATCTCTAGGAAGAAATGATAAAAATAATCGGTTAGTCTCTTGTTGATGAATGTGAGACGTCGTCTGCCTCTTTATATTAAATAGAAATTGACTGGCTCATGTCAATTATTGTCTGGTTTACCAGTGAGAATTCCAATGTATGTAGAACCATAATGAATAACATCCATAAAGTCAATTTTCTTGAAGGCTTCTGAATTCGCGCCTTGTGGATCATCCTCTGGAGCTTGCGCTGCTGAATTCACCTCAAATGCCATTCCAGATAACTTTAACGTAAGCATCATCTGTATTAAGTTTGTATGAGCTGGTGGCAATGGAAGACCATACCAATCAGCCAGCCGGAAGAATCCCAGAAGGTAGAAGAAGGTAAAGCAGAAGCTTACGATGTGGCATATTCTATAATGATAAAACATAGTCATTACGAAGGGTAGTTATATAGTTTAGCATTGGAGTACTACGATTAACTGGTTCTTAGTAGACCATATATATCATCATACATATATGCATATACATACTTCCAAGAGATCTGAGTAATAATTACAGCATTGACAACAATGCAAATGATGGGATGAATTGCATGACCACCAGATGCAATGCTGATAACGGTTAATCCTAAAATCGTGCTGACCCATTGTCTCTGTTGTATATTCTTTATCTGGCGATACCAATGGCCAAATGCTATGCACAGTAGTAGCAGAGATACGTAAATAATGTCATCCCAAGGCATCGTGCCGACGACTTGAACTCTATCAGTCCCAGGAATCAACTGACAGCCGCCAGCCAGTTAGAACTGCATAGTCGATCAGTTAGCACAGGGAATGCAGTCTTGGCTACGGAATACGCTATCGTTAGTTAAAGTCAGTACCGCTGGATGGCATTGCACTAGTAGCGTTTAAAATTATCCTGTATATTTATACAGAAATAGGAAAAGGTAATCCACTTTGAAGACTAGTGAGACGTTAAATAGGATCACTGGAAGAATGGAATGTAGTCAATAAAAGTCTGTAGATAGTTTGTGTATAGTAACTGTATTTATATAAATAAACACATGTTCGTTAAACGCACATAATAAACGTTTTTTTTTTTGAAAGGTGAGTTTAGTGGAAATTTATTGATAAGAAAGTAGAAGAGTCGAGTTGTTACGATTCCAGTAGCAACAGCGCTTGTATAAATTATTTATTGTAGGACAATGTCCGCAAAATGGCTGTTCTAAGATCGTTTTCCCAAAGCTTTCTGCGTTTGCTCTGTTTTCTTCTGCTGTGCCAGTTCCTTCTGTTTCTTCTCGTCTTCCCGTCGTTTGGCTGCCTCCTCTCTTTGTTGCTTTATTATCGCTAGTCGGGCCAGGTCTGCGCGAGCCTCATCCGTTTTACCTGCAGCATGCAGTTTCTGGTAGTTGGCGTAGGCTCGTTGTTTTTCTAGTTGTTCCCTGAAAGAGATTGTTATCATCGATGTCGTTGAATATCATTGTTTGATCAGTTGCAAAAGAAAACTTTTGACGGTACAGACCTTTCTCTTCGAGATAGTTCAGGCTTAGTTGATTTGGCTAGTGTTTCATTCAATTGAGACAATTTTTTCACTTTCTTCTGTACCCTATTTGGATTTTCCACTTCAATTAAATTTTCTACCCCTTTTGCTTTTCCCTGAAATTTACATAAAGTTATTGTATGTCATTTGTGCATATTGTATGTATTATTGTGGCTTACCTCTGTTTCTGAATCAGACTCCGATTCGCTCTCGCTATCCGATCCTGATTCATTGGCTTTCTTCGCTTTGTCACCACCTGCTGCTTTAGGATCATCCTCCTCATCACTCGAGGTATCATTGCCCTTATTTTTCTAAAACACAGGACAATATTTTATATATTCTTTTTCTTCACTTTACGTTTCATCACTGTGGTTAATAGCTTGGAGCACATACTAAGGGCACAAACTATTGAAATTGAAAGAAATAATGTAACGAAGAAATCATTTTTAAAAAACCTTCAATATATCACATTAAATACAGCCAAGGTCAAGTGTATGAAAAATCTCCAAAAAAAAAAGTACAAAGCATAGGGTAACCAAGTCTGTCAAGTAAGTATAAACAAGTCAAAGGTCTTTAAAACTCTTGACACTTGGTGACAGTGCTCCAAGAATTTTCTTATGCACACGATCATGTTCGACCCTCAAAGGACGGTCCGACCTTGTTCTTTACGAAAATATCCAGGTCGTCGTGCGGTGGGTTAACCTAAAGATACTGACTCTCCACTGGCGTCGTTCCTCATCCTGGCGACGTTGCTCCTCAAGCTCCTCTGGATTCGTGAAGTGCCTATTGCGTCCCTTGTGATTGACGAATTTTCCTGCAAAGAATAGATATTCAAGTAGAAGAAGGATCCATCGGAAACAAAGCCAAACGTGTATTGCGCGTTGGCAAAAGACGAGTCAGAAATTCTCATGGAAAACGTGGTGGGGCAGTTTCTCAGCAAGAGACACAAGCCGGATAAATTAACATACAGATTTTTGATACTCACCGCGCGGCATTTTTACTATGTATTGGTAACTTTGGCGACGCTCAAGAACGGATCAGTAGAATTTATGAAAAAATCCCGTTTTTCTTATGGCGAAATCACGATTTGCGGTAACGTCAACTACACGGCGCTGATCCTACGTCAAGTATAGATCGCGGCCATTGCGTACGTCAAGTTGGCCGACCTGAAACGCCTATAAATGAACGATCTTTTTTTCTTCACTTAATAATGTTCGTTCCAAGGGCATACCGCGGAATAATCTTTTCCACGTTACTACCGATAGTTTTTGCCAAGAAATCTTCCGTATTTTTATTTTAATTTTCAAGGATCTATGCGATCTAAACAGGACTTTCCTTATTCTTGATGCTGATTGGTCGTCGCTTGATGCTTGTCGCTCGACATCCCCACTCTTCGCTTGTTCGATCTCAGCGACGCGCATTTCGATTGTGTACACTAGTTTATTTGTGCATTTTATCGGTGAAAGGTGTGTAACTGATTTTCTTGTAAAAGGACGTAAATTAAAGCGCAATGCCGAAAGTAAGAAGAAGCAAGAAGGCACCTCCAGATGGTTGGGAACTTATAGAACCTACGCTCGAGGAATTGGAGCAGAAAATGCGTGAAGGTAACCATTTCGTTTTGCTGACAGTTTGTAGGTTATGATCGACATCGATTAGCTTATGTCTGACGTTTCTTTTTTTCTTTATTGTAGCTGAAACTGAGCCACACGAAGGTAAAAGGAAACAGGAGTCTCTTTGGCCAATTTTTAAAATTCATCATCAGAAATCCAGATATATATACGATCTGTTCTACCGGCGAAAAGCTATTAGTCGTGGTAAGTGAATACCCTTTTTGTTCTTGTCAAATGCAAGTTTATAGTTATTGGTTTCTTTTTTTTTTAATGTGTTGTTACTCGGGCTTTCAGAACTTTACGATTACTGCTTGAACGAAAAGATAGCTGATCAGAATCTGATAGCAAAGTGGAAGAAAGTTGGTTACGAAAACTTGTGCTGCTTGCGATGTATACAAACTAGAGACACGAATTTTGGTACTAATTGTATTTGTCGTGTACCAAAGGGAAAGTTAGAGGAAGGTAGAATAGTGGAATGTATTCACTGCGGTTGCAGAGGATGTTCTGGTTAATTAAATCCATTGCTAATTTAAGGCACTCATTTTTATTATCAGTTTAAATAGCTTTAATAATAAATGTATATGTATTTTGTAAATAAATGCGTTCTGTCTGATGATTGTTTTTACTTGACCATTATATTCCATTTGTTGTACTCTGTAAAGCGGACGGCAAAATGCAGTGGAGTTTGTACAGTCCAGTCGTATGTCACTGCCTTGTCTGCGCATTCTATACTAATTCTTAATGTGTCCTTGTCTTTTCGCTCTGCAGTAAATGCAATCCGTGTACCAAAGCGCATTTTAGGTAATCGCATCAACTTTTCTTCCCCGTCCATAAAGATTTTACCATTTGGTGTGATGAGTAAGGCCCCAGGCCTCTTTAAAGTGTCCTCGCAACCTTCTGGCTCAAAGACAAGTGCCACACCCTCGTTATCCTTACCATCTTGAAATGCTTCTAGAAACTATACGAAAATTTTATTAGTCAATTTAATCAAGCAACTCATAACATTTTACATACTTTAAATTCAATTATGTGATCTGTATTAAATTGTGGTCCGTCAGACAGCAGCGTACTAATTTGATCAGTAATTTTAGCAGCTATCTTTCCATTGTTTGTAATCATATAATTCTTATTATCAGCAACCCAGCCTAAAAGAACGAAAAAAAGCATTTAAAAGTAATGTCACTGTTATCAAATTATTCAAAGTACTTACTGTAAGCAGGTATTGTTGTTTTAGCAATACGGTGTACACTCCAGGCTGTATCTGTTGCCTGTATTCCAACCCTTAATGTTACCGGTTGATCTACTGGCAAGTCCCTGATGAAGCAGGAACTCTCTGAACCCTCGTAGACAGTTTCAAAAGCATGGGAGGCAGGATCAAGCACTTCCCCAGGCGCTTTTTGCACTATGAAAGTCTGCTCCTCGGCTGCGTAATCAGGATCCGCGATAAACCACTTGACAAACAAAGACGCTGGTCTTTCCTCGATGTCAGATAATTGTGCAGGACCCATGCGAAGGACACAGCCCAACTCAGAGAACTTTGCCAGGAGCTCATCTCTGGTACACTTGGTGGGTTGACTGAACGTAACATAGGGAAGTTCCTCCAGGAGTGGAACAGCTGGTATCCTTTTGATAAAAAATTTACTCTAGTAATCCAAAGATAAGAGGACTTAGAAGCTATATTTTTATTTACCTTCCCATATTGCTACTTGCAGCCACAATCTTTCCTAGTCTGTCTCTATTAAATGTGTGAGGATGACTAAGCATGGTTTCTATTAAACGAATAAGGTGCTGGGTACTCTGTATTTGTGCGTTAACTTCCTGTCTACATGCTTTAAGTGGTGCCAGACCTTCATTCTTGTACACTTCCGTTTCCACTCTTAGCAGATGCCTTCTGACATTTATCTCCCTGCATACGTCGTCCATTAGAGCCTGATAAGTCTCATCTATGTCTTTTAATGTTTTTTCACTGCTCTTTTCTATCTAAAATCATTAAGAATATATCAGGAACCATAACACAGTATAAATGAGTTTTATTCATGGTATAATGATATCTCATACTTGCTGATCGGCACAGTCCAATTCTTGAAGTTGTTCCTCCAACTTCCCAATGTACTCCTGAGCTGAGTCAACTATCCCTTTAATATTTTCCTCAACGTGCCTTGGTAGTTTTGCATCCTTAACAGAGAAATCGTCCTTCACATCCAGTAGGGAATAGTCCAAGGACCAATTAGCGTCTTTACGCTGCTCATATTGTTTAAATTTTGCCAAAGCATTGGATAGTCGTGACGTCAATTCACTTTGTCGTGCTTTTATGTCTCCACAATGTGCTGGGATTTCATGTGTTTCGTGTATATTAGGTCTTAGTGGTGCAACATGATTTTCAAGGATATTTTCTGCCAACTCATTGTCAGGATGTATTTCGTCATCCTTATAGGAATCCAGTGACAGTTCCTTGAGTTGGTCCATCGAGATGAATGTCAGGTTCCAGCGACTGGTTCTTACTTCATTGTGAAGTTCTACAAAGGGCAAATGGATATCTTCTTTATCCAGCGTAATAAAAACTTCATAATCATCAGGTTTGGTGTGGCAGTTCAATAATCTCTCATTTGTACGAAGCATTTTTTCATTATGGACAGAATCAAGCTGCGTAGGATAGCTTAGCATGCTGAAAAATTCTGGGGTTGCAGGGAGGATTCTCTGAAACAGGAAGTTTGGTCTCTTTCTATAAGAGGATAGTGGTTTCCATGTAACATGATTGTGTTGTGAGATTTTTTATGTAGTCTTTTTTATTGTCTCCTTATTAAGAACATCTTTAAATGTTCTAGTCCCTTTGAATCCACCTTTCAGTAAGTATCCTTTAGGCTGTAAATGCTTCCTTGATAAATTTTGCCAAGAGTATGTCCCATGACAGTCTGGACGATCTGCCTGAGTCTCTTTTTCCATCTGAGTCTGCGTAGTCTCATTATTCAAAAAAATATATTTCACTCCACCTACTGCGTTATTTCTACTACTCTTACTATCACCAAATTCCAATAATCCCTTCCTGTTCTTTTCATAAATATTTTCAACAGAGTCAGCTTGTTTTTTGGTATAAGACATTTTTGGAGTTACTATAGTGCCTTTCCAGTAATCGATGGTGTTGTCTGCCAAAGATGCCTGTATACCTTCCCCAATAATTTCCCAAGAGTATTTAACACTACACTGATTTTGTATTTGTTCATTTCCATTGGCAACAACTGCATCCTGGCCCCTATATTCATTGACATCGTACTTAGGCCATGAGTCCTGTACAAGTACCTGTGAAGTCTGAGTACTAACGCCTATAATTTGCCAGGAATATTTTATTTTGCAATTCAGCTTCCTTTCATTATTAAATTGATCAACAGTCTGCTCTCCTTTTTCTAGTTTCAAGATTTTTTGCGAAGGTGGTAACCAGCTTTTCAAGTCTTGCCAAGAATACTTGTTGATAGCACAGTGACTACATTCAGTTTCACTTGACCCTCTGAGCTGTTCAGTTACTTCAGTGGAATTGTTTTTCTTCAGTGAATGAATACTGTCGTAAGTATAAATATTTATTTCGTTTTTATCTTTGCTTTGTTCGCTATTCGACTCGCTGTCTGTTGACACAGTACTACTGTCATTTAATGTCTGTTTTAGTTTATCAGTTTGAATAGTGAGAGATTCATCTCTCGATACATATTCAGTTCTTTGATTGAAGACTTTTTTAAAATTAGTTACACTGGCAGATAAAGTTGTTTTGGAAGTAACGTTCCTTTGAGAGATGAAGGAAGGAGCTCGTGACACTGGAGTTGTGCATGGAAAAACCAACTCTGACGTTTTACTTGACTTTCTTAATCGTCTCAGCTTATAGAATCTTTCCATGGTTGTGGAATTTCTAGAACTCATCGTGGAGACTTGTTGGGACAATGGAACACAGTCAAAATCACAAATATCGTTATACTTGCTGTGCTGCGCATTATTTAATTTAAAAACCCGTTCTCTCACTGATGCTCTACGTTTCTTACTCTTGACAATGGTTGTTCTCTTCCTAAATTCAGATCGTCCAGGAAGCATTTTCTCAGTAGCCAATGGAATTAATACTGGTACCATAACATCTTTGGTAAGAACAATCATATCTGGTCTCACAGGGGAGTGATAAGTTTCTTTACAGTTCTCTTTTGCCATGACTCTCGTTCTTTACAATCCAATACAACAGAACTTGTCGCAGTGTGTATAAACAATCGTCAGAGGATAAGGATATCTTTACACAGGATTTGAGGATCGGCTATGTTCAAATATATGCTAAAGACAGATTGGACAAACGTTTATTCCACTGCAATTCTAGCAAGGATGTACAGGCATTAGTGTATCTTATTAATTATCTAAACAAATCTTCCAAGAGGTTAGGATCGATAAATCTTATAATATTTACAAGCTATACGCTAACTCAACTGTATACCATTAATTTATTGAAGCAAAAGGTATACCATCCGCTAATATTCAAAGCATTCAGTGTTAATTGATATAACCTATCATTACAAGAATACGCATTGAAAAATCAATGTATAAAACAAATAGACAGGGCTCAGCGCGTTGTTAGGGCTAGCATAAGCGTTCAAGCAAATCCATAGGAATAAAGTTGACCGGTAAATAATTCTTTAAGGGAATGCGCGTGCAATATGTGTTGTACTTACGAGGGATGCGCATAAAATGTATTAATTAGGGGACGTGGGTGTGGCTAGAAATAAAAAAAGTAATAACCGAGTAACATCAATAATTCTGAATATAATAATCGCGTGCTTCCTGCTAGTTAATTTGACGATTGAACGAGTGGTTGTGTAATTTTCTTGAAATTTAGCTCATAATGACATAGCGTCTCTACGTCGGTTTTATAAACAAAAATAACGGAGCCAGTGTTTTGCATGTGCTGCCATACGAGGTATATATCATTGAGTAAGTGCTAGAGTAATGAAGTCGGTAGTTTGAGGAAAGATGATTCAGCTGGTCCAGGGATAATTGCAGTGCCCTGTATGATCGATTAATTTGCCCTATAATTGCTTTTTATGGACGCATAATAATAGCTGAAATTATTAACTAGCGTTATTATCTCTATCATTACAGGAAAACTTGGAGCAGGTGTGTAATTTGAAGACTTACTAAGCCTCTTCTAGAAGACACGCGTCGCGCCATCTCTGCGACGAAGCGTCAAACCTTTTGATGTTGGTGGTAAAGTAGAGCACTATTAAAAACTCTACTGGTAACAAGCCTAGAGTAAATCTAATGATCATTGTTACAATGAACATTGTATTTTTTGAATCTATTAATAAAACTTTGAATATTGAATTTAAACTGTATATCGTTATGCTATTTCCCCTATGAATTTCCCCCAAAAAAAGCGAATGAAGTATTTAGGACCGCGTGTACTAACTGCGCATGCGTCAGCGCAGCTAGGTCTCCCCACTCCACACTACTTACTGGTTGGTAAGTTGCTCCGGCTCTATCGCGGCTTATTGCCGCTCACGGCACGGCACGGTGCGTGTCGCTCATGGCATTGTGGTCGTGCTCGGTGAGTATATCCATGCCTGAGTGGCACAGTGAGGAGGCCAGAGTGGCAGTGGAACTTGGGTTCCAGTTGTACGTTGTGATGTTACATCACATAACCGAACTCATTCCTATTGTCTATTCTACAAGCTTAACGTGATACAGTTTAGACTCTGTTTAGTTTATCAATTAGATTCAGCATACAAATAGTTTTCTCTTGAAACACGAATATCAACGGTAGATTAAAGTCATTAGTCGTACCACGTTAAGCATAGCACGTAGATCAGGCATACGCCACTCAGGCTCTCTCGCTGTGCCGTTTACTGTGCTGCTCAAGTACGCTCACTGCGAAGCTCATTGTCGCTCACGGCACTCAGCATCGCAGTAAGCGAATCTAAGTCCCAGGAATACAGTGATTAGGCCGTAGTGGTACAAGTGGAACTTGAGTTCCAGTATCGCACTCTTGACATTGTCAAAAGTGGAGTAAATCTGGAAATCAAGCTTATCACTCAAACTATCCTTCGGCATTCTCACTGTACCATCAGGACTCGGATGATTGTAGGCCGGAGCAGTACAGTGAGCGGTATAGTGAGAGGGCTTTAGTGACCCTGGAAAGAGTTCAGTTAATGACGTAACATTACAATGCTAAAACAGGAACTTAAGTTACGCACTGCTGCTCGGTATTCCTCATTATCCTGCTCAGGATTGGAGTAGCTCACCGAGTGGCACAGTGTCTTGAGGGATCCAGTGCCGGTGTCGGAGTGGAAGAATGAAAAAGAGCTGAACCATAAATCATTATTTCATGAAAGCGACGATTCCTGTGCCCCTGGTTACGCCTTGTCGCTTCACAACACTAGTAAGAACGGCGCCCCAGCAGATAGCGACACAGTGAGCAAGTCCAAGCAAGAACCGACGCACTGCTCGTTACGTCGATCAGGTCGATATCGAAATCTAGACGGTAGATTAAGGAGCTCGTCATCAATTTGAACAAGTTAACGTTTAAATAGAATAATTATCAGATGATAATTGTCGGACTTGAATTATCCATAAGAATTAAGATGCAAAGTATTACTAGAATTTGTCTCCTTTCAGTACCGTTCAGAATTAGATCACTCACTGTCATGCTGAGTGCCGTGAGAGACACTGAGATGAGCAATGAGCGGACTAAAGCGGCGCAATGAGCGGCAACCATGAGACAGTTGGAATGACACATGACTGCTCTAGATGATGCTTAACGTGGTGCAATCAACGAATTCAAATCTCTATAATATTCCTCTTGTGAGGTTCTAGTAAATTAAACGGAAGCTAAACCGATCCATGTTAAACAATCTGTAGAACAGTCAAAAGGAACGAGAGTTCGGCTATGACGTAACGTCGTAACTGAACGCGAGTTCCAATGCCGTTCCAGCTGTCCCACTGCACCGCCCAGGCGTGGAACTTGCCACCAGTCGCCTATCGTACTGCAGTCGACCCGCACCCTACCGTGTCGCGAGCGACAGTGAGCCGTAGCAGCGCTGGCGTGCGCGTGCTGACTAGAGCGGTATAGAGTGGGGGAAAGCTGCGCGCGCAGACGTAATTTCAGTTATGGCGGCATCTCCTGACACTCTTCTTTCTTCTGTTGGATTTATATCACGTAAAGGATCAAGTTTCCAGTATTCCAAGGTTAAACTGGAACTCAAATTCCAGAGCTACTCGAATTTCCTTGCCATGCACTAAGCGAGCATTTGTAGTAATTTTATATTATTACCTATCGATCCGTAGAGACGCTCTTATGTAACTGGTACGCCAAAGTAATGTAGGTCTTCTTGTTATGCTGACTTAGATCACGTATTGTATTGCAGTTCTGATGAACTTTTATCGAAGAGTAGAATTCTTGACTCTTTTTCTCGCCTCTCATTTTTCGTCCAACGATACGCACCACGTGTCGTTTATGAATATCTTTTTCAGCAAAAGATCAAGCTTTACGAACAGGATTGGATGTAGGAAGAACGAATACATAATATCGTGGACATAAAAATTATGTCGCCATCCAACGTTTCGCCCATCTAATTTAAAACCAGTTTCCAAATGGGATTATTAACCATTCATCATGGTACGTTATATGCTAATTTATAGAAAGTTTAACGCGCCTGTGTACCTACAACCCGTCAAACGTCAATTATGGATTATTATTAAAAATCCTAATGATTTCCCGCCTACCGATATGCAATCCGTCATACTTCCCTCTATTGCATTACATACAACGCAGTCATTACAAAGCTTTAATACACAGTAACCGCAGCATTTATAGTTTACCTATTAATTATTATGGCTAATTAATATTCAGAATAACCCACATAGCACAAAGCATCCTAAGGATGTCTCTCGGACGTCCTATGGACGTATAGACGTCCTATGTTCATCCGACGGATGTTTTGTGCTATGTGGGAATGATATACGTCTGTACAGGACGACGCGCAAAAACGAAATGGTGCAAAGGACGCTTGGCGTCCGGATGCCGTTAAACTACGTTCGGTCACCTTCGGCTGTACTCGATTGTTTTCGGTTATTCCCCAATTTCAAATATATATTGTACAGAAAATACATCTACAATGGAGTATTTAAGGATTCTATGGTTTATTGTCATAATATTTATGTGGCTTTAAGTGAATATGATATTATCAATGGTTTCTGGCCAAATATTTATTAATTTCTGTAAATATATTTACACGAGCGCCCATCTCGGACGTCGCCACCCTCGTTAACCAGATAGGTAAACGCCTAGGGTGGCTTCAGTTCTCTTTCGCTTTCCTCCTTAACGATCACGTATGAGAACTCATTCTGAGAACCCATATATTCAAGGACTCACAATACTCACAATTATACAGATCATTCATACACTGGAGACTTGTCGCTCACAGGAGAACAAGATTTGCCCACCTTAATGTCTATCCCCAGGAAGAAGAGAAGAAAGTATGGAAGTAAAATATACGATAGGAAGTAACTAAGATAATAATAAAGAATAACGGGAAAGGAGGTAACGAGGTAAGGAGGCGAGAAAGTGAAAGAAAAAAGAAAATAACAAGAGAAGACTATAAAGTGGGAAGTCTGAATAGAAGTTATCAATCAGGAGGATGAATTAAAAAATGAAAATGATAAGAAAACGATTCGTCGTGACATCCTACGCAATTGATACAACCAACTCGACCTTTAGATTATTCATAATCATCGTCATCCGGTCGAACCTGGGGGAACCTTCGAAGAGGTTGCTGTGGTTGTGACTGAGGTTGGGGTCGTCTTTGCTGCAAGGGAATATTGACTTCCTCAGGACTACGGAAGACTTGATTAACCGGTACCCGGTACTGTGGTGCAATCTGGGGTTGGGGCCTCTGGGGAAGAGGACTTAGTGATGGCTGCTGACCCAGGAACACCTGTATTCAATGTCCCAGGTATTAATAAAAATTGTTATACATTAATGAATATTATATAGATCTAGCACAGGGGGTTAGGTACCTGTTGAGGAAGTGGACGACGTGCTGGACCTCCTGCAGAACTGACTGTGGGTGTAATCTGATAATCACCAGACTCACGCTCGTCTGTATAGATATTAGCGGGATAAAATCTCTCGCTGTAACGCAGAGTGACGTTAGGTTTGTTCTCAGCTTCAGCAAGATTAAGAGGCTTGTAGAGATACTCATTAACGAAGTGATACTGGGAGCTCTTCTTGCAGGTGATGTCACCACTGGGTGGCATACAGATCAAATGAACCTGATGGAAGGTGAATCCCTCAGGACATATCCAGGAATGCTTGGCGTTGTCCTGACAGTAGTGGAAGACCTCGCAGTTAAGTTCCTCATCGGCATAGTAGCCAGTCTGCTTATTAATACAGTCAAATTTGCTCTGCTGAAGAAGTATAGCCAGACGATCAGGCTCGTCCTTCTCCTCCTCAAGTTCCTCAGCTTCGAGTCTAGGGTCACCGTTCTGTGCTACGAATTGAGGATGCGCACCACCACGTGCAGGATGTAAGGCTGGTCCACGAGCCTGAACAGGTGCTACTCTGACAGGTACCTGGTGCTGGTATTCACGTGCAGGTTCCAGATTGGCACCACTTACTTTTCTGTATGCCTAAAAGTATTAAGCAATGATTGACTAATTTAATCAATTCCTTATCATCCAATTCATACCTGTCCTGCAGATGATCTGAAGTTAACTGGAGTGCTACCACCACCACCACTGGGTCCTGATGGCGTTGGTGTCACTGCATTATCCTCGTAGCTGTTATCACGATAACTATTCTGCGTGGCACTCAGTCCTGAAGTGAACAACGGACCTATGTTTGCCTTTCCAGAGTAAACTGAACTCGCATCAAATGGATTCTGGGCAGTGATAGACGTGGCTGCCATCATCGCCATCAGCGCCAAGAGTATTACCGTCTGGCAAGACATCCTGATAAAGAAGTAAAAATTCTCTTTAATTTCATTCTCATGTAACAAGTTCACAGCTAGATGGTCCATGTAACAGATTCGATGATAATGAATGTATAATCTGTTACATTGATACTTTCAGTACAGAATGCTATGACGCGAGTCTCGTTTCTCATCTCCAACGTAAGTGTACCAGTCTTCTGATGGAAAGCGTGTTACTTTCTAGGTTGGATGGAGAGTTACTAACTAGGGAAGTGCGCCGATTTCCTAACTCGTAAAAGTGCCTGGACGTTTTGGGTCAATCTAACCGCGAGTACAGTCGTTAAAAATTTTTTTTTCAACAAAGCAATATAACGTACACGACTCTTGAAGGATAATTGAATCCAGTTAAATGTAAGCGTTGAGAAAAGCATAAGTAATAAACGTGAATAAGGGTGGGACGCGTGACAGGAGGGCGTCGCGACGGCGGAGACAGACCGTTCTGTTTGCTCTCATTCTAACTTGGTGCTGATAGTCAAGTGAAAGTAACAGGTAGTAAGTATGTGGAAAAGCCATTTGCGTTTACGTATATCAGACGGCCGAGCGATTTTGTAAGCTTAAAAACTACGAGGCTGTTCCGTACGGGGAATCCCCGGATATGGATAAAATCGTTTTTGGTCTTATGATTACGTATAGATTATCGATTGATCAATTTTTAAAACATTTCTCCCGAATCGATATCATGCATCGATTCACGCACGATTTCTCTCTCGCGATTAGCCTCCGCGCTCGAGTAAATTTCTCGCTACTTTCTCGCTCGCTGTATTTCCATGACTGCTGCACGTATACAAGAGGAAAAACAGCGTTCTCTTTCTCTTTATTTACTTCCTCTATTTTTAGATATTATATATATATAAAAGGAAATTAAAATTCTCCCTTAACCCTCTGGCGTACGAACAGACAACCAGAGTCTGTGATCCATAAAACATCTTACGAGATTAGATGAGAATTTAGATGAATTGAATTAAAAATTATGAAGCCCAATTGCAAGTCGAAAGTAATTATAATAATATTCCAACACTCGACGTAATACCGGATCGGGCGGGATAACTCATAAGTACAAAGAAAGCGATTGCGCAATTCAAAAGAGATAGTTGTTCCAGGAGACAAGTTGAGCAGGGTAGTGGTCGACATCCAGTGGTACAGAATGCGTGCACCGGATACCGGTGGACACCGGCCCAGATACTGTTGCTAAGTTTTCATGTAGCGAACCAGTTGCGTGACACAATTGGTAACACACATGACAGCCGCCAGAGTTAAAGTCGATCCAGAGTAGAAGTTATATTTAATGAAATTAATTGATTACTCTTTCATCATTAGGTATCAATAAACGCTTGTTGATTTCTCAAAGTCAATTATCAGCGAGAGCATTGAACTTCCGGTTTTCTGGGACATTGCCATTCCTCCTGTCTCTTTCTATGTACACATAATGTAGATACCTTCTAGCCGGTATACGACGTAACGTATCTCGCTCCGGTTCACTCAACGCCATTAATGAATTACGTGATATACAGGTAGAAATATCTTGGCAATAATATTCTCGTTTGGGAAGTTTTCGATTGGTCAGTGAAAGCGAGTGGAGTATCTCTATATACGGCTGGTATACGGTTTCAACTTTCTGAAGAGAATTTACATGTATTTACTTATTGGTATTGTTGTCATGGGATGATCCACTTACCTGACAATTGGACAATGCTGTTTACTTGGACGGTATTGAAATAAGGCGCGAACGAGACCACGACCAGACAACACACACGGCCTTTATCGGGAGCCAGCTCCGCCATTCTCTTATATAGCGTGCCTCACTGAAAGTTCCCTCCACCAGTAAAGTCTGCTGTTCCTGGCCCAGACAAGGTGGGAGATTTCTGGAGAGATTCCTCCAAACGGAGGACAAAGGTTACAGGACGATTATTGGGAGCACTTTGCGACTGGTTGGAACAATGGAGAGATAAACAGGAAGATTCAGAGGATCGAGAACGATGAGGAGAACAATGATGATTTTTCTCTCTCATCTTGATGGACAATTCTGAAATATAGAATAAATATGTTAGACAGAAGTTTAGGAACAGGTAAGAAGCGAGTTGAAGAAAGCAGAAAATTAGATAGGATGAAAGGAGATAAACCAGAACCTCAGACGACCGTGACTGCGTTATCGATGGATTGCAGAGAATACCAGATAACAATGAAAGGCTTTCATCCTTTTTATCTGTAGTCCCGAATATCCTGGTCGTTTTCCATCTTTGAAACAGACAATGGACCTTCTGCCAAGCATCGTTGATTTGAATGTACCATTAAAATCCCCTGAATTGCCTTTTTTTTCCTCACTCCAGGTATTTTCGGTTGGCTGATCTCTTAGTTGCATTTCTGTTTTTTTTTCCTTTGCCACTGAGATGCTCGTCCATTGATTAAAGATCGTCTAGAACAAAACATGAATGAGACTATAATCTGCATAGGTAATTGGGTTCTTAGTTAATCGCAAAAATAGTTACCTCATTTAAAGAGGATTCGAGTAGTTGAAAACGCTTTCCGTTAGAAGAGCCACTTAAGAATTTCTCCGCAGTGGCGCTGCTGTCTAACTACTAAGAGGACGAGCGTTTGTCCTTCGCTTATAGGTTATGGTCATTTGAAAAAGAAGAAGATGAGTGTTACGAGAAGAAGATATATAAATAAGTGAAGCACTGACCCAGAATTCGGCATTGTCATTCTGTATAAGATCCGTAGAGACATTCGGCCGTTTGAACGTAGACGCGTAAGAAATACTTTCACCGTCTTTGGCTACAGAGAGAGAGAAAGTGATGACCGCCCTAGCCCAATCAGACAACCAATCACCCACCCAGATACGAGAACAAGTATTGATAATTGTACAAGTCACCCTTGTAACGCCCAATACGTATACAGGAAGGATGACAAAGAATATGGCGGCAGTGGCCTTCCGGTTCTGATTATCTGGATATATTTTACCCAGACGAACAAAGTATTGAACGACGTAATGGCGATTATGAAAATACTGTAAAAAAAAACAGGAAGGAAGGAAGAATGACGTGTGAAGTTATAATTCATGGTGAAAGGTGAAGAAGAGGAAAAGAAAGGTGCATGCAAAACTAGATGAAAACATGGAGGAAGGTCCTGTCGATCCAAGGTGCGACTGGTACCGCCGATCATTTCAAACTTTTTCTTAGTTTGACTGAGCGTGACGACGCTCAATGCTATTTCTGAGTTTGATGGAATTTCGCACTTTTTCTCACCTTCCTGCTTCACTGGGCTTCATTTATCGTCGTCACTTGGGAATCGGTCGTAATCGTCCAAGGCTGATCCGGAGAGCGTCTCGGAGCGCCGTCTCCTTCGCGATTCGAGAACCACGGAAAACAGACATGAGTGACGCCTAGTAGAAAGGCGCCACGACAGATATTGCAGAGAGACTATCGGCAATCGGTATATAAATCCTGCCTCCTTTTTTTTTCCAATCGATAAATTATTCCTGATATCGACAAAGACCAACCAGTTGCCAGTTGTTAGTAACACTCTTAACTACTGTGGCGGCTGCTACTGTGACCGACTAAGCCGCGAATTAATTGCTACAAAATTTATATACTGACTGATTGTGAGGCGCTTGATACGCTGTCTACATTTTTATTGACTATCTATTTTCACCTCCACTACCCTTTGAACCCTTAAATAATTTCAACGACGCTAGATACTAATGTTTAAATAATAGGACTCAAGGTAGGAATAATTATTGATATAAAAAATTTAAAAAAATTGAAATAATGCTTTGAACGATTAGTTGTACCTGGTAATGGAACTTTCGAATTTTTGGGAGTTAAAAGAAAACGTTGATTAAAAAATGGCTGACCATACGAATGAGGGATGAACTGCAGACAAAGAATCATTAAAATTTTTTTGGAAACAGCTGCGTAGAATTGCGTTGGATCTGCGTAGCCCCAAAGTCCCTGGTGAAGACTTTCACCAGGTGTGCATGTATCCACAATGATCCACTGTGATCCAAAACGCAAAACTGGGCTGCATTGTCGTAATGCGGTTTATAACCTAACCACAGTGTAACCGTCGTAATATCAATAACGCTTGAGGCCATTGACAATACCGAGACAGTGCCCCAGGGAATCGACGGCAGGATTAATATTCTTATCGATGTATAAAATCAATAAGCGTTAATAGAAGTTTAGCGAGGCGTTCATATAAAAAAAAAGAAAGAAATAAGTGGGAGAAAGTGACGCGAAACTGTCGTTACACAAGGATTACAATCGGATAATTTTTTCTTCATGGAAACAATATGGCGGACCTGTCGATTCTGATTGAGGCAATGAGGTCAACTGCGCGTCTACCGAGCGTCTCCTCGATGCAAAACAATACAAGAGAACGGCGCAGCTCAGTGAACTTTGAATTTAAATATTAACGATCCTGAATATTGACATCGTGAACCAAAAATATATAATAAAATAAATCAAGTAAGCAACCGTATCACACGAATGCTCATGATCAGACCAAAAATGGCTAAGAGGATCCCGCATACTTGCAGTTTCCATATGGGACTAACAACGTCCATTACGTTTATAAAAGTTTCGTACAAAGGAAGAAGGACGCTTAAAGAGACTCGCCACGCACAATTTGTACGCACAATTTGTACGCACTTGTTCTTTGTGTAAGATGCAAGCATCAAAAATCCTCGGCGGCCATGTTAAACGTGGATGCCTCCCTGTGCGTCCTAGATCTACGAAACAGAGTCAAGTTAGAACTAATCGAATGATGCGAATCGAATGGAAATTTTGCTTTTTATATCTTCTAGGTACAGTCCCCTACCAAGAGCATAAATGCCTCAGGCTATATTTTTTCTACGAAGTATTCCACTAGCTAGGAAGATCTTATTGCGCATTCACTCTTATTTGGATCTCCGCCTGAATTCGGTTGTGCGATCAAGCAGAAAACGAGTGACAATTACGATTGATATTTGCCTTTGAATCAATTGGATTTCAGTCTAAAAAAAATTCAGTTGGAACTCTAACTAGATAATCCCCTAGGGGATATCATATACCACGTAATGCGTATTAGCCCATATGGTGTAATGACAGTAAGGTAAATGAGTGTTAGCAAGCAGGCAGTCAGGCAGACTAGTAACACTGGCAGGTATAAGCAGGCTGGCAAACCGAAGAGAGGGCCACGCCCCAAATTTTTCACCGCTTCGTCCGGATCACGCGTTCTCCTGATCCACTTTTGCGATCACGTAACACCTATGGTTACGTTGCGCTCTTTTGCGTTACGTCATCCTGATCCCTCTCGTTTTTTAACTGCCTGCCCTTCTTTGACTCTCTGTCTTTCTCTGTCTCATAACCTCCCATCCAATGCACTCTTTTTACTTCAGTAGGATGCATCTGTAACTGATAATTCTGTTTCAGCACTACTTTCAATAAACTTGATCTAATTCTTTGCAGATAATAAAATTGCAATCTAATGCCACAGACTCTCCCTTCATTACACGCTGTACCGTGTGTATCAGATTGTAATTATCATGGCTTTCCTATCTCACTCGTTACTGTCCTTGTGGAATAACCTACGGCTGACCCAAAATTCAAGATAGGTGATACGACAGAAAGCAATCGACGTGATAGTCTCCAGCAGTTGAGACAGAGATAACGAGTGTTTGGGGCTAAGAGCGAACGATCATGTCGCCTGGGGCGACTGAACTCTATCTCAGTGAACTACATAGGTGAGAGGACCAGTGTGTTTCGGCAGTGGCTTCGTAGATATATAAATCCGAGGAACTTGATACACAGCATCAGTTTGGTTCAGTAGCCGATCAAAGCACTACAGCAATGGCATTCAAGGTAAGAGCTAAAAAAAGTTTGTATTTTAAATATCCAGTTATAAGAAACAGTTATAAGTCGTATAGACTGACTAAAAGTTTAATTCGATTAATTAATTAATTAAGATTTAATATTGTTAGATACTCATACCTCACTGGTTACAGTTCGTAGCTTTCGCCGCCCTCGTGGCCGCCGCCAACGCCGGTCTCCTGGCCCCAGCACCCCTGGCCTACCACCAGCCAGCCGTCCATGCTGCACCCCTCGCTTACCACCAGCCAGCAGTTCATGCTGCACCCCTCGCTTACGCCCCAGTTGCCAAGGCTGTAGTCAAGACCGTCGATGCCGACTACGACCCCAACCCTCAGTACAGCTACTCCTACGATGTCCATGACACCATCACCGGTGACACCAAGAGCCAGCAGGAGACCCGCAACGGTGACGTCGTCGAGGGCAGCTACTCCCTCATCGAGTCCGACGGTACCCGCCGTGTTGTTCACTACACCGCTGATCCCCACAACGGATTCAACGCTGTTGTCGAGAAGGAACCCGCTCAGGTCGCCATCAAGGCTGCCCCTGTTATCGCCAAGTACGCCGCCCCCGCTCCTCTTGCCTACCACGCCGCCCCCGTTGCCCACCTTTCTCATGGATACGGCGCTCCCCTTTACCACTAAACTTGCCTTACCATGCTAGACCAAAATTATTTATATTTATCTAACTGTAAATAAAACAGCGTTCTTTCTCAATTTAACCCTTTGTGTTCTTTTTCTCTTCTGGTTTTCGTCATGACAATGGTATATTTTATTAAGAATATTGAAAGGGGTTGAAAATGTTTGTTGCACTTCTGGAATACAAGAAAATTTCAGAAATCGTACTTTATTGGTGGGAACTGCGATGTTCGGTGATTTAACCCTTTTGGCCACGAGTTTCTTTTTCACCCAATTTCTGCGAAATTTCATATAGTATAATTATACTTCGTCAATAAATTCGTTCTGATAACGAATTACTTCAGAATAAAAGGTGGGAAGTATACTTCCCATCATAGCTAAAAGGGTTAAACAAATTTTTTAACGTTCTTTATTGGTTTGGTTTGAAATATATCGTCAGTTTGAAAAGAATGTTATTCAAGGTATATTTTGACGTTGTGGATGATTATTAGAAATAGGGGTAAAATATCAACCCCTCCCCAAATCCTACTTAAAGGGTTTTAAAGTTATAAAGATTCTCCTGATTATAAATGTATACTTTAAGTCCTCAATATCATTTTATGATATTTTCAGTACTTTACTATAATCTTGTGCTGGTTTTTTTAATAAAATAAGCGTCGCCTTAAATAAATAAGCCTTAAAAAGAGTTTAAAAATCAAAATCCTTCAAACTACATTTAAACTATATACATCATATACGGAAGTTTCTGCTCGTTCGAAATGGCACAAGAATCAAGACATCTTCAACCGTTTAAAAAATATGAACATGATATTTTCGAGAAATTACATTTCTTCTGACAACTCCCGAAAATAACATGAACATCAGAAATTCATAATAGTAATTTGTAACTGGAAGAACAAGCTCCGCAGAATGGTAATATTAAATTTTTTTTTACGTTTTTCAAGCAGTTCAAAAAATATCACCAAAAAATCGCTCGAAACGAACGAAATATTTTATATCGGGTTATTTAGTCCAAACGCACCATCTGAAGTCAGCGCACCTATTTGATTCTTATGGTAAAACCATATTCAGGTGATGTTTTAGCTGAATCACAGGGTATATCAGCAGCAGCTTTCATAATTTTTAAAAATTTTTTCAAATTTCGAAGTTGCAAAAACTTTTTCAGATTCCTAGCAAAGAAGGATCAGAAAGTACTATTAGATCATTTTGATATTTCAAATCATTCAGAAGTTATGTATTTAAGGTTATACCAACAACAAAGCCATTTTCCTAAAGGGTACCACCCACGATTCGGGCCACCAGTATATCTGTCCATCTCTTACACACGTAAGTACTCATAAGTCCGTCTTTCTCGCACTCGTAGGAGATATAGAAAGCACCAAAATTCTTTTAAGTGTCTCTACAGCCCAATCCTTAATATTCTTCCAACTTGAACTATCCGCAGGTATCGGTTACCCGCACTAAATCATATAATCCTAACACTTAGGTATACAAGTTAACAAAAATCCAAAGAGACGATATTCGGAAAGATGGTTATTTTATTTACAGAAAGATAAATATAAATAATTATGGTCGATCATGGCGAGACAAGTTTAGTGGTAAAGGGGAGCGCCGTATCCATGAGAAAGTTGGGCAACTGGGGCGGCGTGGTAGGCAAGAGGAGCGGGGGCGGCGTACTTGGCGATAACAGGGGCAGCCTTGATGGCGACCTGAGCGGGTTCCTTCTCGACAACAGCGTTGAATCCGTTGTGGGGATCAGCGGTGTAGTGAACAACACGGCGGGTACCGTCGGACTCGATGAGGGAGTAGCTGCCCTCGACGACGTCACCGTTGCGGGTCTCCTGCTGGCTCTTGGTGTCACCGGTGATGGTGTCATGGACATCGTAGGAGTAGCTGTACTGAGGGTTGGGGTCGTAGTCGGCATCGACGGTCTTGACTACGGCCTTGGCAACTGGGGCGTAAGCGAGGGGTGCAGCATGAACGGCTGGCTGGTGGTAGGCCAGGGGTGCTGGGGCCAGGACTCCGGCGTTGGCGGCGGCCACGAGGGCGGCGAAAGCTACGAACTAAAAACGATAATTCCTGTGTTAAACTGATAATTCCAATAAAATTAATTCAGCTGTTTATCACGTGTGGACCACTTGTATTATGAGATCACCGAAAAAGAAAATCACTGATTGCACTTGGACGAAAGTGAACATCCCGGCAATGGCGTCTCGTTAAATCCCACTTTATGAATTCACAATTTTTTTTCTTTTTTTTCTGACGTTTTGACTATTTTATTAGCTGATTAACTTTTTATACTTGTCTACTACTCGGTGTATCTACCTTGAATGCCATTTTAGTTGATCGAGAGAGCTTGATTAACTGATGCTGTGGTTGAGTAGCTGGTCCCCTTTTATACCAACGTGAAGACTGCCGAGACACGTTGGTCCATCTTTTGGGACAGAGACCACGCCCAGTATTTTCGGTTACTTCATCTAGATTTCAATTGTGCGTGTACTATGGAGATTTTTAGTGGGAGTGATACGTAGTAGACTGTATCAATTGTCTGAACTGTCTGGACCAATTGAAATTCCCCACTGCTAGCCAGCGTTACGTTCCCTGTGTATCTTGCTACTTGGGTTACCTGCTCCACTGCCCTAAGAAGAATAGCTCGAGGGCTGCGTTAGGTAAAGCCAGTGAATGTCCACCATGATGTTACATCAGGTGATACTGTTGATCTGTTAGATTCTCAATGGCTATTAATTACGCATCTAAAAATAATAATTATCTCATATCTTACAGCTGGTACCTGTATCGATTGATCCAGTCGTTATAATCTTCTGACAAACCATCATTTGATTCATACACAATAGTCGTCTCTTTGTTAAGGCTGATTGGAGCCTGATAAGTTATACCTGCGGATACAAAGGTACAAGTTTTATCAAGAGAAAGCCAAAGGATTATTAATTACTAATCGAAACGGTCGATTAGGGAAGAGAGCGAATGGCCCGTGTCATTTGACATTTCACTGGTCGCCAATAGATAGAAAAAAGTAGAGCACGTTTTATCTCGGCATTGTGCACAGTATCAAAATGCGTGAGAGAGAGACGCCACGTATAAAGAGAACCTTTTGCATAATACCGTTTGGAATCGAACGGCCAACTAAGAGACTTTGGGTGTGGCAGATTTGGAAGTCTCGGTCGGTTCTTTGACTAGGTATAAAAGCGGGTCTCCACTAGCTAACGACATCATTCGATCAGCACCGATCAAACCAATCGCAATGGCATACAAGGTGCGTAAACGGTCATAGACTACTCGAATTACGTATACCCCGCGTAAAATTATTTTTTTGTAAAATTTCTTAAAAAGTGAATTTTTCCGAAGCATCCCTTTCAATGGATTTTCTTTTTTTAATTTTAGTTCGTCATCCTCGCCGCCTTCGTGGCTGCCGTCAACGCAGGAGTTATCGCCCCTGCCTACCACGCAGCCCCTGCTGCCTATCACGCTGCCCCTGCCGTAGCCTACGCTAATGCCGTCGATGCTGATTACGATCCCAACCCCCAGTACAGCTACTCCTACGATGTCCATGACACCCTCACCGGTGACACCAAGAGCCAGCAGGAGACCCGCAACGGTGACGTCGTCGAGGGCAGCTACTCCCTCATCGAGTCCGACGGTACCCGCCGTGTTGTTCACTACACCGCTGATCCCCACAACGGATTCAACGCTGTTGTTCAGAAGGAACCAGCTACAGTCGCCATCAAGGCTGCCCCTGTTGTTGCCAAGTACGCCGCACCTGCACCCCTTGCCTACCATGCCGCCCCTGTGGCTCACGCCCCTGTTGCTTACGCCGCCTACCACTAATTGTGAGACTGCCCAGCCGTACGAAAAGCCATAATTCGCGATTTTTTTCCTATTATTTATGTCTTGTAAATAAAAATAAGGACCACGCTCCTTTGTTCACTATATTTTTCGTATATTTTTTCTAACTGTTCAACCCCGATTACCTTTTTACTATCAGCAGATATACGGAGAAGCGTGACAGTTGCTTGTTATCAAAATGGCGACCTAACCTATATTATTTTATAAGAATGCGTCACGTGACTAATAATTCACTGTCTTACCTTGTGCTTGTTATTTATCTTCTTGTCTCTGTGAAATTCTGGAAAGATGTCACGCCTCCTGTACCAACTTTGAGAGGGCACTACTTTCTTCCCTGGGCACACAATGAACACTGTCAGGAATAATTGAGACGAACGCACGTCATCCATTTTGTATATAAAATGTCAGCCAGAGGTTAGAGTAGTACGACGCGTTACACTATTGACAATACAAAACTGTAACGCGGGAATTCTAATAATTATCACGTAATAAAATTCTTACGTAACATATGATGAATTGAAACAATTAAAAATCATAGCTGTAATTTTTAACGATATATCGAATTTTATTATACATAAACGAAACGATTACACTAGTCTTTGATAGATATCGAAGTCATCCTTCCTGTTTCCATTTTCACCGGAAGTTTATCGAATTTAAATGCTTGATATTTATATAAGGACGATGACCTAATTAGAATACCAAACCGACTCGAAGCAGACTAATAATAAAAACGCAGCAGGAGGGGAATCAATGTCTCGAGATTCGAGCCACGATCGAGATGGCGTTGCGAAATTTCAAATCGCGTAACGTTCCTCGCTATCTGATCCTTCAGGTAGTGACATATCCGAGAGCAAGATCTTTCGTCGAGTGACAGTTAACAGGGAAAGTATTTCTTAGGCCGTAGCACATAGCAACACACCCACGCGTATCGAAAAGTCATTAAAAATTCTGCAAGTATGAATTCTGTCAACTCGCGAATACGACAAGCAATGGCGTCGACGTTCCTAGTCAAGATGGCACGTTGCTCGGTTGACTGTCCTCATTTCCATACAAGTAGATCCGATCAAGATCCAAAATCTCGGAGCACTCGTGACTTTCGCTCTCGTCGAATCATCGAAGGAGAAAAACATCATTGAAATTTGAGCCAAGCCCGCCGTTGGATTTTCTGTTTGAAAAATCAAAAGTGAATGAGGTTAACTCGGATAAAGTCATGTAATAAAATACAGAATAATATTCTCTTATACATTCCGTTATTTAATCGTTCGTCCAGCATCCGTACGCTTAGTATCATTAGTTTCCATTGAATCTTTTTTCTCGCGTGTTCAATCTCCGTTCGCTCACGATCAGTTACGAACTTGACCGTGATCTTTCAGTTAGACATGCATTACGTAGCTGTAGCACGTGCTAAGCAGGAACGCGGAGTTTTCATAGTCAACGAGCCATGACGAGAGGAACGTGAGAAAAACAGTCAGCACCCGATGGCTCATTGCTCTCGTGATCCTGTGATCTTGTGATCTCGTGTTCATCTGCTGCTGCTGCTGCTGCCTGAGCGGGTTATGGTGAATGGGATGAGAAAGAGGAGAGAGGTGAGATGCGAGAGAACGTCAAGAGGTGAATGACCGTAACTCAGGGCAGGGAAGACTCTCGCTTTAACCGGAGGATGAGTCGGCGACGACCTCGAGAGTAGACCTGCTGACATAACGGTTTCTCCAGCTGGGATCGACGATCTTGTCTCAGGAGCTGTGTTTTCTTTACACGGTCAAGGTCAGTGCTCATCTTATTCCATTGGAGTAAGATGACTCATACGTGATGAACTAGACAGTAGCTTGATTAAACCTGATCAGTGGACAATCTCTGACAGTGTTGGTAGGCATGATTATAATTACGTAAAAAAATGATTGATGGATATCAATTACGTTAATTATTAAATTAATATATTAGGGGTTAATTGAAATTATGAGAATTTTAAGCACGCGAGCTTGTGCGAAAAAAAATTGAAATATTTTAACCAAAATGGAATTCCTTGCAGGATGGCTCTTGTTAGGTATTCATGGCTTGTCTTCCTAGCGTGACGGAAACGTTACACTTAAAGTGAGGAGTAAAGCGACCTTGCGCAACGGTGAAAGCATTTGACGGTTCGAGAAGGTATTGTCCAGGTGCGAAGTGCCATCCTTATTAAATGAGAGTTTATTGGTACCACTGGTGAAATAATAAAATTAGTCCACATAATGGATAGACAGATGAAAAGATCAATTACAGTATAATGACACTAAAATACACAAAAATCGATGAACATTGATGACTAAAGATCGTTAGAAAATCGATCGGTCGTTAGAAACGCTAGCAAATTGATTAAAACGTTTGGTTAGTACCTGGACAAAAGTTTGTCAGCTGATGATCATCGAATGATCGCATTCACGTAGCGAGAGTGTTTCCAGTGGTCACAATGGACTCGTTCTCACCACCTATAAATACCTACCAGCCGGAACAACGAAACGTCAGTCTTTCCGTTGCCGTTGGTTATTGAGTTTCCGGAACAAAGAAGACACAGACATGGCCACTAAGGTGAGAATAATTAATTAAATAATTATTAGTTTAATAATTTCGCTATAGACGTTCCAGACTTTGATACTTAATCGTGTACGATTCATGAGATATATTTGATTGACAGGTAGCAATAGTGATGACGCTTTTGATGGCTGGTTGGATGACAGTGAATGACAGTGATGCTGCAGCTGTCATTCCTGTACATGGTGCACCGGTAGCCTATGCTGGAGGACCAGTACCTGTAGTAGCAAAGGCCGTCGATGAATACGACCCTCATCCACAGTATACCTATGGCTACGACGTTCAGGACTCTTTGACAGGAGACGCGAAGAGTCAGTACGAAACCAGGAACGGGGATGTAGTAACCGGAAGTTACTCACTGATCGAAGCCGACGGAACTCGTCGCGTCGTAGAATACACAGCAGATCCTATTAATGGATTCAATGCAGTTGTACACAGAGAGCCAGCGATTGTAAAGACCGTACCGGCCGTAGCGAAACTCGCTGCGCCAGTTCAGCCTCTTCTGGCTTATCATCATTGACCCGAAACGCTAAATCATTACCGTCATCCTCCGCACCTAGTCACACGGCTTAGCCAACCAGTCCATCATTTGCATCTGTCTATCGCGTATTCGAAATGATTTATATTTTTACATATATAAAAATAAATTTGTATTTTTATCAATGCCTGTCCTGGTTCTTTTTTTTCGTTACCATTTTTCTGACCTAATCAGGTCGAGGATTATGGACGTTTATTGTCTTCTAAGAGAAGGCGATTTACGACTTGTGAGAATTGCGAGAGTTCTCGTACGGTATTTCAAGAAACTTAGGCAACTGTACGGCACAATGAGAACTGTCTGGAATCCTTATTGACTCCAAGTAGGTCGTTGACATTGAATCGAGGCTTTTTTTCTCCTCTTTTAACAATGTTTTAGAGTCACAACAACCTAGTGTACTTTCGCTGGACATCCTCGAGACTTGCTAGTGCCCCCTTAATGTCTCTTTAAACTTTCTTATATGACTTTCCGACCACGTTCTGACGTGGGCTACGTGATTTGCACACATGGTTACCTCTATGGAGTCTCCTCTTCGTAATCGTTGCGCAATCAATCTGTCACTTGAGTAACTCTCGCTTCGATGACAACGTTGTACGAATTATTTTGATTTTGTTGTTGCACTCGGTATATAGATCGACACTGTCCTGCATTTCTGTAGAAGATTTAGATACATTTAAAATACCCATATCCAACGCTACAGAAGATTCTAGAGAGATACGTGTACCAGATACAAAATACTGGTTAGGGATGCTGAAGCGAATAACGGTAAAATGTCATAATATTCAAATTTCACAAAAATGTCAACCGCCTCCAAGTGCATTCGAATTACAGGAGAGGCCCGTCGTCGAGGAGAATCTTAAACGACGTCGATTGAATTGCTCGTCGCGTCCGCGAATCGACTTGGGTCGTAGATATGAAGAAACATATGTGAGCTGCTTGCTACACGGTGCTTACAATTAGCCCTGGTGTCCTGGATGACGAGGATGGGGATGACGAGGTCGAGTGCGATGGTAATACTGAAGTTTTCTTAACAAGCAGTGATCAGCTGGAGGAGGAGTAAGAGGAGAAAGAGAAGGATGGTCAGGTACACGATGAAGGCCTGAGGGTTAGTGCAATGAATCCTCGTGGAACCGCATAGCTATATAAGAGTGCCGTATGTCATCGGTAGGCATCAGTCTTTTCAGTGATACCCTCCTAGACGAAGATGATTGCTGAGGTAAGGAAAAAAAAAATCAAGAATATCATCTACAGGGAGCTATAGTCCTAGAGGATAAGAATAATATACTTTTACAGATCCTTACCATACTTGGAGTAGCATCCGCTGCTCATTGCGCCCTGGTACCACTGGTACCTGCAGCTGCACCAGCTGCAGCTGTGTACGCAGCAAAACTCCAGGAGATTCAGGAACTTGATACAGTGCCACAGTACAGTTTTGCCTATGACGTGCAGGATGCCATCACCGGGGACTCTAAGGCCCAATATGAAACTCGCAATGGGGATGTTGTCCTGGGTAGTTACTCCCTGATTGAAGCTGATGGGACCAGACGTGTTGTTGACTACACAGCAGATCCTATAAATGGATTTAATGCAGTAGTCAGTAGGGAACCAGCATTGGCTTACGTTAGTCCAGTCGCTCCTGTTGCTCCCGTTGCTCCTGTTGCTCCAGGAGTCGCTATCGGCGAACCAGCTGCACCAAGTATTCCATCCAGTGGACCAGATTCCGATGTGGAAGTCGTGGAAGCAAGATCAGGACCTCTTGTCTCAGCTGTTCAACAAGGAGCTGCTGAGAGATCTGATAGTCAGAAAGAATCCAACGTGGCCGCCAGGACGCAACAGGCTGGACAAAATGGACAGAATGTTCCTGTGAGGGCACGAGCTAATCCTGTTGTCCAGGGTGTCACGTCTAGCGGTTTCCAGAGAGTCGTTGGATATCCTGCAGTGCAAAGATACTCTGGAGCACTTGGTGCTTACGCAGCAACGTACTCGTCGCCATTTGCATATGCAGCGCCACCAGCTGGTTTTGCTGCTCAGCTTGTACCAGCAACACAATAGATGGATGATGCTGATGAAGCAGTACTGATTGACTTTTTAATAAATATATGAATGACAGAAAAAAGAAATGATAAATTTTGCTCTTTCACCTTCCTTAAATGATATGGATACACCTTATTAGATCTCGTTTCTATGATAAGATTGCTCCCATACAGCACAAAACATTCAGATACGTTTTAGAAACATTGCTGATACGTAACAAGCAGACTTATATGTTTCAGCAATGTTTCTAAAATGTATCTGAACGTTTTGTGCTGTATAGGCTCATAGTTGCTGATTCGGAGGTTATTATTAAAGCCTTATCTATCGTCCAGTACACTTTGGGATAGTGGACAGTTCGATTGATCGGCCAACGCGTTGGCGATAGCGCAATGATTGCGTGAACGCTTATTCCGAGAAGTTATGTAAGATTGCCAAAATGTGAGGTGTGTTGACACATTGGCATATTGACACATTGGCACATAAATGGAGGGAGCGCGCTGATAGAATTGTGATTAGAAAACTAGTGGCTGATCTAGATTGGAATATGGAACAGCTGTTATAAATTCATTATACGTTTATTATACATGGTTGGATTTCATACTATTATGTTTCAATCTTACATTCAAGTTCCTCTGAACTTTTGTCAGCATCCCATAGAAATTGACTGTCAAGAAGAACAATACCCAGATTACAATTTCAGACGGTATTGATAAGAAGTTGACGTAACAAAAGAAAGATAGCAACAGAAGGAAACCTTTAATGAAAAAGTAATACTTGTTACTTTCTTGCGCTACTTCCGGTTCGTGTTGCAAATGTGCTTTTCTTTCCTGTTTACTATCTGGATATGAAAATTAGGCTTAAGGAAGTAAGAGAATCAAGACAGAGGTATAGATTGAACAGTAAAGTTTATAGCAAAAAATATACATGATACACTTGATCGCCAGTGCGGCACTCTTTGTGATTATATACAAATGAAAGGAATTAAAAAGTAATAACAGAATAAGGGCGAAGAATCACATCATTGACGCAACCAGTGGCCATTCAAATAATTCAAAGGTAGGCAGGAAGGGCCGAGTACGCTGCCAACGGTGCACCAAGTCTGGTAGCAACAGCTCTGGGGATGGTTTGAGCTACTGGGTAAACAGGGGCAGCAATAGGTGCAGCAAGACGAGCAGCGACAGGGGCGACAGCAGCAACTGGAGCAGCGATGCGAGCGGCGACAGGAGCAACAGGGGCGACTGGAGCGACAGCTTTAGCTACGACAGGTGCAGCAGCAACAGCAACTGCAGGTTCCCTGCTGACGACTGCGTTGAACCCGTTGATAGGATCAGCAGTGTAGTCGACGATGCGTCTGGTGCCGTCAGCCTCGATGAGCGAGTAGCTACCCTGGACGACGTCTCCGTTACGGCTCTCGTATTGGGCCTTAGAGTCCCCGGTAAGTGCATCTTGCACGTCGTAGGCAAAGCTGTACTGAGGTGCAGCATCGAACTCCTCGATCTTCGCCAGGACTGGGGCTGCAGGTGCGACAGCCGCTAGTGGCGC
>JARQST010000460.1:104614-227055 GCA_030142225.1 Pachycephus smyrnensis | reverse complement strand
TTAAGAATTGGCTACTTTCCACCCGCGTTGCAGGCATGGAATATGGTCATTTTAGCGTAGTCGGGAAAAAAAACATTTTTCGCGAAATGTATTTGTCCGTTTTTACAGTGGCTTATAAAAGTATTCGAACGGTAGTATACTTATATGAATACGAAGTGCACGATACAGTGTAAATTATTTTAATAACTCTGAGTGGCAGTTGCAGGGATATCTCAATATTCTTTTCTTTTCTATATAATAATCTTCACTGGATTTCATTCTATCCGGCAACACTTCGAACCTCCTTGATTCGTTCGCTCGGTCGCGCTCGGCAATTGTTTTCTTCAAACTGACAGCTGCCAAAATCTTTCGAACGTATGTATATTTGTGTAATTCGCGAAATTTATTTATTTTTGATTTTAAATCGCTTTATTTGCGCCATAAATATTCCTTATGAGTAAAAAAATGGAAAAAAATTTTAATGTCGCGGATCATGGGATCGAACCTCGACTACCGTCGGACAGATTTTGACGACTATCAAAATTTCGTAACCGTGAAATATTTTGGGCGATAACTCACATCGTTTCCGAATAAAACTAATTTCTGGTGGTATCTCGCGGTAAATCTTTTTGACAACAAATTTTGCAAAAATGTAAAAATATCTCGATTCATCGTTCCGACATCCAAGTATCTCACACCAATGTTACTGATACCCAGGTATCTGTAACCATCAGTTTTGACGACCAGGTTTGTTTTGTCGTTCTCTATTTCCAAATGCTTCTGGTTATAGCTTCTTATATTCAGGTGTTTCTGACTATCCCGACTGTTGCTCTTTATATACACAATTATCCTAACCCTTCTTTTTCATTACGCTGGTACTCCAAATCATTGTTACGTGTGCCAAAATATCTTCCCTATAGATGTCTGGGTACTTCTGATCATTCAAAAGATTTGTTGAAACAAAATATTGCTGCAATTTGGCAAACTATAGGGTAGATCTACCGTTAGTGGCCACTGTACCGATTGTGGCTATTTTTATTATTTTATTCTTCCAATTATTTTTCTCCCACAACTGGATGTTCATTTTTCGAACAAATTGACATAAATTCACTGAATGACCTACTCGATGTTTTTTTCTTGTAATCAAATGTTTAGTTTTATTGCTTTGAATGTGATAGCCACAATCGGCCCTAAGGTGGCCAAAAACGGTGCGTCTACCCTAGATCTAAATATCACTGCCAATTTGATGTATTCTATAGAGAATTGACTAAAAGCTGTTATCGCTGCCAAAGGTGAACCAACTAAATCTTAGTGAATAGAAGGAGAGAAGAAAAAGTAAATATTAACGCTAATTAAATTAGTCATCTCTCTACTGTGGGCCGCTTCTCCTCTTTTCATTTTGAAATGTTACCCTCACTCTAAGTGAAGATAAGAGTTTAGTCCGAGTCTAAGCCATTTTTTCTATTGTAAAACGCACGAGTTGAGCACAAGGTTGATGCGCAGTAGTGGGGAAAGACGAATTCTTGAAATTCTCTTCCCCCACAACTCTCAAGGCGGTCCAAAATCAAGAGATGACTGTAGTGCAGTAAGGGTCCTCACAACTAAACTCCTCACTTTTAGACCGACCGTACAACTTAAGCCGTTACCATGCTTACCAATTCGCACGATTTAACTTCTACGGCCGTTTGTCCCCACTACTGAGCTATATTGCCTTCGCTCGCGGCGCTGTAGTGAATATCATATATCAGGCCTGACCAATTTTTTCAGGTGCACTCTATTCGATGGAGCGCCTTAACCTTAAACGTCGCAGTTTGCGAAACATTATAAAAAACAAGTGAAATATTTTCGTAAGTGATTGTTTTTATTAAAAGGTTTGGTAATCATATAGTGAAGGGTTTGTGATGATGAGTAAAAAATTTTAATTTTGGATTTGTTTTAATATATAAGATTTATTCTATTTAGTTAACATCATAGCTCTTATCGTTAAGTAGTAGTCTGTCTTCAATACATTGTATTAATCTGTGACAATATTGAAACATTTACTTATGTTTATACAGGACGATGGCACGGTTTCTCAAATAAAATTTGGTCTATACTTAGTGATCGTAGGTTTTCGAGGAACCGAAGATGCTCCGGTGTACACTCCCACCTCGTTTGATACCACGAGATGAGACCATCAACACAGCTAAGGGCAGCTCTAGGTGATTGTGCAGTATCTGCCCCGTCGTTATTCTTTTCGGAACTGAGCTCGTCTTCTTCTAACTGCTCATCATTATCTAATTCCCTGCCGGATATGATCTCCTCATCGGACAGAACTTTCCACCCTGGATCATTGTCGTCTTCGTTCAGCCACTGGTTTGTATCTTCGATTGTTAGCTCTTCCTGTCCTGGAAGCTGGCGAGTCATGTCACAAAATGCATCTGATTGCAAATCATAATCAATATTCATCGCTGAGATATCCTGTGGAAAAAGGTTGTTCCATCCATTCCTGATATCCATTTCAGTTACTTCGCTCCACGCCGAAGCAACAAAATTACAGCAATGTAACGTCTTCAGAGATTTTATAAGTCTCTGCATACCTTCGAAGGTTTCCTCGGTAAGCGCTAAGCGCAGTAGGTTTCGCTTGTACACTTTTTTCATTTTTTCAATAATTCCTTGGTCCATTGGCTGAATCAGGGGCGTGACGTTCGGTGGCAGGTATTTCACCTCGCACTTATCACTGAGGGCATTGAATTCTTCTATTGGTGGGTGATTAGGTGCGTTGTCGAGAAGGAGAATACACTTTTCGCCGGCTGGTCCATGCACCTTCTCTATTTGAGGAAGGAATATTTCTTTGTACCATTCGAGGGTGAGTTCGCGATTCATCCAAGCATTTTTTTGTCCTCGATACGTAACCGGTAATACTTTTATATTCTTGAAACACGTGGGTTGTTGAGATTTGCCGACAACAAGAAGTGGCAATTTGTGGGTGCCACTTGCATTGGCACACACCATCACTGTCACACGGTCTTTGGCCATCTTTCGTCCTGCACGGTCTTCGGCATGTGTGACGTGAGTTTTACTCGGCAATGTCTTCCATAGAAGTCCTGTCTCGTCAGCGTTGTAAATTTGATGCATTCCATATCCTTTCTCTTCAAGATATTGCACTATCTCTTGACAAAAGATTTCACTCGCTTCTTTATCCACAAACAATTTCTCTTTCTGAATTGACAGTAATTTAATGCGATGTCTCATCTTAAATCTGTGAAGGAAACCGTCGCTGGCTTTAAACGACGTTGGGCCGTTCAATCGTTTGTTGAAGAGGAGAGCCTTTTCCTTTAGCATTGGTCCACTCACATATTCGCCGATGCTCCGTTTTTGCACGAACCACTGGTACAGACACTTATCAAGTTCGCTAATCTCGACGCCAGTAAACTTTTTCTTTTTCGAACTATTCCCGTGGGCATCGTCGATAACTCTCTTCTGCTTCAAGATATTTTCCTTGTTCTTCTTCATCCAAGAGATCGCGGCATTCGTAACACCGTACTCTGCAGAAAGACTAGCACCGGATTCACCAGTGGCCAGGCGTTTCACGATTTTCGTCCTTTCGTCGATGCTCAATCGTTTTGATTTTCTTTCAGACATCTAATGATAAAATAAGAACAAATATTAAATATTCACCGCTATACTTGACTTTAATAATATATAATGAAAAGTTTACAATGTTGATACGACAAATATTTATTTCCATACCTTCTCCAGTACGTTTTAACAAATCGCTAGTCACGTCAGAACGTATACTCCGATTAACTGTCCACTGATAAAACGTTATTCAAAGCGCACTTGTGTTGATTGAATTCCCTAATAAAGCAGTACTCCGCTCAGAGTATGTAATGTTGTAGAATTGAAGGACGATTTTCTCGGATGTGATAACATTTTTATATAAAAGGATGACAGTTATTTTCAATGGTCGAAGTAGTGAGTAAATATAAAAAAAAAAGTTATCGCGACAAAAAAGTTATAGCAGGTATGATTTCTCATTCACTTTGTAGGTTATGCTTGCCCGAATTTTTCTGTCCTTCGTGTTGCTGCGCCGCTTGCAGCGCGCATGCGCAAGCGAGGTGGACTACGCAATACTGACGCATCTGTAATAGCTGATCGAGAGTGGGTGACCGAAGGGGAAGTTAAAATGTGAGGATGACTCCCGATTAGTTAAATTGTGAGGAATCTTACTGTAATAACCCAGCAGACACAAAGTAACAGTTGCATATCGGCAATGTTACAATTTCCTACTCAGGTATATAATAGTTACGTGTATGAGGTGTTTTTTAACATCCTTGAGTAGGAAATCTCACCATTGCCGATATGTAACTGTTAGTCAAGAAACTGGGTCGAGTCTTGCGCCAAGTACAGGCAACCGGCGGTACAGGCAAGTGGCCGACCGAGACTTTTTACCCAAAGCAACTCGTAGCATACGTGTTAACATAGGCAACGCAACAGAGAGGCTCGACGACTGAAGCTATTTTACCCGAATGCCTCTTTATATCTACTTTGTAACTAATATTTAACGAGGCTACACATAAGAACATTGATGATTACATTCATACTAGTTTTCAATATTTTGAATCGATTGCCACAGAGATAAATGATGGTATATAAGAATGCTCGATTTGCGTGTACTGGGAATGTTAACAGTTCGAATACTTTTGTGACCCCCAATATACGACTTAATATAATACACGTTCTATGACTTGAATGTTTATTTTTCGATTTCCTTCAACTTGTATCCAACGCATCTTGAGATATCTCTGCAACTGCATGCTCAGTGTTATTTAATAGTTTCACTGAATAGAGTAGAATCCCATTATTGGGAATCTCGTTCTTGTCAACTGACTCTCACCGCTCAGTGCTTATCGCCAGCGATAGGGATGTTTAGCCATGCACACTATTATGGTCAGTTTCACTACGTCAGTTGTCATTTCAATATTTGTACGGGGATCGTAGCACTCACGCTATGCGCAATTACTCGATGGGCGTGGCTTGCGCAATCCCGTTGTTTTGGGACCTTTCGGTCCCAAGTTGAGTCCAACAACGGTTTTTTTTACTGTAGTACAGTCTACGTTCGTCTAAATTATAAGTATACCACCGTTCAAATACTTTCGTGAGACACTATATGTAACAATACGCTTTCACTTTGAATCGCGTGCTTACGTACTAAAATCAATATACAGCCGACTCTCCCTTTAATGTACTCCTTCTCTCAAAGACATCTTTGTACAAAAGCTGCAAGGCCACAGAAATGAACGCAACGTACACTAGCAGGTACGTACAATAATCCACGTAACATTTCGTTGAACAAACAAAACAAGAAAAGGAAAAAGAAATTATTTCAGTACCACCGAGCTTCGGTTCTGTGTTTCCGTTTTCTATATTTCATGCTCAGTCATATTGACGACTCCATGCTCCTTTGTCTGACACGTTCGCGCATGTACCACTCCCACGTTTTACCCCCAGTGCTAAAATTGTCTGTAAAAGGGGATGAAAAATAAAACTGCATTCACTATCCTTCGTAGGGTCGATCGCGGCGTCACTATAAAGTCAGTCGTATCGTTTGCACAGTGTCTCCTTATTGCAATTCCTTTTTTTCTCTTAATAATATATTGCCAGACGACGGTGCCGTGTGTAAATATGTTCACCACCAGCAATTCAATAACGCTAGACTTATATTTTAAACCACTGCTGGTTATTTGACATGCATCTGGGTCGAGTCAGATATGCGAATGAGTTCTCGTCATGTACGCATTTATGAGCATTGACACGCTAAGAAGGACCTGAACCCTTTGAGCTCAGGAACTTGTCTGAGATATGGCATCAAAACCTCCGGAGACTGACTGGCAAGTCGCAAGGCGAGGAATTTCTCTCTTGCTCAATGATAAGATAGAGGAAGCTGATAATCTCTTCGCGGAACGTCCCCATAGTTTTCATATTAAAGCTGGACGATGTTTCGCCTTGTTTATGGTAAGTATAACTATAGTATTAATTCATTATTACCTGTGTTGTCATTGGCTTCTACGTTTTCCTCGTAGAACGCAATTATGACTTTCGAGGACGACAAGCTCTTGGAGGCGACACAGCTGCTCAAGGAAATGGAGAAAGAATGTGCGGGTAACATTGGCTGGCTGAAATCTGTGAAGAGTAAAGTTTTTGGCAAGGAACAAACAAGCGTAAGAAATTAAAAAGCACCATAGTCTCGTAAGAAAATAAAAAGTACCATAGTCTCGTAAGGAAGAAGAGAAATGATTGTCTTTTTTACAGAATGATTTTATAACAAAACTCGAGCAACAAATTGTCCTAGCAGATACTCAAGTTTGTGCCGCCATATTGGCATTGTTACAACAGGAACTTAGTGGTTATGTAAAAGGCGGATGGATGTTACGTAAAGCATGGAGAGTTTATCAGCATACTTACTCGCAAATTCTACAATTGTATAGGCAGACATTCGGTGGTCCTCCTTCCGGTTTGTAGAATAAAATTACGTGATAGGTATTATAAAAATCTCTTCATCCTTTACTTTTACTTGTCTTCTTCTAGAACTTGGATCGAATTGCAGCACTCCTTGTAATGGATCTTCCTTGAATCACACACCCCAGAGTTCATCCTCGGAATGGTCGATTTTATCCTGTAACGGTTCTTCTAGCAGTACTCCTGTATCTTCGCCATCAGGTCTGCGAAGCTCTCTATCAATGTTCCTCTCGCTCACTGGCATCACATCCGAACAACAGACACCGTAATTGTTTCTTTTTACAAACATCTCTTATTTCGTTGACACTTCTCATTAGAGATTGACACATTACACATATGAATCATTAGGGTTTACATTTGTTCAAAATTATTTTGCGTACTAAAGTACATTTTAAGCGTAGATACAATTCGCTGTACAGATAGGAGCAAAGATATTGGTATCTCGACAGGTCATAGCTTGTATTGACAAAAAACAATATGGCATCCTTTAGAAATGACCATTATAAATTTTATCAACGTAACTTTTTTTTATTCGGTTTGAAAATGATTTAATAACTATTACAGTTTTGTTGAACCAACTGAGGTGATTCGTTTGATGGCTGCTGTCAGTTTTGGGTATGGAATTTTTCAACTGTGCGTCAGTTTACTTCCGCCTTCATTCTTGAAACTCACTCACTTCCTGGGCTTCAAGGGCGACAGCAGCGCCGCCCTTGCGGCACTTATGTATGCAAGACTTAGCGAAGATATGAGAGCACCTCTGGCTACGTTAGTTAATTTATTATTAATATTTTTTTAATTTATCACGAAGTTCTTAGATTTAATCGCTTTTCTGACTTTTTTTTCTATTTGTCTGATAAAGGTTCAGCTTGCTATCATATTATACATTTGTGAGACCATTCTTCTCGCTAGAAGGTTCGAAGGTCATTACAGAGGTCAAAGCAGCCGAACAACTTCTTAACGAGGCGCGGTTGGAATTTCAAAATTCGGCGCTTTTTTTCTTCTTCGTGGGTCGAGTAGAACGACTCAAGGTACATTGGCAATTTTTGAATTATAATTGTTAATTAAGATTATAAATAAATGTTAATCTTATTTCTTTGTAGTCCAACGTGAATACAGCCTTACAGATGTACAGATCAGCCGTAGAGGCTTCCAGTCAACGTGAAATAAAATTGCTCTGTCTTCATGAGGTCGCCTGGTGTCATCTAATCTGTTTGAATTATAAAGAAGCACAAGAATCCTTGATGCAATTGCAACAACAATCACGCTGGTCCAAAAGCTTCTACGCCTATCTTGCAGCAGGTGTGAAATTCATTTATTAATTGCATGAACAGTTGCTGTACGCAGCCAGATACAATTTTTGAAATTGCTCACAGTCTGTTCCGGATCCGATGGCAATTTCAGTGAACTCTTGTCCATCTATCGTGAACTAACAAATCTCATAGCCAGAACAACAATGGATACCCAACTTAGCTTGTTCGTCTGCCGAAGAGTTCCAAAACTTATCGATCAAAATACTGGCCAACCGCATTTGATATCTTATTATAAATTACTCGTATACGAGCTACTTTATCTCTGGAACGCAATACCGTCCTGTACCACAGAAGCCCTTGAAAATATCTTAACTGGTAAAGATGTTTAAGTCGTAATATCTGAAAAAGATTAACAATTGTTTAAGATTCAATTGTCTTCACAGAATGGTCCCAGGAACCTCCTGATGAACCAACGGTGGGTCTAAAAGATCTTATAGAAGGGATCATCTATTCTTATCTTGGAGAACATAGCAGCTGCATGAAATGTTTCAAGAATTGTTTGAGACGACGCAATTCTATGAGAGATAATTGCGACGAGCACATTAGCGTCCACGCACTGTACGAAATGGGCGTGCTTCTTTGCAAATCATACGTAAGTTTTCTGTTAATTTTTATTATTTGATTTTTCTTATATTATTTCTTTTATAGAATGTTGAAGAGGGAAGAAGTATGCTACAAAGAGCCCAGTCGCAATACAAGGATTATGACTTCGAAAGTCGTATTAACGTACGAATACATGCTGCCCTTCGAAAATACCACTGAAGATAATTTTTGGTAGTTTTGAGCATAAGAAACAAAAACAAAATTGGTCTTGTAATTTGAACGGAAAAGCACTTAATAAGAGAAACCGAACGTCCCTATATTATAGTAGAGATATAACGCTGTAGATTAATTTCTGATTAAGAGAAACAAGGAAAACAAAAATTAATTGTTGGGCATTCAAAAAGCTGACTTTGTCTATTAAATAGAACTTTATAAAGATGACATTCCCAGAAATAAATTTTCCCACGTTTTTTGTTATTTCTGCATCCTGAAGTTTCAACTGTCATCTTCATCATGTCAGCTTGAAGATTGAGGTTGACAAGCAATTTTGTACTAGAGATATCTGAGATTTGGTGTGAGAAATGTTTATCTTCTTAATGAGCCAATGAGCCACCAAAACTCACATTGCTGCTTCAACGCAGGCAACTACCAACAAGCTAATTATTGTCAGACAACATCCTGGTACCGAAAACTTCTTAAACCATTCGCATTCTCCATTATTACTGCAATTTTAGGTACTACTAGGTATACTATTCATGCAATACTAGATTTTTTATTAAACATTTGAGAATTTACATGTCTTCATTCCTAGCCATGTCTGTATCACATCTCTGTGACAAATATTCAGCCAGTAGTTCCTTTATGGGCATCAAATCTGAACTGGAATATGTTAGGTCACATCTGAGTACCCTTACGGTAACAAAAATATCAGTCTGGAGAGTATTTCTGGCTTGCTGGCATAATAATCATAGTCTAATATTATAGATAGAAGTTAAGAGCATCAGAGAATCCCAGGAAGATCTCAAAAATAAACTACTTCAAATGGCTTGTGTAATTCCAAAATTATCTGACACTATTCTTAAATTGAAAAATGAAGTGTCTGAAGGTATTCTTAAAATGCAATGCAATACAATTCTATTATAAAAATAAATCTTTTCCATTCTCTTAGAGAACTTAAACAATATGGTACGCCATGAATTAGAAATCTATGATGCTGATAAGACAGGAAGAACTGACTATGCCTTAGAAAGTTCAGGTAGCCATTTAGTACAAGGCTTTTTTAATATAACATCTTGTCTAAAGTAAATTAATTCACCAGGAGGAGCAATATTGTCAACACGAGACACTATCACTAATTCTCAAGGTACTCCTGCACTTTCATTATTCGGTGTACCACTATGTCAGAAGAATACTCCAAGAGCCATCATACAGGTAGTATCAAAAGTTATACTATAAACTGAAACTATTAAGGAATCAAAGTTGATCATTTTTTCTTGATACAGCCGGGTGTACTTCCTGGTGAATGTTGGGGATTCAAAGGTAGTATTGGATCTGTAGTTATTAAACTCCTTAAACCGATTTATGTATCTGGTGTCAGCCTAGAACATATACCACAATCTATCTCACCTACGGGAGAAACTTCAGCAGCCCCAAAAAAATTTTCTGTTTGGGTAAGTACAATAATTTATCCCTTATTTATTTGAATACAACTGGTATGTTTTTTAGGGATTGAAACACTTGGATGACAGGGAACCATTTCTATTTGGTAATTTTGTCTATGACAATGATTCTTCACCTGTTCAATATTTCAAGGTTAAGGTACTAGTTCAGGTATTTAAAGTCGGTTTGCGACATCAGTGTCAAATTCAAGCGATTCTTTTACGTTATAACTCGTAAGGAGCTGACTCTCTCAAAAACACATTGATCTCGCAGCTTAACTAGAGCCCTGAATGTTTGCAACATTAATAAAGCATATTTTCTCCAGAATCATACGAAAAGATTATATGAAATTGTGGAGGTCAAAGTTCATTCAAACAATGGTAACGAGGACTACACTTGCATCTATAGAATTCGCGTACACGGTTCACCAGATGGATGAGAAAGAATTTTATATGATCCTAAGAACTGTTTTATTACGGTACCAAAATGGCATTCTATATCAGTACCTTACTATAGTAATTACACAATATTATAATAATAATAAAAGGACCATTGTTAAGTATGAGAAAAAGAAGGTGCTCCATATTAACATAATCGTTACTCAATTTATTTCTCATTTGTTTATATACTCTTTGTACAGCTTTTATGGCCTAACGTATCTCGTCTACGTTCACCTATGCCGTTTCGTTTACTGTGTTTCGCTTGAATTTAAATATCTCAGATAATCTAGAACTAGTTAGTACTAACTCCAAAAAAAGAAAAAACAATTGGAAAGGCTCAGCTACGTTGACGTCGGTCTGCATATAAACGACAGGACGTCTGTAAAACAGAGACTTTTCTACACAGGAATAAACACAGCTCGAGAGGCACGTATTAGAAATGACAGAAGATATACATGTCATCATACTTTAGAAGATTTTGACTATTAAAAAGTCAGTGAATTGCACTCGACTCACACGCTAGGTAATTCGGAGTTCAGTCGTCTAGTACATAATCTATATATATATACACACTTATATATATATATGATTCTAGTTGTCAATGAGGTGTGGTATCTGATACCGGAAATACTAAACCATAATTTCCGGTATTATATTCCTTTCTTGAATTTACATTCTTCTACATCGGTTGTCTTCATTTATTATATAATTCATCTCACGAAAACAACGACCCACCGCCAGTATGGATTGGCCATTATAAATTTGAATTGTCGAACCGCGAAATTCAAATTCGTATTTCGTCTACATCTAGTAATTGTAATGGCCGCTAGGCAAATTCTATTTTCTTTTTTAATTATCTTTCTGTATTTATGATGTTCATACAGATCATTCTGGGGACGAATCGCACCACCAGCTAATCGCGCGAACACGTTCGCCACGCACGCTTGCACGCATGCGCACACCCTCGAAGGCATAAAACTTTCACCCGACAATTGTTAATACTATACGCAGTAGTATCAAAATAAACCACACCAAGTGTAGAGTATAATATTGTATATACATAGAATTTCTTTCTGTTCCTCTTTCATTTATTAAAAAGTGACTAGCTCTAGCTTGTTAGGAAATATTCTACAATTAAAATATATCACAGATGTTAATAAAAAATTTCTAATGTAAAAGTAAAAGCAAAATTGAAGATAGACGATTTCGATATTGTAAAAGGCGAGTCGATGAGAGAAATCGGCGAGAGAGAGAATGATCGTTATAAATTCTTATGCTGCACTGCTCGATAATGATTATCTTAATTAAATGATTATAATTATCGAGTATTGCGCACCTAATTGATTCCCATGCCTCGAGACTGACTAGTAGACTGACAAGGTGAATTAGAATAAGAAATTTGTTTGTACGCTCGTTTTTGACTAACATGTAAATTCCTAAACTTTTAGCCAGGAGTAGACAGATCATCAAAAATCAGCACCAGTGTGTGCATATTAATATTGCTAATAAATATATTCCTAATTAACTATATAATACGACCGCGATCGTTATTCCATCATTGGCATAGAAGATTGTCATAGGTACTGTAATGCGTAGTATCGCTGAAATACATCTAAACGATTTCGTCAAGATTAGAGAAATTCTCAAGACAGATCAGACCCGCGAATGACGCGGATCTCGATTAGCTCACAACAGATGGCGGCATCGGCTAGCGAGAAGAGCGACATAGAGGGAAGCTTATGATTTTGTAAAAGGTCAGAAATTCCCAGACGAGAGTAACGCGTTATTCGAATGTGATTATACGTATCGAAATGGCGCGCTTTTTGAAAGCCACTACATGAATCTCACTCACTGCGCTTTTGTTCCCATAAACAATTGGCACAATTAGCTTGTAGAGTGCTTGACAGGTGTGTATGCCGGGTACATCGACGGCAGACGCCATTTTCTCAATAAAAATAATCGAGTGCCGTTTAATACCCGTAGAAAAAAGAGCACACCCTAAGGTGGGCATATAAAATGTGTAAAAGTCTCTTGGGAGAGCAAGAAAGGTTCTCCGGGAGGCTTCGCGTCCTCCATTTTGGTCTCTTCGATTGGTCAAAGTCGAAGGTATGATTTCTTAAGCGTTTCTTCCTTTTTTTTTCTTACTTTTCACAAGAGCGAAGTGACAGTAAAGGCTATATTGTCATGCACTACAGTCTTTCTGAAAAAGTTCTCGGGTGAACGTTCTTATAAGGCGGTACCAGAACCGGCCTGAATTTATGCGCACAGTCGCATGCGCACATGCGTAACGTAACGCACTCACGTTTTCGCGGGACAAATATTTTTGTTTCACTATATAAAAAGTCCCAGCAGTAGATTAACATACTGTTCTAAGCACGATGGCATGATCGATCATTAAGAATCCTCGCTCCTTGTACTCATTATTTCCTCCACGTGCTCCATCGTTGTTGCCGTCGGCGTCGTCGTCGAGGGTGGCGTCACCGTCGACTGGAAATCGACGTCACTTTTCGTAGGAGACTCGCCCTCCTGACTAGAAGATTTTTTGGCATGACTGCTCTGTCCACTGCTCTGGGAGTCCGTGTCATCCACATAGATCTTAATATCGCTGGCGACATTGGAAAGAGTACGTTCCCCAGATTCGTCTTTAGCATAAATATCACCGAAACCATTACTCGGAAGGCTTTGGTAACCACTTCCAGCATTAGCGGAAGTCGTAGTGCTGGCACTTCTTAGGCTGGACGGTCTCCTCTCGTTAATAACAGACTGAACATCCAAGTCGTTGTCTACCTCAGGAGATGGTTTCTCATCCGTTATTCTGCTCTTGGCCAGATTGTTACCATAGGGTGCACAACTAGCTGAAACCCCGGATGAACTTAACGTTTTGGCACTCATACTTGTCTCCGTGGATTGAGAGTCGTTAGATTTCCGGTGTCTACCCACATACGATTCACATACAGGAAGTAGATAGCTCCCAGTCTTACTAGACATACCCAAACTCCCAGGAGATATCTGTTCGCCAGGCTGGCCAGAGGCTACTGATGATCTTCTATGGATGGACTCGTTAGAAGCTTTCGTCACGGTCAGGAAGGATTTATCCTCCTGAAATTCGGCCGCTTGTGGCTGTAAGTACTTCGTGCTACCGTAGGGCGAGCTGTTTCGCTGAGGAATGATTCGTGGTACGCTCAGGTTGCTTGTCGGCTTGATGACTTCGGCGACCTCGAAGTGCATCGGCATCGAGGAGACAACCGGGAGCAAGGTGTCGCGCTGATGCGAGTGGAATGTCTGTCGTCGCTTCACTTTAAACTTCGAGGAAAGCTTGCTGTTCGTACGATGCGAGGAACTTCGTCTTCTATCATTCAACACCAGGACGGAAGCTTCTGAGAGCCGTCGAGACGCTTGCGATTGATGCGCCGTCCTGGAAGCTAGATGTCTGTCTATCTCATAAGCATCCTCATTACCCTCTAGGTTCTTCTCCCTATCCTTCTCTATCTCTATCGGCGGATTGTAGATAAAATTCGCTGGTAGCGAACGCACTTTTGATAAACCTGGTCTTGAATTTCGCATATCCTCATTACCCTCATCCCCGTCTAGATCCTCTTCATCCTCCTCTTCCTCTTCCTCCTCTAGCAGCTCCTCTTGCTCAGCTGCTAGCTCACGCTCCAACTGAGTCTCCATGTCTAATTCATCTTCCATCTAAGAAACAAAAACAGGTAAATTGATTATTACTTTTTAGAATGTATATTCCAGACGATCTAATCTGTACCTTCTTTCATTCCTTACCTGCTTGTGACTTTCTTCAAGATGCTTCATGAGTACTGCCACAACAACGTTCACCAGTACAAATTGCGCCATTAGAACGAAGATGACAAAAAATATGGGCGCTATTACGGTACTAACACAACAGTTCTTGACGCAATCAGCCGCGTCGTCGCAGTCATCCCTCAGGGTATCCTTCATGATACCATTCCAATTGTCACCAGTTGCCACACGGAAAAGGGTCAAGAAGGCCATACCGAAATTGCTAAAGTGGGCATGTTCTCCAAGACCTTGACAGGGCATCTCGTCACTACACTCAAGTCGACCAAAAAGCTCAACTCCCAGAGCCGCGAATATGAAGAATAGAAGGAAGAAGAGGAGGCCCAGGTTACCGACCTGCGGCAACGCCTGCATCACCGTATCCAGGAGTGCTCGTATACCCTTGGCCATCTTCAGAAGTTTCAGTACTACGCATAAAATTAGTGTTACTTCCTAAATAAATAAAAGATTTTCCACCAGGCATCAAAACTAACCTCTCGCTATACGCAGGACTCTCATTACACGAATAATTGTGGGATTTATTGGAATTATCTTGGATTCAACCTCTTCCAGGACTATACCGACTATAGAGAGGATGACGATCCCGACATCTAGCTGATTCCATCTGAAAAAAAAATCAATAGCTACTAACACCATTCATAACTAATTCACAATAAGAAAATATCATAGTTTATTACTTGTCTTTCAGATAAAGATGTAACCCAAGAGCCAGAAGCTTCATGAATGACTCGAGAATAAAAACAGCCGTGAAGAAGTAATTGAATATCTTCAGGGCGTAAGTAAGAGCCTTCGGCATCATATAAAACTCCATCGCCATTGTGACGACATTTAAACCAATCACAGCAGCGATCGCAAGATCAAAGTACTTAGACGTGACGACATTGTGAACAAAGAGTCTTGCCTTGGAGTAGTTCGTGTAATAAGGTGGCTCGTGCATTTCTAAAAGATTCAAGATGCATCATCATCGTCAGCCACTTTTTGCTTAAAAATATAACAAAGGAAAAGATAGCCACTCACTTCGCCTCTTCTTCTCCATCTGAAGTGCTCTCTTGGCGGCTCTTCGAACACGCTCTTCCTTTTCTTGCTCTTCACGGCATCTATGAAAATTCTCAACAACCACACCGACGAACATGTTCAACACGAAGAATCCCACCAGTAAAATGAACGCAATGAAGTACAATAACCGCCACTCCGAGTAATTTTCCATTGGCTGAAATCCCCCCCATCAGGTGAACAATGGTAAATAATTCTATAAAAGGTTAATTTAAAATTAACAATCGATACCCACCTGTTGATCCACTCCTACGGCATCCAACCCTGTGTACATAATGTTCACCCAGCCATCACGCGATGACAGTACAAACAATGACATAAGCGCTTTGCCAAGGTCATCGAAGTTGTACTTCCTGTTGAGCCAGGCATTTCGCTTGTCGGCCAAGCAGTCGGTCTTGTTGCGAACGTTCTTAATGTCAGGTCCATCGCAGTAGTAGAATGCGCCCTTAAAAAGCTGCACCCCTAATATACCAAATATAATAAAGAAGGTGCAACATATCAGGACGATGTTTCCTATTGGTCGCAACGAAGACAACAACGTTTGGACGACCAGCTTCAGTCCGGGTGCTCGGTTGATCACTCGGAGTGGCCTCAATGAACGGAGGAGACGAAACACCTGAAGAAATTTAAAAAATTAAGAACATCGAAGATATTCGGCCGGAAATAACATAATTCTTATCATTTTACTACGTACACGTAGTATACCAAAAATTCGTGGACTACTTTCTGATACCAGGGACATTAATAAGTCTATTATTGATATAGTCACTAGCGATCCATCCATTATATTCCAACCGGAAGTGAAGTAAGCATCAGTACCGTAAAGCATACCGGATGCTACAACCTAAAATTAAAATGTATGAATTTGATATATATTTAAAAAAGATATAACAATAATAATTATCATTTTTTATCATTTATTACAAGTAATTAGTACCTTAACGAACATCTCCACAGCAAAGACTCCAGTAAAAATGTAATTGGCTGTTGAAAGAAATAGTCTTTCACGGCTATCCGGAGGAATGTTAGGTCGCTCCATGGCTAATGTGATACAGTTCAACCCAATGAACAGTAGAACCACATTGTCGAACCATTTTTGATCCACAAACCATTTACAGAGTACACGGAACCGGTTGTTGGTTGGGAATAGATAAAGCGAATAATCATCTCTCTCTTTGAGGCATCCTTTTGGCTCAAAAAACATGAAGATCTTCTTAATCTTCTCCACGCTGCTGCCACTCTCGTTGCCATTTGACGGCGGTGTCTGTTCACCAGGTTGCGGCTCCAGGTCTTCAGAGAGCTGTTTGATCCTTGGCAGTGCTCCAGTTTCAACGGTCAGATTATTAATAGTCCTTGGAGTAGAGCTTAGCGGATTCTCATCGTGAAGTGGTACTTTTTGCATCTGAGTGTTGTCGTAGCCGCGAAGAGAATTCTGTCGCGACAGATCGCCTATCCATCTCATCTGAAAACGAGGCTCAATGACGCTATCATTTTTTAAATTGATATTATTGAGAATTGAAACTCACGTTTGATGCGGTATAATGAGCTACTGACGAGCTACGACTTTTTATTGAGTTATTTGGACTTAGACTCCGGTTGTTCGCTGTAATGGCGGTGCGATTATTTGGTGTGTCGCACTGAGTATCGTTTCTTATGGATCCACGAAGATATCCGCCATTGTAGTTAGTATAGTCAGCACAATTTCTAGAAGTAATGCAGAAAGTGTAGAGAATGACTGAGGTGAAACTGACAGAAAGTAATTACAATAATGCTTACATAGAATTTGACCTGGTGGTGCTACGTCCATTGTTAAGAATTGTTGTATGTCTGGGATCTTCTTCTTGGGATCTCTTACGCCTCAGAGATGGCCGCGATAGACGCCAGGAGTATCCTCTTTGTATCCTAGCCGGACTAGAGACGAACGCTCTGGAGCGTTGTACAGATCCAAATGATTTTTCATTGTCTAATGACGCATACCTGGAATTTGAATCTCTGCTGTCGCGTCGCGACGGATTTATTACGGCTACGAGACTAATGCGTCGTGGCGGCTGAGTCGCTATAAGATTATTTGTCGCGAATTTATTATCCGGTGGCTTCAAAAGACCCGGGATGCTGCACTGACTCTGAGAATTCAAGATATTTATCTAGATAAATTATTCACAATGATATCTTTATTTTCATCTAGATAATCAGTTTACTTACGGCTGATCTGTCAATTGACTCTATTGATAAGGCCGGATTTCCAGGTCGACAGTTGAACTCTCTACATCCAGCATCCAGGGTCGTATTAGGTGAATCCTGAGGAGTCGCAGCTGTATGCGTGATTATAGGAGGCTGGGTACCCATCATCTTGCTCTCCTTCTGGATATTACATTTGGGTTCATCCAGTGAATGCTTCCAGCTACTGTTCTGCTTTTCGCGACTACAATTGTCTTTGTATTTCCTCAGATCATCCGCACTCTGCCAAGAATTCTTGTGGTCCTGATACAAGATAATAAATATTCAGACTAATAGACCAAGGCTTCTTTCGATCTAGCCTTATGAATTCTCATATACATATAACCGGAAGTCTACCTGAGTGTAGGTGTCACTATCAGTTATAGAATGAGATCTGGAAACTCTTGATGATCCTTCATCACTACCAATGCCAGCTTCCTTTGCAGCTAGTCTAGCCATTTCTCTCTGCTCACGTTCTCTTCTTTCATTCCTCTAAAAATCAAAACAACATTCAATCATACAGAGACAATACAGATAATTGTACAAATAAACAATCTCACCTCCGACGAGAAACCCTCTACCAGGATAGCAACAAGTAGATTGAACAACACATAATTCCCAAAGGTCATAAGAGCAACAAAGTATAAGGCTGCCCAGTGCGAAGTCTTTTGCATCCCATTAAAGAGAACAACATTCCAGTCCTCCTGGGTGAGTATCTGTACGAAATCATCAAAACAGCATAAATAAAGAAAGTTCTGTCGCCCACATAAAATTTAAAAAAAATCATCCTTAAAAGACGTGTGATCTTTCACTGATCCAGCATCCAAGAATCATCAAAGTTATCTCAAAAAATCACACGTCTCATGTGTAAACCTTGTATTAAAACGTATCAAAGTCTTAAGAGATACGTGTAAGAATATCTAAAATATAAAGAGGGAGAATATAGACCAGGATTTAGATACAGGAAATATACTATATCTATATTCTTCATCAAGTAATCAAACCCACGTGATGTCAGATAATACAATATATAAATATCTATTATTACCATTAGGTCGGATGCACGAGTTATAAGCATATGGGTAAGGAACAGTGGTACCTGAAAGACGGTGACAGTGGCCCAGAGGATGTCGTTGAAATGCTTTCGATCACAGCGACACATCGGGTGGCGCGAAACCACCTCGGCACAGGTGCACGGCCGACTCCGGTCCGCCCACATGCAAAACTTACCCCCGAACAGGTACATCCCTAGGATGCTGCAACCGAGACAATCCACGGGCCTAAAGTACCCTCAACAACGGGCGAATTCACACAAAGAGTGTCTCCGTATCATTTCGATTGAATTTCCAAAGATGCTGTATATAAAACAATATCATCGTTTAAAAAGGATCTATTTATGATTATGGATCGCCAAAGGTCAATGACCCGAAGACACTCTTGACCTGCGTTAAAAGCGAAATATCTAGTAAATAGCAATGAGTGTGTCACTTGAAGCTGCACTCGAGTAGTCACATTCTGCAAAATTTTTGCGCACGTACATATGTAGTGTCTATGTATGATAATTGTGAGAATAAAGCAAAGACGAATTTCGACTAACTTCAGAAATTGACATATTTTATGTAAAATATGATTATTTATCTATATAAGAACGACCAGAATAACTAGAGGACTGTGAGTTATAAGGTACCTATTGCAGAATGTTACAGTAAACGTCGTATAATAAAATAGTTATTAATGTGGGATTTTTGAAAAGATATCAAACTGATAGTATCATTTAATCTAACCCATTAGATTTTTTGATAATGGATGGATTCGCTCTAGTTACTATCCATTACACAATTTTTAATGGGCTTTTATTCATACGTATATACATAAATATATGCGATATAATATGCAGGGTTTATTGTGGAGTATTGCGCCAAGTGAAATTAGCCCATCTATTTGATTTCTATGGTAAAACCATCTTCAGGCGGTACAATACTTTTGAACAACCCTATATACACAGCAGACTATTCAACTCAAACGTACGAACTGACGTTGGCTTTGCCATAGAGATGAAACAGAGACGTGTTACCTTTAGTTGATGCGTTTGAGCTGAATAACCGTGTATATACTTTATACATATATGTTTGTATATACTTTGAAAATATGCACTAACTACTCCTAGGGCTATCTACTTTTTCATGTAGAAATATGCAAGTCTCGCTCCGAGGATGTTATATAATAAATATTCATTAGTATTATATGCTAATCGGTGGGACTAGAAATTTGAAATATATTGAACAACTTCAGAGAAACAGACTGCATTTATTATGTTTTGCATAATACGATAGGTATGCTTAAACGAGATACGTATGAAAAAGGGAGCCCGGGAAATTCAAATATTCAAAAACCCATATTGTTTCAAGTAATGAAATATTCAAATCTACAAGATGATTCAAAAGTTTCTAGTGCGTAATGGCGTGCTGTCATTGTACTATAGTGTAGCAAGGTAATCAAATGGTGTATTTATCATTTAAAGAAGTGTCCGCAATTTATAGAAATTCGAGAATCAATTAATACATTTTTATTCTATTTATCCTTATAAGCTCTGATCGTATCGACAAAGCGATATTTCGAACTTAACGATTCTCATAGATTCGAAATACGCGACCGAATGATAATCAAATCGATCGTACGATATCAGAAATGATATTAAAAATGGCGGAGGTGTATGCGAACAAAGAGATCCTCGCGCGAAGAATGCACAAAGTTATCAACACTCTCTTTGCGTTTGACCTTAACAACATCATAGAAATTACTGTTAACAATAACAAAATTTTATAAAAATTTAATCATAGCCATATCCCGATGGCAACACGATCGAGCGAGGTCTCTAGAAATTTTCGATCCTAGATTCATAGATCCTAGGTCATAGGTCATACGTTCTTTACACATGCAAAAATGATCCGGCTGAGCGACGAGGAACGTAAACAACAAATAAAATATATAAAAAATACTGATATCCCCACATTAAAAAAAAACAGCCATACAACATCATAATAATAAAAGCGAGAATCTAGCGTTCCCATTGAAGCGAGAAACACATAATCAGCCATTGATACTGATATCAGTAAGAAACATGCTAAATAGACAAAGTATGAGATACAGATATAGATAGAGAAGAGCGAAGATAAGTACTTTCGTATAAAGTTTAGATATATATCTATAAAAGTAGATTACTATTATAGGTATATATATATATAAATATACGACTTAAGCAAAGTGATAAAAACATGTATATATTATATATATAGCCTCGTTCATAATAATTATTATTATCGAGTGGCAGTCATGCTAGAAAGCTCATACGTTACCTTTCATATTCGAAATCATAAAAGTATGCGCATAGAGGTGCTTGTACCGTGTTTTTTAGCGTTTAAATATTAAATTAGAGTAATAACAATAATAGTATACTAATATAGAACCCTCTGACTGTGAAAATATATCCTGTACCTGAAACACCGTCACAATAGCCCACAGTAACGAGTCAAAGTTTTTTCTATCGCACTCGACGTCAGAGCTGCCTTTCATCGTTTCGCGGAATTTGCAACCGAACAGGTGCATCCCAAGAATACTATAACACAACGAAACGTGGCGATGTACATTCTTATATCCGTAAGGGTCATTACTCACATTCTTCTTTTTTTTTCATTTTTTATCTCTCATTATCGTCTTTATATTTATCTATTTTACTCTTCGTCTCATTCCCATTCCTTAATTTAGACTATCTCCATTGAAACTGTATAAGCTCTTCTACATAAGGCCTTTATTAATGACGCAGGAAAATGCACTTGATGGCTTCCTGTCAACCGAGTCCTGGAGAAGGACTTCCGGTTGTATTATCTTAGACCAGGTATGCATGACAGGATCAGACGATATATGAACTGCAACTTGGATGATCTAACGATTTTGGTGAATCAGCGTCAGCAAAGGGTGACTCTCAGAACTTAGGAAGTGATTTCACCGGAAATGATGAAATGCTGATAAAGAGAGTAAATAATAACAATATGAGAATGACATAACCGAGAGTATTCGTAAAGATCAACAAAAAAGAATTGCAAATTTTAATACCGATGAGCACATAGGCACGCGCTGAGGCCTTCAGAGATATGTAGCTAAGAGAGAGAGTCAGAGAGACAGAGAGAAAGAGGAAGAGAGAGAGAGAAAGAGTGAGCGAAGGACCGATAATACGAGAGTGAATATATAATAGCCCAGAATAGCTCAGAATAGCTCAGTTAAGAATCAGGATCCTTTCACTAGACATTTCCAGCATAGAAGCACCATGCACACACGACTATTATATATATTTATGTATAATATATATTATATATTATAATGTATTTCATATACGTATATAAAGCATATATCGTCGGATATATTATGATTATATACGTATACTTATTTTTTTTAAATCTAAATAGGTAATTTTGATGCCTCAAGCCATAAGTAGCAAGAGTCACCTCGGACGTGCCAACAACACCATCATTACCATTACACCATTATTGTCATGTCAAATTATAAAATGTCAACGCACTGCATTACAGAATCGCCACACCAAGAATATGATATGATAGATAACCTAAGCTAGGAGTATATATAGATATATGATTAATTAAACTAGCGCTCGTGGAATTGGCTCAAGAATACTCTCCTGAAGTCAGGGGGACGAGGGTGACAGGGCTCATCCCTCACAATGTCTCTTTATATATGTAAATAGACCCTAAATGAGGTATATGTTGTATGAATGCCCTTATCGATCAATCTTGTCATCCCTTCTTACGTAACGTAGGCAAATTATTTTATTAATTATTATTATTCAGGGATATGTCTGAGGCGTGTTTTTTATAATGAGAATTTTTATATTTGATTATTAATAAGAGCGCTTTAATAATTATTTACTTACCTGAATATAAAGATGAATAGTATTAAAAGGGCAAAGAATACTGCGACGTTATCCATCGTGCGTAGCATCACAAATAGCTGACGGCGAAGATTAGGCATAAAGCGTACGAGCTTTAGGATCCTCAGAAGTCGGAAGGTCCTCAGGACACTCAGACCGGAACCACCACCACCACCCCTGTCACCAGCGAAGGCCTGACAGAGCTCGACAATGCTACCAACAGAAGGTATAAATGATTCTTGTTCATCGTTGTTGTATCTTTCTTATTCTCACCTTAAAACAACAACAACGCCGTCAAAGACGTTGAAGCCGTTGCTTATGTAACCGAATGGACCCTCAGCTATGATCTTCAGCAACATCTCAACGGCGAAGATAGCTGAGAAGACTATATTGCTTATCTCAACGATCACTGTTAATTCTTCAGGCTGTGCAGTGCGCGAGTAATAGGAATATATATTATTAATCTGACTTCCGGTGATTGATAAGATAAATAGGAAGTCCTTTATTATACCTGATTGTGATACTCTATACCCATGCTCAGGGTATTTATCAAAATGGCCAGTAAGATTCCTTGCTGAAAGTACTTATGCTCGACGAGCTTCTTGATCCAACGTCTCACGCAGCGAAGAACGCAGACAAAACAATTACCGGAAGCCTTGAGAATCTTTCGCGTCTGTGAACTTTGCCACTTGCTAGTTTCTTCCGGCCAGACCTGTTCGTTTTGAGCCTCGCAGCAAGAACAAGCATCCGGATCGTTAAGCCATTGCGCCTGTTCCTCGAGGGTGATGTGTCGCTCTGATATACCTGTATGATTATTGAATACAGGAAAATTAAATTGTGACAGTTCACTTTGACAGTTCTTTATTACCTTTTGTCAATGAATTCAAAAAAGAATCCAGCGCCAGCTGGCCAGTTGGAAGAGCCGCACTTAGTGCTCCACTCAGAGCTAACAATTCCTGACAAGTCATGGCTTCGTTGACTCCAAGTTCGGTTTGCACCTGTGCCAAGGAATGTTATTCACTGACTGTCAATTTGACAGCGAGAGATATTGACACTGGCCGTTACCTGAACAGTAGGCTGAGGTGTCGACCAAACATTCCCATCGCCAGTCTGCGTCATCTTCTCACTGGAGCAGACGTTCCTTTCACCAGCTCCAATGGATCCTGGCAAAGTGTTTACGCTACTTCCGTGGAGGAGCACCACGTCGCTGAACATGACGCTACTTCTTCTTCGATAATGAGTACACGGTGGACTTAACAAAGCATTGTTAGCTTCTGCTGTATTAACAATGTTGTTGTCACTGCCATTGGAGATCGACGGCATCCTCTGCAGTCCTGAACGGCACTGGTTAGAAGAGACTTCAGTCTCGGAAACTTCTGGACTTGCTCTAGGCGCTAAAGGTAGACTTCCACTTCCTGCCATCACCATAGTGTTCACACCCTGGTCGCTACCAACGCTAAGCGCCGGTTGCTCTCCACTCTCTAGAGCTGCCAGGAGTCTTGGACATCTACTATGATGTACTCTTCTCTCTGAACAGAAATTTTTACGATACAATGTCCTGAGCAGCAGCAAAGATGAAATTACCTAACGTTTCTATTCTCACCCCTTGTTCTGTTCATCTGAAGACCGACAGTGTTCGAAGAAACCTGACCGCCTTGTTGTTCCTTCAAAAGTTTTTGTTCACGTTTTTGTTGTCGGCTGTATAAGTACAACCGATATTTCTTCATAAGTCTACGTTTACTTCTTCGCCACAGATGAGCGATGTACCTAATGCAAGTGGATTGTACGTATTTTTCAGAAATAACAAATTCTTATCATACAAAACAAAGACAATATTATTAATCTTACTTGACTATCTCAGAATAACAGGTGGACGGTTCAGACGTGTTTGTAGACGAAGCAAGAGTACTAGTAGAATGAAAACGCGCCCTTTCCAATCTCATCCTCTCCATCTCTCTCTTCTTCGTCTCAGAAAACTGTGTCGCTATCACGACCAAGCAAAGATTGATCATGAAAAAGGAACCAATCTAAAAAGCACATAATCCTAATAAAATTTCAAATCTTAATCAATAAAATTATCAAAGAACGCTAAAAAAACTTACAACAATCAAAAGAACGAAGTATATCCAATCCCAAAATGAATGAGCATCCTGCACGTAATACATGATATCAGTCCATCCTTCAAGACTGATAACAAGAAAAATGGCGACCCATGCAAGACCAATATTATCAAATGATATCGTCCCCTGAAAGGGGTTGTTCCCCTGCCCCTTGCATTCCGTATAATAATAATTCCAATTCACGCAGGAGCTATTGTTTATCAGTGTAGTATTGTTGTTCGGCACTGCAGTACTGTTGCACACCAAATTTCCTAAAACACAATAATAACAAATTAAAAACTAATAACCCCCATATCATTCCCGGATTCATTCAAAGCATTCCACTTACCAAGCTTAAGCGGCGGCAGATTACTACACGTATGCATTCCACTATCATCCGGCCTCGAGCAGATATAATCCTGACCTTGATATTCGAAATACTTCTCGAGATCGCTGCAATACAAATCATCCCTATTAATGAAATATATACGTAATCACAGAGATACGAGGATGCACTGGCATGCTTCGTAATGCATGTCCGAACGATCGATCGTGAGAAAGGTTAAGAATAATTTATATGAAGTTCAATAATGTCACTCTATATGCACTTTGTCTGACATATATTGTATATATATATATAACTCTTACGTAATCTCCCATAAAACCGACTCTATTGCATTGCGAATTTAAAGTATGTGTATATAATAATTATACATGACTGTCAATATAAATTCTTCAAAAATTTTACTAATTCATTAACACAGCAGTGTTCAATTATTGCATAAACAGTATTCATAGTTGCATTATGCACCTTCTATACGTATAGTGTACTAACTCGTATGGTGTCTAAACTATAGTGAGTGCACGTGGAGCGGCTATACAGCATGTATCTAGACGTATCACGTGCTTGTTTATTTATCCTAGTTGTTCGACAGGCTGATTATTATGTGCACAGTGACGTTCGTCATTCTCATTCGATTTCATTCATTCACATTCATTCATTGTCAATGATGACTGCCGAGTCACACATTGCATCTTCCAGTGTACCAAACTGAATGCACTTTTCAAGATATAGTATGCAGTAATGATCTGGATATACAATCGTATCTGGAAATTACATAATACGCTTTCGCACTCTCGATCGGACCTTCTTTGCTTAAAAAATAAATAAATAAATAAATAAATAAATAAATAATAATAATCCCCATCGACGTTCACTCCTCGGATACAGGTTATCCTCGGACGCCTCCGCTCCTCCAAGATAAACAGACGACCAGGCAGAGAGAAGATAGCTAGATGAAATTTTAATAAAAAGAGAGAAAAAAATTAAAGAAAATTAAGAAGGTTACGATACGCTCACATCGACACATGCATACCTAACATCCTAAGAGATATTTGAAATGGCCGACAGAGCATACAAGAGCGAAATGCATATCCTAAGATCTACGTGACTAGCTACTACAGCATTTTCCTTCTTGACAATGAAATCCGAACCGTGTAGAAGTTATCCTCGTATTTTTCTCATAAACTCGATGGCTTCACAAGGGAAATAAAAATACAGTTTTATCCTGCCATTGAGGGAATACAAATAATTCATGACTTTCGCTTTGAACTGTACGAAAAATCTTTTGAACAAGATATATCTTTGAGTATGTCCTAAACAATGAATTCCTTTGAGAAAATGTGTTTTGCATCTTTGAACTTGATGTTGTATACTGTACAAACGAATAAGACAGATGAGTACCCGTGGAAGACGACATAACATATGAGATGGCATGCTCTATGTAGACAGACACACGCACACGCACGCAGACGCACTATATAGGTATAGTCGTATCATAGATATATATTTAATATATATATAGTATAATATGTATATGCACAGCACATATCTCTCTCTCTCTCTTTCTACCAGAGCTTACTAAATGCGTGATCGAACCGAGTACTCGTCCGAGAGTAACCTGCAACAGCGAAATAACAGCCTGTCACTGCCCCTAGGGCTGATACTTACGCTTATATTTCACTAGGAGATGTATTCTCATAATAATAATAATAAAATCTACTGATACAATTATGAATGATTATAATGCGATGACAGTAATAATAATAGCGCTAGCATTCGTTCCATTATTCGTGATTATACTATGTAACAGAAGTCGCCATTTTTATACGAGTATTGCTTAAGGGCATGATAAAAAAAGAAAGATAACAATAAGCATAGCCTGTGGCAATGATAGAGTTTTCGTAGCTATGAGGCTTCATGCACGGTTTCCCAGGACAAAATGTGCGGTGGCTTGAACTTTTATCAGACTATATGATATATAATGATAACTCTTGAATGATATGTCGCTGCGATATAGTAAACGACATACGATCTAATCTCATGTCCAAAGCAAAAAGCAAACAGCTCTACTATATTAAGGCAGAGTCAATGAAATGGTCTCTCGAAAGGCTCCTTTTGGCAAGCTTATACTCTATACAGTTGATAGAGTTTATGATAAAGACGCAGAGACACGATAACGTTATACAGGATTATTTAGATCTAATGTGATAGATTTGGTTGCTGCCGTGCAATTGTTTTGGTTAAACAATATTGGACAATGCTTTACAGAAGAAGTCTACTGAAGTATCATGACTTTTAAGAGATTAGAGAAAAAGACGTTTCAAGATTTTGGAGTTTCCTATACCTGCTGCGAGTGGGAGACAGACAGACTTACGGATATTCACGTACGTAAGAAAAGGAGAGACGTACTTTAAACCGAGTCGTGGATACTATCCTTTGGAAAATTCTCTCTTCTACGGATACACTTTAAACGGCTATAACTTTTGAGTCGTTTCAGATTTCTGAACATTTACGTTACTTTGTTTTCCAGACGCTTTTATCCCTATTTTGTTAATACAATTTTGCCTGTTATTCAATGTAGAATTTTGCCAACTGATGTTAAACCGAAGAAACCGCGCAACGCCTCTTAGACTCGACTGTGATGCGTCTGTGAGTTGAGTAACTCTGTAGACAAATATGTATATAGACATACTCCAGCAGAGAAAATTGTGTCAGTACTTCATCTGCTTCTCCTAAACGTCCCGAGGGATTTGAATACGCATTGATACTGGGTGTACAAAGGGTGTTTTAAGGGTAGCGCCACAAAGGTGACCCAAGTGACGCGACATCGTAAACCTGCTGGCTCAGACCTGTGCTTTGAGTTTCCCATAAGTTTACCTCATTAATATTTCCCTCTGGATATTTGAACTCTGACCGCATACAGCTACCGTTACTGACTCACTTCCCATTTTCGTTTATGTCTCAACTTGGGTCAAAGCCAGTAGGCATTTGAGGGAGCAGCGAGGAACATAATGTTGAGCACGATCATTGATCATTAACTAGTGATGATTTTATTAAAGAATTTACTTACTCGGGATACTTTATGTTGGGCAGCGCCTTCAGGAAGCATCGCTGCCTCAGGATGCCTTCCCAGAGTTGAACACCTACTATACCAAATATGAAGAACACAAAGAAACATAGGAGCAGGACGTTACCGAGCATTGGCAAAGTGTCTAGCAGTAACATTACTAGTATCCTCATACCTGAAAATATGAACAATTAGCATCTTAGTAGTCATTTAATTATTAAGAAATTATTTAATACTTAATAATTCAATACTTAATAATTGTTTAAAGAAATTATTTATACTCACTGGGTATCCTATTGATAGCTCGCAAAGGTCTGAGAACCCTTATCGTTCGTATTGCTGATAAATTCATGTTCTCCACATTGAGACAGTATTCCAAAGCGCTAGAATATATGGATTATGCTCTGACACTAACTGCTAAACTTCTGGATAAACCATTGATAATATTCCATAAGCTATTAATTACCCAGCGACGACTATGAAGAAGTCCAGCCTGTTCCAGGAGTCGGCGAGATAAGTACCTTTGCCGTATATACCCATTGCCACCATCTTTATCGTCATTTCCAGGGAGAAGAATGCGAATATGATGTCGTCAAATTTCTGAAAATAATAAGGGTGACCTTTTATCGGTGACCTGGTTTTGATGATTTCATTATCTATATATCTTATCTTACATCTGATTCCCTTCTCACGTACTATAATCCCTCCACGAGTTCAATAGTTTTCGAACTTTCAAAAAAACTTTGAACTCGTGAATTGACTATATATCCATGATAGTGCCTCTAACTCAATCTTACTTCGTGCAAATATATATATGTAAATTATTTCAAAGAATTCTGTTTTAGAGAATTCCCGCAAGAGAAATATCAAGCTTGAAACGGACAGCTAAGCTGCGCGTAAAGGAGCGGAGTGGAGCGGAGCAGAGCAGTCGGCTGAAAATAATTTCGATCGTAAACCACGAATGATTTACGCTTCTCGACACTCGTTCAAGATATCTCGAAGATCAAACGGGAGGCTAGGTTTTCCAAAATTGCGCACCGCTTTTATCACCTTCGCTGAACCAACGCAAATGAGATTCTGCGGTACAGAGCCACTGACGACCTAACAGACTAACATTATCCGTCATCATGATTTCCCAAGAAGCAAACCTAAAAATGATATTAAGATAACGATGAATATTTCCAAGTTTTTTAAATGACCTTCCCGAAGAGTTCACACAAATGGCTGCAGCTACAGCACGCTGAGGAGATACTAGTAAAGAGGACCATTCTTATGGAACTTTGTATCTGACAGCTACAGAGCGTAGTCAGCAGGGGAGATATGCTACTATCAGCATAGAATGTCTTGAGGGGGTTGATGGTGCCGTATATTTTCCATTTCATAGACAGAATACATGGGGGCTGGCCCTCTTTACCCGTATCACCTGGATGCCACAGAGTCAACCCTCGATACTAATGACAACGATCACAGGAATCCTAATACGTAAGGTAAACAATAATAATCATGAAACCAATACAAGCTCCTTTACCTAAATTAGAGAAAAATAAACTCACCTGTAATATTTTGCATCGATTCGTAACGCACTGATCATCCACGCACGGTTGATACATCCCAAGTGTTATGCAATTCAAGAAGATGACCATCATGCTTATTCTCTCGAACCACGTGTTCATCGGTTAAGGAAATCATTAATCATATAACATAAATATTATTAACAACGTTTAAGATTGGATCGATTGATATTCCTTCACATTAGTTAACCTTATGAATTCACTACAAAAGAAATACTCATCAATTGATAATGGATCAGCCAATCACACGCTACCAAAATAGCGACTACAATAAAGGCGTACGATTATTATCGCACGAATGACTCCTCGTCAGTTTGAATGATTGTCCATTAGAAACAAAGCGAAATTGTAAACTTTAGCAGAAAATCAATGAGCGTTGCCAAGTGACCGGAAGCCCAACATAATTATATAAAATCGGCTGGGCACGCAAGCCTTTTATAGAAATTCGAAGATAGCTTTATATATCTAAACATAATAACAATATACCATACACTTAACAATACACTATAAAAAGATATATAAAACCCTAAAACCCTGATCCCGTGTCCTGCGGGATTCGACATTCGTTAAACCTTTATGAACTCCGGGATGACCCCACGTATCCTGTCTATCCCCTGTAACTTTGTACGAGGAATACCACCCTTATTTATATACCCACTATGTATTACATAGAGGCAAACACAATTAAATTACAATTGACTTCTCCACGTGGCATTGATAAGGACCGAAATAATAGCACATATATGAAACCCAGTAAAATCATATTAGTCGAACAGTAAGAGGTCCTTATAAGCGTAACAACAAGTTATACGACGATCAGAATCAATAGACAGATCTCAATTAGGCAGAGGCAATTGGCAATTATCCTAATCAAGGAAACGGATGAGCCGGGACCTAGCGAAGGGCGCATATGTCATTCAGAAATTTCATTGCATCCTGGGCTAAAGTGAATTTTCACAGTAACAGATGTCCATCTTGAAATTACGTGGCGATAATTGAAATTCACTAGCTGATCGATATTCTTCTTTATTCTCCACATATGCTGTATGTATTTACATGCATGGATTATGTATGACTATACGTATATATGTTCCGGCTTTACGAAGACCGAACTTTCGCGACGGAAATAAAACTATGAATGCTATCGATCTGAACTCATCCCCAATAGAATCGTGGGGAACCTTTACCACTCGACACGTATCTATGCTATACGTGGATCTTTATGTATATGTATGCGACTATCTAGATGCATAGTCACAGCTGCAGAAATAGTGAAAAGTATGCAGGTATAATCCAGGCGGAATTGCAAGCTACACGAGACGCGAATACTCGAGTGAAAATACCGAGGACGCCACTAGTAGTACCTATGCTATTCCTGTTCGCTGAGAGAGCAAGTAGAGCAAAACCCTCTGCAAAGCAACTCGTGCGCCATTTTCCTATTCTGTATTAGGATAGTTAACTTTCACCCTGGAATTTCGAGATTAACTCCACGCAGTGTCACGATGAGTAAGCGAAATCGGGATGAGTGGGCTTATATCTTTGAATTTGATGGTATAAGGGATGAAATATTTAAAAAAGGAGAAAGTAAAAAAGTTCCGGGCAAGCTTGTCCATTTTGGAGGTTGATTGATCTCCCTATAATATATAAGATCGCTTGGGGTTGCTTATAGCGGGCACTTAAGGGCGTCCTAACTTGGCTGGTATCCCTAGGAGGAAAACATAAGCCGCAAGAGGCTAATGGGGAGTCAGGATAAGTCAAACCTGGGGTAGACACGTAGATCCGATATTTGTGAATGCGGTGAAACGTCCATTAAGGGTAGTTTGGGACATAGCGACCTTTAACTGTAATATACCAATAGTATGTTATTAATGATATTCTATATATCCTGGGAAAACGTGGGTGAAGAATTAAAAAAAAAGAACGTTGGCGTAACTCATAAATGCAGGTAAACCACAAATTCGTGGGTTAGGGTTGAAGAACTTGTCTGTTATAGAAACCCAGGGGTGCCCGATCAATAAACAGCTTGGCTGGCTCCAGCATCTTCTACTGACTCTAATTCAGGGAGAGAAGATACTGCTAGACTGTCTTCCTAATTTGGTACAAAGTACTTGATTGAGGATAGTGTAGTAGACTTACGGTAATCTGAAATACCACCCTCTAACCGCACCCTCTATTACATGGCACATACTGTATATATATACGCACAATACATTTACCTATCTTTTAAGGTATTTTCACTTTATGACTGGCAATCGACCCGATTCCTAGTCGTTTTCTTATCTTCCTTATCGTACAGCATCAAGCATGTAAGACCTCCTCTTATTCGTATTCTAAGGATGTGCCCACGTTCTCTGGTAGCTGTCAAGATTTCCAAGTGAGCTTCTTTCCGACAAGCCGATAAGGCGCCTGACCTATACAATTATTCACATTACCATAAAAACTATTTCTACCGAGCATAAAATAACCTAACCAAAAGTATCAAACTGATGTCAGATTAGTTTATGGCACTAGCACCAGATTGCCTCGTGCTCGACGCTAATCCCTCGAATTCAGATCAGGCTGCGTGACCTAGGCGTATGCCGATCGTACGGTCTGACTGATCGTAGGCATACCGCCGCATTCCGGAAGAGTCCGCCTCGCAAATCGAAAATAGCGCTACGCCTTCCTTCATCTCGTACCACCTCGCCCAGGAACCCGGATACCCGCATGCTCGAAATCTCGTCGGTTTGATAAATGTCGAACGTTCGAGGGATCTCAAGTGGCTGACATGAAAGCTGATGGAAAATGGATGCTATGTCTAATAGAATCAAGAACCTGATTGAACTGTTTCTCTGGAACATATGGTCTGGAAATTTGTCAACAGATTCAATGGTCAAGATACGCAATTCGATCAGAACTCTAGGTTCTTACGTTCCCTGAAAATCTTTTTTTTACCACGTATAATACGGTAGATCAATCAAACGTCTCATAATGTCCTGACCAAACTATAAACTGTGTAACAAATTGGCGATGATGATGTCGCGCCTAAAAATGTGAACGTTAACTCTAACCGGAATGTTTACCTTAACGCTGTCAGTCTCAGCGGTTAGCCATGCCTACGTATACGCATTTAAGCTCCAAGGTGTTTTAGGATGACTGTCTGATGATCCCACGTCAAGGAATCCTTATAACCTCGATTATTTCATCGACCTGAGGCAAGGAGAGAATTTTCGAAGCACAATGAGCTTGTTTTTAGTCATTGCCTGAGTAATGCCAAACCGAATGTCATTGTACGAGAAATTGTCTCGCTGTGTTGAAAAAGTGTTAGTACTGAAGAAGCACGGAACAGAAAGAGAGAGAGAGAAATTAGATATTTTTCAAACAAAGTGCAACTAACCTCTACAACTGTGTCATAGCCATTGTTAGGAGGACAACGCATACCGTTTTGGTGAAGAGCAGGAGAACAGATAAGAGAGTCAAAGAGACTGAGAGAGAAAATAAAAGCACTGAAGTTCTCAGAGAAAAGCGAGCACATGTATCCGGTGTTACATATTCTTTGATTGTTTCCCAGTAATGAGTAATAGATATATGCTATAGAACTATAATACTAAAATGGAAGACAACGAAGAAAATTCTCTATTATTAGCTCAATGCATAATAATTAATAACGTTAACAATAAATTTCCAGGTCGTTTAGCATAATAAATCTTGGCGTAGAGATCGAGCTAGATTTCTTTCCCACTGATTGGAGCAGGTACGCGTCACCGATATCAAAGTCCCCACGCGTAAAATCATCGTCAAAGGGAAATCGATCGAGTCCCCTCGAGTTCAACGTGAACCGTGAACAGGTAACTCTTGAGTAAAGTGCAATTGTATAGGTAGTTTCATAGTGAACGAGCCATACTGCCTTATTGAGTGAAATAGATAATACTCTCTTGAGGGAAATAAGACAGAGGTAGAAACAAGCAACGTTCAACCGTGACCTTAGGCGAGGAAGGTGTGTGCGCAAAAGGTAGAAACTTCAGACGACAGATGCGAAGTCGCGCGCGCGCAGTCTTATACTCTGAAGGTGAACTTGTCGAAATGATAAAGGCGTTTTTCAGTGAAAAAAACCCAGAGGCGGTTTTATATATAAAGGATATGGATTTGTAATGAGGGCGAGACACCAGTTGCGCGGTCGAGTAGTCTGGTCGAGGTAACGCAGAGCGACCGGCACAAATCCCGGATACGGTAGCTCATCCCCTTCCTCGTCCTCATCTTCATCATCCTCATCTTCATCGTCCTCAGCTTCTTCGTCCTCTTCGTCCTCATCACCATCCTCTTCTTCATCGCCGTCATCCTCGAGGTCGCTTAGTTCGGCTACATCACTGTCCGAACCCTGTTCACCAGGTGTACCGCTGACACTAGTCTTCGTCGCGGAACGATACCGATACCCTTGTGGGTAATAATGCAACGACATTTTTACAGCAGGTGCACTATAATGTATTACCGAAAGTTCCTAAGTTTCTTGAAACCTTTGCTCTTCTTTCTATTAGTTCGTTCTGACGACTTGATTCTATGGACTATTTTACTTCTTTGTCTATTCTTATCTATTTGTCTATCCTTCACATTCCCTTGACTTTTTCACTATATAACTAGCCCGTTACAGTGTCCCGGATGAACTCAAGTGTTCGCGTAGCAGGAGAACAGTCTCAGCCTGGATTCTTCTTCAGCGTCTGAGCATGGGATCGTACAGAATTCGTAGTAAAACATCACAGAGAGTCTGAAGAGGCTGATCGGTACCAGCGGTCTGGGTATCTCGGGATTCGTCAGCACCTATCCGTAGATAGCTGATAAGGATAGTGGAGACAAGGAGGATGACCACGATGATGACATTGGCGGCAACCACGACGACGACGACGACAGCGGTGAAAGCGACGGCGACGACGACGCTGGTTGCAATAGCCAGAACGAGGAACGTATGAAGATCATGACGCGATGATAAAGGAGTACCGTCTCGTGCGGCTTTGACCTGACTCCGAGCCACAGCCAGAGGCAGAAACGCGCGTCTCCAGGCTCTGCGTCGACGGTGCCCGGCGCAACGTCGACCGGTGACTGAGGAAACGTCGAACGTCACCCTGAGGAACGCATGCGCTCCTATGTGAACGTGCCATCTGCGCCTTGGACTCCAGCCTACCTACTCATCCTCTAGAAAACAAGGGGATGAGAATGGTATATAAAGAGCAAGAGAGAGAGAGAGTGAGAGAGACCGCATAATTCTACTATGTAAGTCAGGAACAAGGACGCTAACAAATATACAGAAATCCATGCTGTTCTCTGGCTCGTGCTCGATGGGACCATTTCGTAGCATCACCATCCTTTTGGTTTCATTAGCATTCGTCGTCCGTCTAAAATACACGAGAGGCCATCACAAACAGTGTTCACGTCATCCATATGCACGATCCAGTAACCCAATTTATACTGTTAACATCCCCGTCATCTCCAGAGTGCATTTTTCACTAGTTTGTACATATTTTCAAGGCATCATCCTTCTCGGGGAGTGCACTCCTACTTCAGTTAGTGTCCCTGACACGGACTTTATTACTACCACTCTTCATCTGGTAGTAGTCCCTAGTTTCACACCCCCTAAAATTCATGGTCGAGGGTGTCAACCCTTTCAGAAGACGGTTGCTACGGATACTAAATCTAAGGATGATACGGAGAGTTAATAATGGATATAATGATGATTTAAAGATTTATATGTTTAAAAAATATTTTTTGTAACTTTATCTGATTTTATGTGCTAAGCACGCGTCGGGTTCAGATTAGCCTATTGTACAAGTAAAAATGTTTTTTCAAAATAATTTTTGCATTCTGTACAGTACTGCAAAAAGTTACAGAACGAAACACAACTCCCATTCTGTGTCTGCCTTCAGGCAGCCTGACAGTCGAGAGTTAATGACAATAGCAAGATGCAAATCTACAAGTACTAACAAACTGCTCAAATTCTCGATAGACTCTTTTTCTTCAGTCTCATTGATTTTATACTTATGATCTCATCGCGTTAAGGCCCTGTGGAGGTTGCAAAGCATCCTACGAGTGATGCACCACGTACCCCCTCTCTATTTTTATCCCAGAACCTCGAAATCATCAGATTACACATCCTAGCGATAAACTCCGAGGACGATAGATGTACCAGCTTCTAGTTTGATGGTCCTGTTAAATTAAGGTCATTCTAGAAGCACTACATAAAGAACCCGGAAATCGATCAGTGATTTAACAGAAAGTGCACGTGTAGTAATCGTTCAAATTGCTACAACGTACTCGGGAGAAAATATTGGATAGCCTCTAAGCAAACCTTTAAAAATAGAATACTCTAAATATTTACACGGCTATCGTACTTGTGATACGTGATATTACTCCTAACCTGACTGACTTCCAGCACCAGAATCGATTACAAAAGATCCGGACAAGAAATGATTCGAGGGACAATTTATTCAACTCATTCTATACAGGGGACAAAAACAGAGTCAGTATAATCGTACAAGTTATCTCGATAAAAGCGTTAAAAGACCAGCTTTACTCTGTAATACCTTAGTACAGAGGATGTACCTAATCATCCGCAATATAGTGTTGCATCTAGAAGTCAAAATATCAAGATTCATATTCACTGATGCCTAGTAGGCTAACAGCTACCAGTTGGAGTTGCATCATTACATTAACTGCTGATTCTAAGGCTTGACATCGAGAAGAGCAGCGAAATCACCCGGTTCTGTAACTGGTAACGAGCAAGTATGGCGACGACAAACATAAGCTGTCGCTCGTCCTCCCAATGGCTTCATGTTGCCAATTACTTCACTCCTACGGAACAGGATGTTGTCAGAGCATTCACGATCCGCCAGGAGTAATACTCTCCCGGGGATTATGCGCTCTTGCACCACCCTCAGAAGTTCCTTAGTATCATCAGAATCCTTACGACCTGCTATATAAATCTGTAAAGAAAGGATTTCTCTGAAGTGAATCCATCCTAATTCAGCCGTAGAATCACTAGAATGCATAAATGGTTCTCACCTGTGTAACATTGTCATGGTACAGCATCAGTGCTGAGATAAGTTCTGGAAAAGCAGCTGGTATGCGGGTGATCGATTCTTGGAATGCTGATAAAAGCTTCTCTGCCTTCTCGTTGAGTTCATTGCGATCCAAGTAAGATGCCAGTCGCAGTAGATTGCTACAAGCTACAGAATTGCTGGATGGTTCTGCTCCATCATGGTCTATTTTCAAGGAAGAAGAGTGGACCAATAAAAGTTGAGGAATAATAATAAAAAAGTTTGTGAAATCACAGATACACATAGAAGCAGGAGATAGTGCAATTAATGTAATTGCGCTTTTAATTTCATGCTCCCCAGGGTGCTGCGTCTTTCGCATTATCGACATTCAGGAACATCCAGTCTCTGGTATAGTTAACTATTTGGCTGACCGCGATCTAACACTAAACAGCCGGCGCTATAAATATTTTGACGTCTTTGAAATAGAAAGGCTTTTAGTTAAGTTGGTCACGTGACCGAGGGCCATGTGCACCTTGTGGCGTTAGCGTTTCCATGGACTTAATAGCTATTACCTTACATATATCGTACTACGATAAATAACCAGTATTTTCTTGATCTCTACTAGATGAACCCACAACGCAACGATGCAAGAATCATAAAAGAAACAATGGTGGCCCGCAATACGTACCGTCCTTAAGTCGTAGGATTACACTGGGATCATCCTTAGTGGTAGCAAAGTAACCACCAACTTCATCATCCCAGAAATGTTCGTCCTGAACTGCCTGAAGCTTTTCTGCTAATTCCAGCCAATGAGCCTCGAAACTTGCTTCATAAAGATCCAGCAATCCTCTTATCATAAAAGCATAGTCCACGTGAAATCCGTTTATGGGAACGGCGCTGCGCGTCCGATTACCATAGATATAAAAAAAATAATTTTGTAATACTTATTACCAAGGAGATATTGGTAAAGAGGGGTAGCCCCCGTGTATTCTGTTTTTGAAACGAACTATATGGCATTTCAACCCCCTACAGAACATCTATGATGGTTCCAGCATATCTCCCGTGCCCACTCGTGCCCACTTACCGTCAGACACAAAGTCCCATAAGGTTAGCCCTCTTTACTAGTATCTCCTCGGTGTACTTATCAGTTAATCAGGATGATACAAACCATTGGGTTATCGTATCGTTATCACCACGATAACAACTACGTAATAGCAATCCTGTGTCCTTATTAAATAGATAACGCTCTACGAATTTAGCAGCATCTTCAGCGTACTCTATGTACTTTACATTGTTAACAGCTAATCCGGCATTTGATAATCCGCTTATCATTAATCCTGTAATAATTAGAATGCAATTAGATACTTTAATCTGACTAATACAAATATAATCGTACCATTCCAAGCAGTTACTATCTTATCATCTAAGTGAGGTCTTGGACGTTTGGAGCGATGTTCGAATAATATCGTACGAGATTCTTTTAAATATTTTTCAATCTCCTCTGGACTGCATCCAAAATGTTCTGCAGTTTCTATCAAACTTCCGTATACAATGAGTACATTTTTCCCTGTCAATTCTCCATGCGGGTCCTGTTAATGCAAGTAAAGACGATAATCTGGAATTCGCTTGATTTCTTTTTATATAATATTAATAATAAATTAATACAGACTTGATACCCTGCAACGTTGCCTTTTGGCTTGACGTTATAATGATAGCAAAATATATCTGAGAGACGCAAATTATCATGATTTGGAACTTCTTTAGACAAGAGATCCTCTACTTCATCATGTGTCCAAACATAAAATGCTCCCTCTCGTTTAATATTAGAGTCATGACTAAGTAGTGAATCAGCATCTTCTGCACTATAAAATCCTCCTTCCTAAAGAAGTAGATGTTAACTATAGCTACTAGGCAAGAAGTAAGTGTTAAGGATTTTTAAAAAATGGTCCACCTTGTGCCGCAAATCTCGAGTGACATATGTTACAATATCATCAATGATTTCTGAAAAAAATGGATCTTTTGTTGCAACATATGCATCTGTATAAGATCGTAAGAGTTGACCCTGATCATACAGCATCTTTTCAAAATGTGGCACATGCCATTTGCCATCAACAGAGTATCTGGCGAATCCCTGGAAATTAATTGCTCATACAGCATTTAAATTTTATTACGCGAAGATAATTTTCTTGATTCCACTAATTTGTGAGGCGAATTTTTCTTCTCATACTTGGCCTATGTGGTCATGTATTCCACCCTGTGCCATCTTTTTCAAAGTATGTAGACACATTTTTAAACACTGTTCACCTAACGCTCCAGATGGTTCTCTTGCATACATGTGAAAAAGCAGATTAAAATTGACTGGTTGAGGAAATTTTGGTGCATTTGTAAATCCACCAAATTCATCATCATAGCTACTAGCCAGTTGTCGTACGCAAGTGTATCCGACGTCAATTGGTGGAATGATGCGTTCCTGTTTTTTGGTTAAATAAAAAATGTTAGTCTAAACATTCTATAAGTGATTCTCTATGTGCACGTACTTTTGGCTGTCTGTTATCTCTAGTGGACCTCTTTAATATGTCCAGGATTCGGCATCCCGATTCTAAAATATCGCTTTTATTCTCAGCCCACTGTAAGAAATAGTGTCTAAATCAGCAGGATTTAAAGAACTAATACTTAGTAATTTGTAAGAAGGTATGAACCTTGTGAGCAACACTAAGTAAAATTGTTTTGAATCCTGGTTGACCATATTTATCAACAGGTGGAAAGTATGTACCACCTGTTATTGGTTTCAAATCTGGTGTTAAAAACACACTCATGGGCCATCCGCCATGTCCTGAAATTGCCTGTAAATAAAATAATGTAAATATAAAGAAATTAACGAGCATTCATCAACATGCAGTTTTGTAAGAATCTGCTCCAAAATCTTCTTGGCTGTACCTGTATGAAGGTCATGTAAATCTTATCGATGTCAGGTCTTTCCTCACGATCGACCTTAATATTTACAAAGAACTTATTCATGACTGTTGCTATTTCAGTATTTTCAAAAGATTCTCTTTCCATAACGTGACACCAATGACAAGTAGAGTATCCAACAGAGAGAAAAATGGGTTTGTCCTCCCTCTGCGCTTTCTCCAAAGCTTCATTACCCCAGGGATACCATTGCACAGGATTTGTGGCATGTTGCAAAAGATATGGAGATTTTTCAAGAGACAGCCTGTTCTGTTCCTTGACTGCACCATGACCGCTCGCATGTCCAGATGTGGAAGCCATCCCAGCAAACAGTGATAGAAATACTGGGAAATCCTGACTGGATCTAATTATAGAGACTTGCATTGAATTATGAAAAGCCTCGGACAAAATCATTGTTGTCGAAAACTTGCCTTTCAATTTGTCGACGATTCCCTGCACAGAACACACTATCAGAAAGCGAAGTGCCTCTGTTGCTATTGTGAAATTGCTTAGAGAATTCAGATATTTGGCGAACCGTTGCCAAAATGGCACATCTTCCGAAAATCATAACATGTACGTAATCAGCAGTGAGTCAACAAAATCATACAGTGCAATGGAAGATAAAAGAACGTAGAATAATACAAAACTAGTCTGACATTATATAAACTCTCTCTCATTAACTCTCACTCCGTCCCTTTCTCTTAAGATTCTGCCTATAACTCCATCTCAGCTGTTGTTTATATACGTTCGAGAACAATATGGTAAGCCATACAAAGTACAAAATCAAATATATAAAGAATACACTTTCTCTTTTCTGATCAACAAACAAACACCCAGTAGGAAAACAAGTTTACCGACTGAACTTACGCCGATGACATCTGTAGAAAAACAAGAATCCCAACTTGAATTCTCATGGTGATCGACAGTACAAAATTTTTGTTCTCACTGACTCCATCTTATGGTACTTTGTTCATACTCGATCTGTTCGTCAGCCTTCATAGTTCGTATTGTTCATAGAAAAGTGTTTATTTGGCTACTATCAGTTACGATTAAGAACAAATAATCGATATCCGAAACGTCAGTTACTTTTGACAGTTGGAAGAATAATGGCTGCAGTTCATAGAGAAGCCATTCAGAAGCAAATTCAACAGGACTGGGCTAATCGGGAATATATTGAGGTTATAACGGGCAGCATAAAGAAGATTACGGATTTTTTAAATTCGTTCGGTAATATTCAACATATTTCTGATTACTCAATGCTGCATAGTAGATCAATGAAAAGAATGTGAACAGGCAGGCAGTATTCATTTAATTTTTGTTATATTACAGATATGTCCTGCAGATCGCGTTTAGCTGTTCTTAATGAAAAACTAACCACTTTGGAACGTAGAATTGAATATCTTGAAGCCTGTGTATGTATATTAATATATTTGATAATAGTCGTTTACTAAGAATGTAATAATTTCATCTTCTTATAGGTTACCAAAGGAGAGACCTTAACGTAATTTATTAACTCATGGTTTTGTCATTTTTTTTTTTATTTAAGTAAAATTTGCATTTTATACATGCCATGTACAAGCATATATTTACTCCTTTCCCAAAAATAAAGATACAATGTTAAATAATCTGGGACCAGAGTTTATTTATCTCTCTAACAATGAAATTTCTGTTACATTTTCCACTTTATGAACTTCTTGTGTAATTTTTAGAATAATCTTTTACTAGAGACAAATCACGATAATATACTCTACCTTCCTGTGTAAATTCTTTGTTGAATAAGTTCATACCATTCTCTGCTGCAAACTTGTAACCAATTGCTATTGGAGCAGCTATTGTTAACAATGAATACGCATCTTTCATATTTTTCCGTGCTATTCCAAATATTCCACTCAGTGCCAAAGCTGAAATTTAATAAATGTGAACGATACCTATAGTAAAGGTGCTACCAAATATCAAACATACCACCCAGGAAATAATTCCATTTATCATCCTTTCCCCTGAGATTTGTGGCCATGTAAACTGTACTAGTAAAAACAGCAGTATAGCCCACCCATGGCACTATATAAGCTCCAACGACGTTCAATTTATTTGTGAATTTTGCTACTTGGGAGTAAAATACAAGGTCGAACATGCCAACTGTTCCTCCAGCGACAGCAGCATATTTACATGTGTAAAACAATTTTTTAAACCCATCTTGACCATCGGGTGTATCGTTATACTTGTATCGCAGAACTTTATACATTATTGCGTTTCCTATGACACAAGAAGACAAAACTTAAAAAAAATATACTTTGAGGTTAACCCACATAGTAACTTCATTTTTAACGCTAAGCGAGGAAACAAACTGGCAAAGATTAGCAGCAAAAACAAAAACACAAATATATTGTGAAAATATTATTTCATTATTTCAATAGATTTACCTTATTCAAGGGAAGGATCAAGAAATGGCTGATATCGACAAAGCTCAGAACCCCCGACTACTCCATTATGTAACTTCGACCAATCAGAACAAGTCTTTTAGATTTTGCGCCACTGAGAGAACCTCTATATAATTTTTTGCATAAGTGTAATTCTAGATACTGCTTGGTAGGAACAAGTGAAAATGATTCGTGCAATTAATAAACCATTTAATCTCCAGGTATTCATAAAGCTTTAGATAATATTTGATATCCTCTTTTGCTTGTACAATTTAAGAAACAATTGTTTGACCCCGTATAGCAGTCAATGCCTCAAGGATTTCATAACCTCTATAAGGTTTTATTATGAAGATCATTCACATATGGAGATATATTTTCTGTCTTTAGAAATCATGCTTGTCAATCATCTCTCGTGCTTATAGCCAGCAGCAAACATCTGGCACAAGGGTCAGTAGCCAATCAGCTCCAAATCCTGATGTTCCTGGACTCAGTGAGAAATGCATCAAAGTTCCAACCCAACGTAAGTTCACATATTATTTTCTATCAGTTTCCTATAAAAAGATTCTTATTTCTTCTAGCTGTTGGACCAGGTGCAACTAAACAAGCTGAATACAAAAATCCAGAATATTTTTGCTACCATGGTTCAAGCTTTGCAGAGGCTGAAGTCGAGCTAGCAAAATACAGATTGCCAGCACCATCGAACAAAGAAAAATTTACTAGATAATTCGTAAATAGTCATACAAAGTAATAAGAAAAGAAATATCTTTCATTATCAATGTGTAAAACTATTAAATACATTGTATAGTATGTAAATAATTAAAAACATTAGTATCTCTACATAAATTAATCACAACTTCAGAGATGGCTCTGCTGTCATTTTCCTAATCGTTCATAAAGACAGATAAGTTTCCAACAGAGGCCAGAAGGCAGTAAATTAGTAGTGGGAAATCCCACACCTCACTCAGCGTCTTTGCAGCATCGTCCTCTACGTCTTCTACTAATTCTCCTACTCAATGATTCCTGTTTACACGTACCTATACCTATGTACAATTGACATAATATAATATAAAGCGTTCGACGCACTGATGTGGTACATTCGAACCTGAGAAGCACGTAGATTTTCTACTCTCTCGATAAAACATATAATTCCATACAAAAGTTCACTGCTTTAACGAAGAGGTTACGTGACACTAATCATCGCCGAAATGTCTTCCAACGTAAAAAGATTTTCTGCCATATTAAGTAAAACCGGTCTGCAGCGAAACTACGCAAGTGCATCATCCCATTTGAAAATACCATTGAAAAGACACCTGTGTAAAATCGAAGAAACATGTAAATTACCAAGCAGGCATATCAGGTAAGCTAGTACTGTTATATTACTGTTACAATGTTTTCCTGTAATGCCATGCATTTCTAAATCTTTTTTCTTTTTATCACTAAAAATTTTCCATAACATCCACCTGAAAATCTCCATCAAATAATTCGACCCTCCTTCATATATTCCGGTTTCTGCTACAAAGATACATCGGTTAATTCAGTCACGCATTGAACGCCTGATTGCTTGATTATATATATCTGTCCATCACTTTTCCATAAAATTATGAGTGATCATCAGCCGTGTAAATAATAGTTTTTTACTCGATACCTAACACGATTATATGGGAACAATATGTGATATTCCTCTCAATATTTACGGGTTGTTACTGAAGTAAAAAGTCTATCTTCAGCTACGAGCGCTATGTGTATTTTCATATGAATCTAAACTCAAGATAATTATTTATATGAGTTTCTTGAACTGAATTCGATTAGTCTAATGGCGTGTGTTTCTATAAATTTCTCTAAAAGATATATTAGTCTACTTCTATTGATAATGACAATTATCACACGTGCAACTCACAGTCATAGCAAAAGCTAAGGGACATCTGGCCTCTTATATGAGAATAAACAGAGACAAGATGTTGGATGAACTTTTTTTCAAATCCATTTGCTAAATGAATCTCTGACGTATAAGTGTGGATATGTAGATGGATGAAACTATTTTGGACGTACTAATTTATTATTTATTCATCTGTCGGTCGATACGTCTTTGCTGAAGTAATTCTCGATTGCGTCAGAGACGGTGAGGGTACGTCAGCTTTGTTGTTTGAGTAAACTGGAAGACATTTTTTTATCTATCTGCCCAGAAAACATAAATTAACAGTTACATGTCGTTTATGTTAAAATTTGTTATTCTAGGATGTAATAGTTATAAAATACCTGGTGTATGTAATGATTATATACCTGAGCACACGAAGTTATAACATTCATATTTATCTGTACTTCGTGTTTGCTGGGTGATAACTTTAAATTTACTTGCGCGACATCTATTTTTAGTTTTAACAAAGTCTCACAATTGAGTCATAGGCGTATAGAGCGAGAAAACCGATAAATTTTGTTTATGGATTTTTTTAGAGAAAAAATATTTCCTTCAACGTTTATGGCATTTTTTTTGCATGGTCTAATAATATTTTTATCGTGTCAGACGAATGCGGTGGTTCAATGTTCTACATATTTTCTCATCTATTCTCAAATCCTGCTCGTAAATCAGGCGGAATATTGTTAAGCTACACCATTGCTAGCTGTTCCTTAATATTTATCAGAGATAAAACAAGCTTAACTAATGTCATATATGATCAATAGGTGGTATAAGCATATGATATAGAGCAGATTTTTATTAAATTAACTGAGATATAGTAACTATAATTACCATGTATTTAATTAATAAAGTACATTACTTACGTTTATCACTTATATTTTTATATTTCTGATCATATTTATAAAGTCCTCCTTTGTTAAGTTCGGTGGACAATGTATTATTGTTTGGGTACCACGATGAGTTATGGTCTTTATAGCTACTGTCAGAGATTCGCTGATTCTTGGATCAGGATGCTTTGAGTTACCCTTTTTATTAGAGAAAATTCAAAACATATCACATGGAATGAAACAATAGTGCTGATACAAGCACACATAAGAGTCCAACAAAGATTATCTCACCTTAGAATCATTATTTAAACTAGAAGATTTATCAGTCTCAGGAATATCTTTTTTTCCTGGCATAGTATTATAGATATTCTAATTGCATAGAACTTGAATTGGCAATTAAATCCTCACTTCTAATCCATGTACCACGTGTCAATATAGCAAATTGCTATTGTTTTCATAGCCTACTTTTATGAAAAATCTATACTATATACTTGGTGTAAAAAATTTTGTAATCAAATAAACCATCAAGTAATATATTGAGTGAAATGCGTCATCCTGTCATGCACTGTAATATAAGCAGCTACGCAGCCTACTTATCCTAGGTTATTATGATGATAATAGGTATATATAGGCTGCCATATTCCATAGAATATTTAGTTTGGTGATGCCTTCGAACTACGTAACTTTGAAATAGTGCAATATTGAAGTAACATAAATAAATTTTTCTTTAAATAATAAGTATTAGTATTCCATTGCACATTATATAAATTGTATTTTCAGAATGGCAAGTGCTTCTTTCCTTAATGTGATGCCACAAAGCAGCGGAATGGTCAGTAGAGAAGAGAGTAGAGAGTTGATGGCTGTATGGCCTGATGTTGTCAGAGATCTTACAGATACAGGACGTCACCTCGACGTTCCAGATGCTACCAAATGGTTAGCTAAGGTAAAACATGACAATATATTAATCTCAAGAAATTTTATATGTATTTTCAACTCCAGGTATTACAATACAATGTTCCTAGAGGAAAGAAAAATCGTGCACTGGCCTTAGTCTATGCATATAAGATGCTGGCACCTCGAGATCAGCTCACAGAAGAGAACATACGATTGGCACGAATTTTAGGATGGTGTTTAGAACTTGTATGTACACTGTATTTTGATAATTCCTTCATAATTTCCTCAAATAAGATATTGACTTTCACATCCAATACTGATTGCCATCAATTAGGATATACAGATTTGATATCCATAATGGGATTACGTTCCTACAGTTCTCCTATGTTAAATGTCCAGTGGGTTCTGTATATTGAGAATGCACTTTTGGCACTGTCAATTGCGCAGTCTCACCAATTATAAAAAGCTTACTTGTCCACACAATTGTATCCATAAAATTGTTCTACGCACAAGAATATTGGAAAACAGCTGATGTACCTTATTTGATTTTATTTTTAATATTCTTATACTGGTGATCCCATCTGTAATCATGGAGAACAACAATGTGTGGTTCGTTGTTATAATTGGGAGAATTGTGTCTGCGCAGTGCCAAGCATTTTTCCTGGTAGAGGACGATATTATGGATCACTCAAAAACACGTCGAGGCCAGCCTTGTTGGTATCTGGTGAACAATATTGGCTTATCTGCTATTAACGATGGACTCCTACTGGAGCAAGCTGTTTATCAGCTTCTACGAACCAACTTTAGAGACAAACTCTGTTATGTTGACCTTATGGAAACTTTCCATGAGGTAAGTTGCTACAAAATTGTCTTTAGACTTTTAGGAGAGATTGATAAGTAAATAAAAATTCAAAATTATAGAACACACTCAAGACGACAATGGGCCAGGCATTGGATCAGCTAGCTACGAATTTTGGACAGAAACCAAATTTGGATCTTTACACTATGGATCGATACAATGCTATTGTCAAATACAAAACTGCTTATTATTCCTTTGTTATGCCCATCACTCTGGCAATGTATTTTGTGAGTATTTCTATGGTTTCCAATGACATTGCATAAGATTTTTCTATTTCAGATTATTAATTTAGTGCTATTTAACTTGTTATTATAATAACAGGCAGGTATCAGAGATCCTGAAATGCATAGACAGGCGAAAACGATACTCTTAGAGATGGGTCACTTCTTCCAAGTACAGGATGATTATTTGGATTGTTATGGAGATCCCGAAGTCGTTGGAAAAATCGGTACTGATATTCAAGATGGAAAGTGTTCATGGCTGGTTGTTGTTGCTTTACAACGTGCAACACCTGCCCAAAAAAAAATCCTTGAGGTGAGTAAGCCGTGAAATGTCAGTGTGAATTGCTGGCTACTTAATTATATATATATATATATATATATTTCTTTCTCTCGTAAGGATTGTTATGGATATGACGATCCTGAAAAGGTCGCTAAAGTCAAACAACTCTACAATGAACTAGGTCTATCGACAACCTATTCCATTTATGAGGAGGAGAGCTACAATCTTATGAACACTCATATACAACAGATATCCCGCGGTCTTCCACATGATCTTTTCTTAAATTTTCTTGAAAGGATGTATCGCAGAAACAACTAAAAATATTCTAAAGAATTTTATCGCGTTCCGTTCCAAATTATAATGATGCATCTGGAACTGCAACAGTAATAATGTTGTTCATCAGTTAGGAATTAATTCCATCCAAGATCAAAATACTGCATCGCCCAATCAATTATAATCAAAAGAAAACAAAGTCGACCAGTCAAATGTATTATTGTACGACTAACAATTTTTTATATTGTTTAGTTAATTTCCAATAGCCAAATTATTATCATTGATTTAATCGCGGTAGAGGGTAACATTAGGTGACTAATATTTTGTACCGCAGAGACCACGAAAAAAAAAATATTTATATATTGTGAAGAATTATTATATATGATATACATATGTAAGACGAAATGCAATTGATACATTATATACCATATATAATGGTGCATTTACTTTATTTTTCCTGCAGACATAATACTGATACGAATCGTAAGTGACAAGTACTGTTGGAACAAATAATCCTTATTCATTTATAATTAATACATAAAAGATTTTCAAAATATTTTTATTAAATAACATTATGAAATCAATCATGTAAGCAAATAGTTCAACCGCTTCGCTTTATACATTTGCCACATCTTATCCAAGTACACAGATTACAAATCACAAAATGTAGTACATAAACAATCTCCGCCAATCAAGGGAGTCACTTTGAATCACTTGATATTTCCATCGATTAATAAAATCAAGTGTTGCTCCTTGTCTCATAGAAAAGGTAAAGTAAAAAAATGGCGAAACTTGCCTGGAAATTTCTTTGTGTGATTGCATTAATTTTGAATAATGGAGTAGTATCTAGACATTGTTATATTCTCTTTATATAGGAGGTATTTCTGCCTGCAAATCAGCTTTTTTCATGGGCAGCATACCAACTAACGTACTTTCTAATGTATCAAATTGTCTCTTTAAACACCGAGTATCACTGTCATTTGTTCTTAGCCCAAAGTGACAAGTTATTGCAGTATATATTTATGCATGGGTATATATATATTTGTGTGTGTTATATAAATGCTAAATGATGTTAATACCGATCTTTCGATGAAGATTTCTGCGCCAGCATTCAAATTAAAATTGTACAGCCATTTCGTGCCATTGAATATACAGCGCCTTTCTCTTCTTATCTGTACTAAATTAATAACTCACTTTTTAATCATACCGTGATCAACGTACTTCATTGTTCTAATGATGGCCAACATTGGTGCATCCGTATTTTTAATCTAAGTTACTCGAGATTCACGTTACGATTTACATGTAAGTAATATACAATAAGTTTAATCGTTTTAGAATTAAAGCGTAGCCATCAGTCACTGCATGGAGCCTTTCCCGCTGATCTCGTTACAAATCTATAATTATATATTTAATCTTATTTAGGATTTACAATTGCAGGGTGTACCATATAATACTATCTATACTTAAGGTGATTCTCATTAGCAATTCTGTGCTATGGGATATTTGCGAACTGTGGCACACCCTCTATATATGAAATACCAAATAACAGGTGTGCCACTTTACCTCAGCAAGTGCATAATGTTTCAACCGCATCACCACATACTGTAGTTGGAATCATCCTGTTCAAAAGTCATGAAGAATCCAATCAGTGTCAGATAAACCACTACGTTTCCTGCTAGCGTGAAGTGACATGCACCCCATTGTATCTGGAATTGTTATTTTAATAGATTATATATATACAGGTATAAGTATATTATTTTACATACCACTGGGTTTAATGCTGGTGATCTAGCTAATACAATAGGAAGAGCAAATGATGATACTACAAATCCCATGGTAATAAATATGGCAAGTTCCATGCAGGGATTGCTGTTGCTTCCTGAATCATCAGTGTAACGCCGTGCCACCAGTGTAGGGATTGGTGCAAGTACATAAAAAAGAACCACGAAGAAGGGCCACCATACTCTAAAAATATTCATAATTGAGATATTAGAAAAAAACACTGACACTATTACTTACTTGTATGCAGGCAATGCACAACCCAGGATGACAAATGTCATACCAATAGATCCCGCAAATGCCAAAGTTACCAATCTGAAATCAACAATAATTAATTACTTTATATGGTAGGCTAATATTTCACTACACAATACTTTATATATACTTACGCTATACATCATGAATCATCGATAGAAATAACATGGAACAGAAAACAAGTTAGCATATAATCCAACAGTCAAATTGTAATTATTGCATAATAGTGACTTTTACTAGAATATACAAGACAGAAAAGTGATTGAAACATATTATTATATTATAGTACATATTAGCAAAATAAAACAACTTTATAGAAAATACTTCTCAACCTACTTCTCATAATGTAAATATCAAAGTGACACAGGTTAGCAATGACAGTTCTCTTTGAAATGTGAAAGAAAAACTAAATTCTGCACAAAGAAATTAACATATCATGTTCTGATTAAATTATACGAGACTCAAGATAAAGATAATTCAAGCATAAAAATCTCTAACAACACAAGGTTATGCCTTTATATTTCATATTCTTATTCTAGACTATCTATCACGTAAACGTGTTTCTCTTGTTTCCATTCATCCGAAAGGCATGTTAGCTAAATTGACAAAAAACCAACAAAAATAAAATAACCTTTTATCCCAGCCATCGTCGATCGATTAACAATTTATATTTGAGCTCTCACTTCATGAGAAACTTTAATCACTAATCCTCCTGGCGCGAAGCTTGCTGCAAATGATTCATAAAGCCGCTCCACTCACATATGCCAACGCATTCACGGTGGAGGACATTTTATCACTATTTAACCATAATATTCCTAGCGAGATAAAATTTCGTGAAATCTTATAAAACAATAATTAATCTTTCCATTTTCGTTGTTTTGTATAATAAATTTTTAACAATTTATAATTCTGCTCAAGGATCCCTAAACATTTCTGAATGCTAATCAGTGCTAGAATCAGTACCGTACCAAATCCTGTGTTTTGTAAAATGTAATTTATAGAATATTATTTGAATTTATCTTATACGAATAAAATTAATTAATTAAGGAACTAATTTCATTATTTTCCCATTGCCACGTTGCCAATTAGATTTTCATGAGTGATTTGCTTATTTCTACTTAAATTTGGCAACAGTGTCAAGAGGCCATGACAGTTTCGAATGAAGGATGTTCATTGGATTGCCTGACTGTCGGCAGCAGCTCGTGTGAGTTTTAGGACGGTTCGTGATCGTTACGCTTGCTTACGTTTGTCAAGAAATCTTGAACAATGAGTGATCCAAAGGGGTAAGTAAGATAATAAGTTAAGTCTTTTATGGAAATATTGTACCTATTTGGGGTTTAAACATTTTTTTCCGACTTTATGGCTTCACCGGTCAATCCTAAATGTCCAAAGAGCGCGAGGTTTAGTGAGCGCGACTGCTGCTACTCCTGCTTGTGCTTCTCAATTTCACGTTGTCATCATGTCGACGCCGCGCGATGTTTTAGACAATTTTTATCATTCTGTTATAATTATCTGCTCGCGTGCGTTTTAAGCAACTGTATTCTGTAAATTTACTTAACAATCAAGCTTCACTTTTCTTTGCGTATTTCGACTTATTTGTATTTTTCTTTCGAGCGATCATGGCCGAGCTGGCATAACATGACAAAGGATTTTTTCACGAAATCACAGTTTTATGATGAAATTTTCTATTGATTATCTTTTCGGAATATCCAAACGAGAAACATTTATTATTAACCGTTTGGCTGCTGACATATTTTGGCACAACATAAGAAGAGCGCGATAGCTCTCCTCAGCAGTCAAACGGTTAAAGTACTACAAATGGCAAAGTAATTATGGTTCTTTTAGGAGAATGAAAACAGAATTCTCTTTACTTTCATGTCATATTGTCAACAATATTAACAATATATTTTTTTGTAATAATTCATCAATGCTAATTTATGTTCAACTATTATAAACTATTATAGTTGCGCAAAAATTTGAAAAAAGATTTCTTATTTTTGTAAATTGTTTTTATTTTTATTTTAATATTCATTATTAAATTTTTGTTTATAATCTTCATACTGTGCTATGATTAATTGTTTTTCAGACAATATTGATTCATTCAGCAATGAATTCTATTTTTATAGAAATTGAATAAAAATAGAAAAATTTTGTTCCATACATAAATGTTTGAACAAAACATTTTAATGTTAATGAAAGTACTCTTGTTTATTTTTCACAGTGGAGAAGATTTAGCTACAGCAATTCTTCGCAAGAAGGACAGGCCAAACAGGCTTTTGGTCGAGGAGGCTACAAATGATGACAACTCAGTGGTTGCTCTCTCTCAAGCAAAAATGGACGAATTACAATTATTCCGTGGAGATACGGTTCTACTGAAAGGAAAACGACGCAAGGAGACCGTCTGCATTGTTCTCTCTGATGATCAATGTCCAGATGAGAAAATTCGTATGAATCGTGTTGTGAGAAATAACCTACGAGTTCGTCTTAGCGATGTAGTTTCTGTTCAAGCTTGTCCAGACGTTAAATACGGAAAGCGCATTCACGTATTGCCATTGGATGATACTGTCGAAGGTCTTACTGGGTAAGGAACTTTTCAGGATTACATTTCTAAAATTATCATCGTGTCTCCCTTTTTTTCGCGGTAATTAACAATCGATTTTCTTTATTACTAGAAATCTGTTTGAAGTATTTTTGAAGCCATACTTCTTGGAAGCATATCGTCCCATTCACAAGGACGATAACTTCATTGTTCGGGGTGGAATGCGAGCAGTGGAATTCAAAGTAGTAGAAACTGATCCAGGTCCATACTGTATTGTGGCTCCTGACACTGTGATTCACTGTGAAGGTGATCCTATCAAGAGAGAGGTATACTATCAAATAAATTAATTCCATCAAACAAAAAAATTCCTTTGGCAAGGTTAATCATTTATTATGATAACGTTTCCAGGAGGAACAAGAAGCTTTAAACGCAGTCGGTTACGACGACATAGGTGGTGTGCGCAAACAGTTGGCTCAAATAAAAGAAATGGTAGAATTACCATTACGGCATCCATCACTCTTTAAAGCCATTGGAGTAAAGCCACCACGTGGAATTCTTTTGTACGGACCTCCAGGTACCGGAAAGACACTAATCGCTCGCGCAGTTGCAAACGAGACAGGAGCTTTCTTCTTCCTTATAAATGGACCTGAGATAATGAGCAAACTTGCCGGAGAATCAGAGAGCAATTTGCGGAAAGCCTTCGAAGAGGCTGAGAAGAATTCACCGGCCATTATTTTCATCGATGAATTGGACGCCATTGCGCCAAAGCGAGAGAAGGTAAATAACTGTAATTAATATTATGTTTCTTTAATGAATTCAATTCGGTCCTCATATAATTTTAATATTTTATATATTTCTATTATAGACACATGGAGAAGTCGAAAGACGTATTGTGTCACAACTTCTCACTTTAATGGATGGAATGAAGCAGAGTGCTCATGTAATTGTAATGGCAGCTACTAATAGGCCAAACAGTATCGATGGAGCACTACGTCGTTTTGGCCGTTTTGATAGAGAAATCGATATTGGCATTCCGGATGCAACTGGACGTTTGGAGATTCTTCGTATTCATACAAAAAATATGAAGCTTGCTGATGACGTTGAGTTAGAAGAAGTTAGTACTATTAAGAATAAAAAAATTTCAATCATTTTTCATTAGATACAAACTTTATGTACAATTTCTTTTTTTTTTTAATAGATTGCTGCTGAAACTCATGGTCATGTTGGTGCTGATTTAGCCTCACTCTGCTCAGAGGCTGCTCTTCAACAGATTCGAGAGAAAATGGATCTTATTGATTTGGAAGATGATCAGATAGATGCTGAAGTTTTGTCTTCTCTCGCCGTAACAATGGAGAACTTCAAAGTAACACAAAGAAACCGATGAACTATAATTTCATGAATGATAACATTCTTCATATTATAACATCATTATCTTGTGTTTATAGTACGCCATGAGTAAGAGCAGTCCTAGTGCTCTGCGTGAAACTATCGTGGAAGTACCAACCGTTACCTGGGATGACATCGGAGGTCTCCAAAACGTCAAAATGGAGCTGCAGGAGTTGGTCCAGGTTCGTCTCGACTCAATCCCATAGAAAGTAGCATACCTTGAATCAATATCTCAAAAATAATAAACTATTCTTCCTGATCTAGTATCCTGTCGAGCATCCAGATAAGTTCTTGAAGTTCGGTATGCAACCATCACGGGGTGTACTCTTCTATGGTCCACCTGGTTGCGGTAAGACCCTCTTAGCCAAGGCCATCGCCAACGAGTGTCAAGCCAACTTTATATCAGTCAAGGGTCCAGAACTTTTGACTATGTGGTTCGGCGAGTCTGAAGCTAACGTGAGGGATGTCTTTGACAAGGTACAATTGATAATTCGTAATCCTCAAGATCAAGTTTATTAAGATTGTATATATTTTAATACAATTCTATTCTTCAGGCTAGATCAGCAGCACCCTGCGTGCTGTTCTTCGATGAGCTCGACTCCATCGCTAAATCCCGTGGCGGTACCGTCGGTGATGCTGGTGGGGCTGCTGACCGTGTTATCAATCAGATCCTGACCGAGATGGATGGAATGGGTGCTAAGAAGAATGTGTTCATTATCGGCGCTACAAATCGACCCGATATCATAGACCCTGCCATTCTCCGACCCGGTCGATTGGACCAGTTAATTTACATCCCATTACCAGACGAGAAATCTCGCGAAGCTATCTTCAGGGCTAACTTACGCAAGTCTCCAGTGGCTAAGGTAATTAAAAATCGTAATATTTACTGTATCATGATTACCTCATAAAGGAGTTCCTATATCATAAAATATTTATTGTCATTCAGGACGTGGACTTGACTTACATTGCCAAAGTGACGCATGGCTTCTCGGGTGCTGACTTGACAGAAATCTGTCAACGTGCCTGTAAATTAGCCATCAGGCAGTGCATCGAAACTGAAATTCGCAGGGAAAAGGAGCGTGCGGCTAACCCAAGTGTATCTATGGATGTGAGTATTATTGCTATTTTGAATCTAACAAAATAATATTCTCGTTATATCATTTATTTCTTTTATTTGCATGCAGATGGATGAGGACGATCCAGTGCCTGAGATTACACGGGCGCATTTCGAAGAAGCGATGAGGTTCGCTCGTCGTTCTGTATCCGACAATGATATTCGCAAATACGAAATGTTCGCTCAAACTCTTCAACAATCTCGAGGGTTTGGTACCAACTTCAGGTGAGTTTATTGCTCCATTATTTATTGTATCTTTATTAGACAAGAATGAGGGAAACAATGTAGCTTATTTTTATGTAATTTTTTTTATACAGATTCCCACAAAGCGGTACGGGCGGCACACAAGACACGACGCAAGGTGCTCAGCCCTTCCAAGATGACGGCGACGATGATCTCTATAGCTAAGTCTTCGTTTCTCTGTATCTCATTTCAGTGAGCATACGACAAAAGGGCCTGTCTGTTACCGTACATATTTTACACGCAGTTATGATTTTTAATGGTCCATTAATATCCAAATAAACAAATTGTATAACGAACTTTTTATATTGCGCAGGCGAAACTAAGGTCGATCCTGATTATATCATTAACGCGATACAAAGCATGAAAACCATGTTTCTTCAAATCTTGCGCCAAACCGTCATTTACCTACTTGCATTGTATTTTTCATCATTAACAACGAGAAATACCGATTGTTGCTATGTACTTTTTTTTTTAAATAGAGAATTCAGAACTACCATCAAAACGTCATATCATAATTTCCATAAACGCTCGTTGTAGGAATTTAGTTTCCTCGAACAACGCGCTAATTAAGTGTTGCGACGCGTTTTATCATGAATAATGATAAAGTCATTAAGATAGACCCTTTTGATAAATTGCCACTGTTATATTATATACCCCATGAGACATTGGATCTCATGGTAAATTTACGGGAGTGTAGCCCCGCTAGGATCATTCGTAACGTACAGTGGCTAAACTATATACGAGGTTTAGAATTTGAGAATTGAAATTTTTTAAACATACTTAACATTCAAATCTCTCGTTGTCGGCCAATAATCCTTGTCCTTAACATTGACTGAGCCGATATACATCTTTTAAGGACAACCACAGCGGAGGCGTAAATTAATTAAAAACAGAATCGAATAATTCCTCGAATAGAGTTCAGCCAGGATATAATAATTTCGTTAAATTCGTTCGCGAAAATGTGAAATTTTTTCCAATTATATATGAACAATAAAATAATGAAAATTCGTGCACGTTCCGGCGACATGATTGAATGATACCTCTATCCGCTATCATTATTGGATTTATCTGCGGGTACTTTCTTATTGATATTTTTCGAGATACGTAAATTTAAAAAAAAAATGAAACATTTCTACCACCAGGTATTGGCTTTGTTATTTAAAATATCAAAACTACGCTATTAAGACTGTGTGATTCAATTGCTATTGACTAATACGGGCTGTAATTAGTAGGAACGGATTTATCGATGTATGCTATCGGATGAATAAATATAAAATTGATTGCAAAAAAAGGATTACAACAAAAACTTATCAAAGGCCGGACAGTAGTTCCTTTGTAATCGAGACAAAAGATGACAACAATATTGAACCAATAGGATCTAATTGATTTATGATTCAGTCAGGTAACAACAGATAGTCACAGCGTGAGAAGTGTCAGGGATTGAAAAATTCAAGCATTGAAATCCATATCGTATTTATTAGCGTAATCACGTGTAATTAATAAGAAATTATATAGTAACATCAATACAGTAAGCCTTCGTATGTACACTGGTTAATTAGCATTTTATTCATTTTTATAAAAGTAAAACTATTTACCAAACGAGACAAGTGTTAGTATAAAATTGTCGAAGGACATCGTAGATCTATGACACTGGCCTGGCATTTTTATTAACTAACTGCCGTATGTTCCAGTCCATTCGGAAAACTACGGTAACTCAAATTATATGTTCATTGGTTACATAGGGATTACAGTTACGATAAAACACAGTGCTCTAATTAATATACAAGTTTGTTTTATATCAATCAACTTCTTCTTTCGCAAAACGACGTTCAGGTCTACGCGCCTCAGCCTGAGTAGATCTACAATTGGCACCGATTTTTAATATCTTTTTCTCAAGTTAACGAAGTAAACCTAAAGTAAGAATTAATTCAAAAGTAAAAATGCAACTCCAAAGATTTTTTGGTACACAGTAAAACGTATCTCTTAGCTCGCCGTTGCAACGTGCCTTCTATGCCACGTGTATACATTGTGTCTAGCATAGTAAATAGTACATCTCAGGGATAATTTCATCCGTACCCAGCATCTTCAAGCCGTCCTCGAGACCAACAAATTCGTTGCCGTTCGAGCAACTAAAAAAAAAGAAAAACGAAACTACCGCAATATGGTCCACTGTGCATGTTTTTTTTCTTTTTTCCCCTCATAAAATCCATTATTTTTTTTGTTTCTCTCGATCGGTTTATAACGTATTTTGTATTTTTTTGTGGTGTCCTCCCTCTTTTTTGTTGTCGCAACTTTCTCAGTTTTCATTGATATGTCAGAGTCCTCCAAATATTCTCTTCAATCGGTTCTTTGTGTCACGGGTGGGAACTCGGTGTCATCGTCCAGACGAAATCCGCCCTTTGGTGGACTCTCGGTGGCAGCTACCATCTCGTGATACTTTTCGGATTCTACAATTGATTGTTCCGTATTAGGTACTGGTACCGGGATCCCTTTTGCCTCTGCTGATAAAAAAAATAATGGATCGAACGAACGTTCGATAAATGATTGTACGTGTTAACGGGGATGCAATGATGATATAGTAGTTACGTACATGTACATAGGTTAAGGCAGGAAATTCAAAATAATGGAAGAATGTAATATACATAGATGGATAGAGGGAGGGAGTTAATGGATTTTATCTGCCAATGAGGTGTTGTCGCACGTGATTGTGGGTGAGGGGAAGGGGTCTCTCAACAGAATGCTATTAAATAATTAGAGGTTTGTGATGTAGGAATGGTAAATAAATATAAATACCTCGTGAGGCTCAACAATGCTTAACAGCTAAAACGAAAGAACTCTTCTCTTAACTATACAAGTACGCACTAGGGACTAATTAATAGTAGTAGTAGTAGTAGTAGAACAGTAATAATAATAATAATAATAATAACAGCAAAGCCCCGTAGATACGTCATGTCAAAACGCATCAACGCGGCTCTCATAATTGCCACTGAGTAATGATATGATAATTCGTAATGCAATAGAGACAAAGGTGCGTTTGCGCTTTTCTATTTGCTTTGTTTTCGTTTTGTTACATCTGTTGTGTCTACATGTGTCATTTAGATGGGTAGGTGGTTGAAACGCATGAGTGCCTGGCGCATGCAATATCTACAACTGTACAAGAACAGTATGAACAGAATGACCGTCAGTGTCTTACCCTGGTTACATTGTAATAATGGTATTAATTAGAATTGCGTAGATAGTCTACAAATATATATATATATACATATATATATCCATATACTGCATCAGCTATGTTCAGAAAAAAAAGAAAAAAAATGGTACTCGTTTGTCCAAGAATCAAGGTCCTTTGTCCATAAGGCATGTAGAGCGAGCAGGATTTAAAATCCTCGCGTGGAAGCCTCATTTACCGAGGCCTTTCTCTTTCTTTTTTTCTTCTACAGAACCGTGACGCACGTCGATGAGCCTCACGTGGCGCAACTTCCCTTCTCTAATAGAATAGCAATAAGTGCGACGTTCCAATTTCTAGTTTGTATACTCCTCCAGTTCAATCGACAATAATTACTGTATCAATCGTTGATAAAGTTTATAGAGAGCTCGAGTACATCTGTCAGCTGGAAATAGTGTCATGTGAGGCTAACAACGTTTTCATATAAGTACATGGTACCTCTTTCCATGCCTCTCCATGCCTGTTGTTATGGTGGCTGCACGTCTTATAATCGGCATAAGTTTTCCTATACATGGGTGCATGAGAATGTGCCAGAAAGAAAGAGAAAGAGAGAAAATGGAAAAAGAGAGAAAGATGGGAATAGAGACAGAGATTAGACTAAGGTGAAAAATGCTTCAGAAATTATCAATGTGTCGCGATGATAATAATGAAATGATAAATGTCAATGAGCATGAGAATAGGAATGAAAATTGAAACTGAGAGAGCGAGAACAAGAAAAGGGGGAGAATAGAGGACATACCAGTACCTGACATGGAGTCTGGCGAGCGGCCGCGCAACGCACCCGCGTAGCTATTTATGCAGGCTTCCGCAGATAATAAAAAGAAAAAAATACATCAAGTGAGGTCAACTATCAGGGCCCCATATCCCCTTTGAGATTGGCAGTCTCGTTAGGGGTTAGAAGCAGAAAGAAGAAGCAATAAAGTCGCGAATCCGCTCATTATTGCTTAGCCTGGTTGTAGCAGAATACTATTATATTTATATAGGAGCAAGCAACTAAGTCGATTTCAATGGGTAAATCAGGTAAAATCGTAGTTATCCGTTAGTCCGCTTGTTCATCAGTAATTACTAAAGATATTACATTTTAAATAATTATTTATATATATCGTGTATATATATATATGTATATATATACATAATTGTTTCACTCTCCTGGCAAAAAAAGGGTTCAAAATATCTTCGTTCTTATACTCGACATACGCGCCACTGCATCTCGTATAGCAAAGTAAAACTGTGCTAATACTACAAAAAATTCGATAAGACCACCCAAGTTATATATTTTCTTTCTTTATTTAGTCCCCAATTACGTTCTGCGTGTGAAGCGGCTTCGAGATGCCACTGTGTACTCCGCATGCGGATACTATAAAAGGAATCTTCATACAAGCGTACTAAATATTAAAAATAAACTCAATAAAGAAATACAATCAATGTATGTGTACAAGACAATACAAAAGATACTACAGCAAACACAAGACGACATTAGTGTAAGTTCGTATTTTTTAAGCATGTGGTGTGCGTGGTGCAAGGAGTCATTAGCTCCTGTGAATTCCACGTGTCATATACGTGGATAGTAGAGACAATTTTGCTTTTAAAAAACAAGAATAGAAAATATTTTGAACCATAAAACACTCATGCATCGAAAAGTTACTTCTCCGTTTTGATATATTCGAGTAATGTATGGCTAAACTTTGGACAGAAGAGACTGCAGTGTCTTATCTGTCTTTCCTTAAATTTTGCGAGAATTGCTTGGTCAGTTTTAGCAACACCGATTTCATACAGTTTATGGTTAACCGTTTAAAATATGTTACTGTTAAGATGCGAATTTACTGATATTGTTTCTCCAAGGTCACCTAGAATACCACCAAGTCTCGCAAAAGTCAGGCGCTTTAGTTTGCCAAATTTTCTGTGGGCAATCTAAGCTGTACTAAAACGACCCTAGTCATGCAACGTACACGTATTTTACCGCTATTTTCATCTATAGAAAATATGAGAATATTTCTCGTGTAATACCTGAGATTTGTACTGTCTGCGTTGGCACAGGTACAGCTGCCGACGCTTCACCAGAGGTCGACCCGGCAGTGGACACACTAGCGCAATCTACTTCATCTTGTTTTCCATCCAATCTGCATAACATCACGTACGCAATGTTAATTAAACAACAATGAAAGAAAATGACATGAGAGCAGAATTCTCCAATTCACGATTGAACACGAATGTTTCCCATCCTTTAAAAAATGTAAACCAACCTGTGTTGCTTCAAAAGGGTGCAATCACCTCCTTCATTTGTATCTAAATTGTACACGTAGAGATATCCATCCGCACTGGCAACCAACAACCTCAGTACCTTTTGTATTCTGTGAAATGGCAAGATAAAAACATTTCAGTTTAACACAATCTTTCACGCTGTAATGAAATACGAGCTTGGAAACTTACGTAGTGATGGCACAAACATTTTTCACTCCTTGGAAGGGAAGATGTACACTAGCGAATGCACGCCCTTGATTAAAGACGTCAAAGACTTGGGCAGGCAAATAAGTAGCTGACGCTGTGACAGCCTTCGACAGGTAACCCATCCAGCTCTGTGCCTCTTCCGGTGGTTGTCGAGCTCTGGAAACAGTAACTGCTGGTAATGACTTAGGATGTGTACAAAGAAAAACTATGAAATAATTAGGGATAATGTACAAGCACAGAAGTTGAGTTAACAGATACATTAATGAATGAAAGAATCATGAGGCATTAATGATACATACGCCTCCTTTGGTTCTTCCAATTTGAAAATATGAACAGTCTCGGTATTGCTGGAGCAACACAGGAACATCGAATCCATACTGAAAGCCAGGCTGCTGATGGATACACATCTTTTAACGCCTCGGCGAAACTCGAAAAGTTTCGTACCGTCGTGCACCTTTAGAGAAATGAAAGATGCATTGTTGTCAAACTTTGTGAATTAAATAGTGTTTGAGAAATTTTAAGTAAACACACATGAAATACTCTGATGACTGTGCCCTTTTCCGAAGCTGTTGCTACTTTGGTACCATTGGGATTAAAAGCAAGAGCTGCTAAAGGGCTGTCGTGTGCAGGAATCATTGTTTTAGCTTGCTAAAATAAGATATAATTTTGTAGAGTTAACTGTAATCTTTGAGGATGTATTGGAAATGATTTTTTCATTGACGTACGAGATTGATGGCATCAAATATCTGAACTTCTCCAATGGTGTTTGATCCGGGGTAGGCAAGGTAGCAATTGTCGCTGTTTATTGAGAGCGTACAGAGACCAGCCAAATTCGGTGGCGTATCGCGAATTGTGTGCAAGACTTTCATATCACGTATATTGTGAATATATAACGATTCTTCGAGGCATACTACCAGTCTCTGCGAAATACATATGTGTTATTATATGACCTATGAATTAAATTCATCGACATTAATACGATCAACAATACCAACCGCTCTGTTAAGCTTCACGGCCAAAATCGTATTCGAATAGCTGTAGTTACATATTGCCGTTCCCTTTCGGAAATGGCAAACTTTGAGTTTACGTGGTGAGGAGAGACTGACCACAGCAACCAAGCTGCTGCTGAACAATCGCTCGATGATACATATATCCTTGGTATCTAAAATCACAGAGAGAAGAATATTAGATGGAATTAATACTTCTAATAATAAGTCTTATTGTTAAATTCACATATATGTACCATTTTCATGTATCTTTTCCAAGTGGTCAACAGAATTTAGGGAAAAGAGTTTGTAACCAGTCTTCGAACCAACGGTTAAAGATCTGCGAACAAAAGAACTAGGTCAATTTCTGTTTACCATAAACCAAATATTTTATTATAAATATTTACTGAAGAAATTCATTTGGAGGGTGTAAATACAACTACTTGTGTAAACTATTGTGTATCAGTATTACTCTCATAATTGTAATATAATCAAACAAAGAACTATAATAAGTATCCAAACAGATATGTATAGCTTTCGTAAGTTAGATTAGGTCACACAAGTGTCCCAACTTTTCCAAATATCTGACATTCATTATTAAAGTCCACTATCATTCAAAACAACGGTATCTACTGATACGATCACTAGAAGTAATAACTGAACACGCAATCTAACACGTTTGTTTATTGACCGTTAATACTGACATCTGAAAGAAAAGAAAATCTATTTACATTTTGCACTAAACAGCATCAAGGGGCGTTGCATCGTAAAATTAGAAGGTATAACTAATACGAACGCAGCAGGTAAAGACCGTTAATGATCGTTGAGGCAATCGTGTAAAGCAATGTGGAACAAAGGAGGTGGAAAAAAAGAGACAGATAAAGAGAGAAAAATGCAAAAGGATAAAGCTTAGGTGAGAGTGAATTCCTCAGTAACGGAATCGAGAATATTTTAGCGACAATCATTGCGTCATATTTAGCTGCTAGTAACTAGTAGTTCGCATTTCAAGCTGATACGCAATTAATGCGTGGAGTGACAGGGGCTCCGAAGATTCGTGCAGGTGACGAAAACAGCAAGGAACTGGCTGCGCGACAAGAAGCGCGCAAGAAGTGGATGACGCCATGTGTTAAAAAAAATCCCATCACCGTTTGGGCGGGATGATTTTTCATCTTTTTACGACATTCGTAATATCCTAAGATAATGGCAAATGCTGGATCACACTACTATTACCGACGAACTTCCCTCTCTATGTAGAATCATCACTTACGTGCAGTCCTGATTGAAGTTAACAAAGAAAACACCACTCTGAGGTTCCGTGGTCTGATTTGCGAGGTTCATGAGTCCGGATATGCCGTATTTTAGTCCTTGCGTCAATACATCCACGTTGCGTGCTAGATTTTGCATAAATCGGTGGAACCTTTTGTTAACGTAACTGTATTACTCCTTGCTTTTTACACGAGATTCCTGCCAGCAAGAGTTCCTACAAGTGACTGCACTGCTATCATTCCATCATTCCATATTGAACTGAACAGCTGACATTCGCAACTGACACTGGGAACGTTCAGAATTGAAACATCAGACCGCGTTCCGTTCCGTTCCGTTTCTATGGTAACGCGCAGAGCCTTCTTTATTATTATTGTGATGTTACTGGGCAATGGGAAACCGAGGTCGACATCGCTCTGTTATTTATTCTCCCACCCACCAAACTTATCCGTTTACCTTCACTATCCAACAGATAATAATTTTACTGCCAGGCAGTAATTTTACATGTGTATTTCCCTTCCTAATATATACAGGGTCCCTTTTTTGTCGAATCTACTTATCGTCCATCTTTCTTGATGCAACCTAAATCTCCTTGCAGCTTCAAACCAACTATATACTCTCATCTCTTTCGAAACTCAGCAAGAATTTCACGTTAAAGCTGAATGACCTACGTTTTGCAACAAGAAGCACATTAGCCAACTGTCGATTTTTAAGAAATGTTTTTATTTTTTGCTATTCTAATGAATCTTATGATACTCAAGTCTTACATATATACATATATATAAGAACAATGAACTTTTATCTTTATTAGTAGCTATATACTATCCATTGTTAGCTTTGATAGATCATAATAATCTAGTATTATCCAGACTTTGTAATTTTTGTATAAGCACGAATACATAAACGCACGTTGAATTTATTACTTATTTTCTGAAAGGCAAAGGTCAAGTAAAGGAAGCCCAATAAAGTTCAAATGTAAAAGCTAGGTGCGTGTATGTATGTATCTATTGGTAGGTGTAGTTGAGTGGCAGATACGTATGAATAAATGAGCAAATAGTATGTAGACTAGTAATATATTGAATAAGGAGGAGCAAGAGTGTGCGCTGTCAGACGTCGCTTGTGTAGACTCGTTGACAGCTGCCAGTAGCCAGTCTGCCTTGGCGGCTCACGGCGTTCGGAGTAACGGACCTGGCATTGTGGTAAGATTATTTTTTCCTTGAAAATTATTTTTCTTTTTTTACACTGTACACATATGTCTCTTTAGCCACTGTATAATAATAATTAGTGTACTAGTTAGCAAATGCCGGTTAAGAGGAAGAAGTTCAGGTTGTGAGTATTGAGGGAAAAAAGGTAGTAAGGTCGTTTAATATTATCGGTATTATCCTGTAGGAAGTTCTGTCGTACAGTTCGTAGCATTCATTACTGAGGGATGCAAAAAGGAAATGATCGTTTAGCGAATTTCATATGAATAGAGTATATATGGTTCGTTATTATTGAAAGGCTTTATACTCTTTTTACTCCAATAATCTAGTGGTGTATTAAATCAGAGTAATGCACTGAAGTAAGGTCATAGACATCAACTGTCTGCCATTTAAACTTTGTTGAGAAGTTTTATTTGTGTACTTTCTTTTTACTGGAATAATTTTATCAAATAAAATTGTATTGTCTGTCTAGGTGCGGTGATAGGGGCTGATGATATGCAAGCATGGATTTTTGCCACAATGAATTGCTCTGATAGGGGCATACTTTAATAGGAATTATACTATGACAGGAAGTCTAATATTTTATACGCCTTAAGTTCAGCTTGTAATAATGAATCTCAATATGAATGGATCTCGTCTTCATGAAATCATCTCTGCACCCATTAAGAATCTATTGCAGTTAGAATGGATCAAAGAGTAAGAAATGGAGTATTAATCACATTACACAAATTTTTCATTCAATTAATAGGGCATGGTACAGTATGTGTTGTTTCGTATACATTTTTTCTTTCTACAAATAAATACAAATTATTACAAACAATTGATTGCATCCCTTTTATTTTTAAAGAATAGCAATGGTAACCTATCGGATAATATACTTCCTTAACGTAGCTTCCTTTTTCGCAATGCTTGTTGTATATTGTTTTGTCTTTATGGGAGAACTTGGTATCGGATGCTGCCTGGACCTAGGTGTATGTTAATATCTTTTCCAAAGGTATGCATGTTTTGGATACTCTAAAGTATGTGGATTGGATTGAACATATCTGTTTCACCCAGAGTAGAAGGGTAATGTGTTAAACACAACATTCTGCTACCTCCTAATTCCATACATGTCACGGACAAGAGCTGATGTGATCCAGCTATCATCAAGGAATCTTCAAATAAATTTCTAGTGAAACAAAATCGTCAGAAATAAGGTATATAGTATTGCTGTTTCTTTATTAGATGGGCAAGAAATCAGCAAGTTCTTATTCAGCTTTGCAGGTGGAAATTAATTTGTATAACACCTGCATTACTGGTATCGTATACGACTATAATTTATTACACTTATAGTGTCGTCATTATTTTCATATTTATGCTTGACTGCAATGGTCTTTGTTCTATTTGATTAGACTTCTTAATATTTCACACGGACAAAATTGCATTATGCATGCGCTTAAAATTGACTTTACTTATCGATTCTCCGTTTTACATAAGAAAAACTGCATACCACTTTATATAATGTGTAAGCTACACTATTGATATATAACTATACCCTTACATAACATAACATTAAGTTCCCAAACAAGAGTGCATTATGACACTAGACCATCAGGTTGATTACTTTGAAAAGCTGTTACATAAAAGCCAATTGTGTCAAGGCATTCTGGGTTTATACTCCAACGAATTTGACTAATCAGGCAGGTCTACAAGTTCAGTTTCTTATCTCTTTAAGGCAAAGTTTAAAGGCTATCTTAGAATATCTTTAATGGAACTGCAAAAAGAAAGTCATTAGCATTAGAACTAGATCTAGCACGGGTTCGTCGTTCAAATAAAAATCATACCAGTATGTTATTAATTTTATTCTTGCATTAAAACTTAATATCAATATTTAAAAAATGGTTGCAGACAAAACATAAGACATTTATATTTTCTAGGATCAAATGGATGAATTCGCGAGCCTGCACAAACGAGGCATATGTTCCAACCCCTGTGGAGCATGTTGCGAATGTAGTCACTCATGGAATTTGGGTAGTACCTTCTTTGATAGCAGCCCTTGAATTAATAAACCGATCTACAACTTGGACACAACTTGTATCTGCCAGTGTCTACGGTACCGCCTTACTTTTAGTCTTTACCGTGTCCACGTTCTTCCACAGCGTACACTATTGCAACCACAATAGGTAATCCAATAATATATTTAACCTTATATAATCTTATATAATTTAGAGTATAAAACTAAATTGGATTTCTTTGATGCAGACCTCTAAAGGACCTTCTCCATCGGTGTGACCGCGCCATGATATATGTTTTCATAGCAGCAACCTATTTCCCATGGCTGAATGCTAAAGACTTTCCTGATAACTTCCTATTACCAATTATGCGATATCTCGTGTGGATTATGGCCACATTAGGAATTCTCTATCAACAAGTCTTCCACGAACGGTACAAGATGCTAGAAACCGTCTTTTATTTAGTTATGGGTATTGGACCCAGCATTGCAATCATCAATATCGTACGTGAATTTATTAAGACTTACTAATCATTGTAATTTATGTAAGAATTAATTATATTTTAATATTATCAATTTCAGAGTGAGTTTATGTTAATTGCAGAGCTCAAGGTGGGTGGTTTGATTTATGTGCTTGGATTAATATTCTTCAAGTCCGATGGGCGGATACCTTGTGCCCATGCGATCTGGCACATATTTGTAGCTACTGCTGCTTCATTTCATTACTATGCTATACTGTATCATCTTTATCCTGAAATCAGCGAAGTGAAGCAGGATACGACTGCATCGAGCATACCACCGTTATCCAATTTATTGGAATCTCATTTAGAACTTTAGAATACATTCTAGCGCAATTCAATGCCGAGATCTTGCATGGAAATTATTTCTATAATGAATGAGATATAAGAGACCACTTCTAGAATTCTTGAAGGCGCAATTTATATCTCTAGATAATGTTCCATAGCACTGAGCGCCTCCTCTCGATTGTATATACATATATAGTATAACTATATAGAAAAAGGTACCAACGATCAGATAACACACACTATAAAGATATAGATATATTTTTGTCGAACTGCTATAATTTCATATTTATGAGGATAGATTGTTTTACTTTACATTTAATTACAGACCTCTTTTTCTATTATTATTAGCTCCGTGGTGTTGAGCTCTTTCAAGGGTTAACATTAAAAAAAAATAATTGTTCGCCTTCGGAACAATGTCTAAAGTGACGTACAATGTACAATTTTTTTCAAAAGTAGAAACAGAATGAAGAGAATTAATTATTTAAGTGTTCATGACAACACTCTAAACAATCTGGTTTGCCTATATACACAAAAAGGTTAGATGTTACTACGGGTAAAGATAATAAATTGGAAATCATATAGAATTGTGTCATAACAAATTAGCGTGAATCATTATAAAGGTAATCGTTAAATCGTTAACAAGGCTTCTAAGTTCTCTGTGAGAGACGTGGTCTAATTTCAAGTGAGCAGCGCATCATTGAAGAATGTATCTTGATATGTGATATAATATTAACATCACAATACCATTCAAGCTACACTTTGTGCTGTCCGTGTCTACAGAATTAAAGTCATGTTAATAAAGAAAAAGAGAGGGATAGCAGAAAACTTCAATAATGATGCCTATCGTCGTCTGACGTATCACAACGTTTCTCCGCCATTTTAATATTCATGCGTCTACTTCTAAGCAGATTTAGATCCGGTTTACGAGAGACGCATCAGTCAGGACATCGCTTATTGCTTTTCTATGTGTAAACTCGGGTGCCAAAAGTCAGGTCTGTTAGATGCCCTAAGCAATGTCTTCATAAGGGGGCATAATATGCCGAGGTAATAGGTGAGACCAGAGAGTGATGACTGCCCAAGACGATGACGCAAAACCACCAATTTCTAAATCCTAAGAATAAAAATACTAGACACAATAATTAACGAACCAGGATATATAAAATTTGCTATCGTGGCTTTTCGTAGTAATTATATACATATACCAATATCGATATTGCGATTGTAGTAACTATAATCTACGTATATTCGGCGTAAGAGGTATAATTATGGTAAAGAATGAAGTACAAAAATGCTGAGAAATCAAACGTAAACGTATTATTCTAATAAATTTTTTCATGAATATTATTTGGTCTGAAACAGACTAGAGCGTATAGCTGTCTTTACATTAGTTACCAAGTGTTCAATATGTGGTATTTAAAACAGTACACCAGCTATTCCAAAATAAAGTATGTAATACGATATACTGCTGTACAATTTTCTATTATTGTAATCGTTAATTTGCTTTGTAAGTTTATTATATACATATATATCACTGCCAAGTACAATGACATTTCGTAGTAACCATGACAACGGTTTCACTGTAAAGAGTCAACACGCTGGTTCAGTAGTGCTGTGACCATTGACAGGGTTAGTCAAGATGTCGAATGAGCATAATCGCCTATTAAAAGCGTCTATTGCTCTTCATTTATCTTGGAAATTAACAGGAAGCCAACTAAATTCACTTGAATCATATCAGAATCCGAACTGCAATTCGTATCTTTCGACTTCTTCTGTAAATTCGCCCGTGATCGGTCTTGTTTTTCGTGTGAATTAAAATTTTCTGGAATATTTTTAGTATACATTACGTTTCTGTAATAATACATCTTGTACAATGGACAAAGTCATGAATAACAATAGGATGGTATCACCATCCACAGGAATTCTGAAGAAATTGCCACCCTGGCTTGTGGAAATGACGGAGTACGTTGTTTGAACTTTAATACTAATTTTTATTCTGACTGGAGTTTTTAAATTAATTTTCACGCTGTTTTATTCATAGGAGCGTCAAGAAATTGAATATCAGGGAAGATTACTCTTCATTGCCATTAAAAACTTTTACTTTGGATGATGATAAGAGAAACTTGAGCACCAATGGGCTTGATAAGGAAATTAATTCTCATAAAGAAAGGTAACGTAATAATTATTAAAACCAAAAATTTTCATCGTGAAAAATGTCTAGCGATGTTTTCTTTTTCTAAGATTCGAAGAATTCGTTTTTGACAATCTACCGGATGTCGATGGCTGCATTGTTCTCCAGTCTACTGCCCCTACGTCGCTTCCAAATACACCGCAGTATTCTAATGACCTTTATGAGAGGAGACAAAGGTCAATCCGGGCCTATTCAGCTTTTCCCTCTTTTGGTTCACACGAGGAGACCAAATGTGACTTTCATGATTTGGATGCTTACCTGAATGAGAGAGAATCGAGGCGGCGAACGGAAGTGAGTCCTGTCAGTGCGCCGCCTCATGGTCTCCATAACGCAATACATTTGTGTAATCACGAGGAACCGAAAGATCAAGACCGTCTCTTTGCCAGAACTTCGGTTTTGGAAGGACAGGGTAGGATAAGAAGAGGAGCAACGCGTGAACCACTATCAAGAATTAACAGACCGTCCAAAATTCAAATTGAACCTTATACGGGTGTAGATTCTGGAGAACTTCTAACGTCAAAGAATGTCCAGTTACCGATAGGTAAACTTTATGTTAACATTATTGTATATCAATGAAATAATTGTAGCTAATAGGTGTCATTATAATTATTGTCTTTCTATATCAGGGATAGTTAAAAGAAGACAGGATTATCTGGCTGGTATGGCAGCATGTGGAGACGTTTCTGTTGAACACAGAATAACTCCTCACCGGGAAGAGGAAGTATCAAATGATTCATCATTAAACCTTATTGAGAACGATAGAATGACGCGACTTCGTTCAGAAGCCACTGATGAATTGTCACATGAAATAATGAAAAATGCTGGATTGATTACTTCAGATGACGAGGTAAAGCAACATTTTGATGAATCTTCGTACCAGGATAATCAACATTCATATCATAACAAACGGTACCCACCAAGAGGTAGGTAATCCACGTGTAGCATGTCTTAATGATGTATCACTTGAAATAAATGTCTATACATAAAAAGTGTGGTTGTAGTTTACTATGCAGTGCATGTGAGATTGAACAAGGTTTTGATATTCTTCCTGGTATTTCTGTTATATCCTTCTACGCTCTAAAAGCAATGGTCCTCTGTGTAGCACCATTAATCAAGTATCTCATGGTTCCAGGCAGAAAATGTAGCTATGACTTCATTATACCCGAATTGCCACATGGAAAATCATTGACCATTGATATCCTGAGCACTTGGGGAGATAGGCATTACGTGGGACTGAATGGAATCGAAATTTTCTCAGATACAGGAGAACCAGTCCTAGTGACTCAGGTACATACATCAAGAAATTTTACTCCTTTTGGAGAAACTATTCTAAAATATTTAAGCAACCTTTCTTCTTGTGGTTATTTCCAGATACGTGCTGACCCAGCCGATATAAATGTATTGACAGAATACAATAACGATCCTAGAGTCATTAACAATCTTATTAACGGGATCAATCAAACCAGGGACGATTATAATTTGTGGCTGGCTCCTTTTACTAACGGTCATCATCATTACATTTATATGACTTTTGAGAAAGCAGTCAATGTGGCAATGATTAGAATATGGGTAAGATATGATTTATTAAACAAAATTAACTTATAAAATGAACATATATAAAATACTTCTTTATTCATTAGAATTACAACAAGTCAAGAATTCATTCCTACAGAGGAGCCCGTGAGCTAACAATGAAATTGGATAACACTACAATATTTCATGGAGAAATAGTAAGAGCATCGGGAGCAGTTTTTGGAAATGTCAATTCCTTCGGAGACGTAAGTCAATATTAATTATTTCATTATTTGCAAGCAAATTAATGATCATTCTTTTAGACTATCCTCTTCACGACCAACGAACATATATTGGAGTTAATATCAAAGAACGATAAAACTTTTAACATAATTGACTCTACTATAGAGTCTCCTAACATAGAAACAGAAAGACCCATAACAGCAGATATTGGAGTTAGTATAAACTTAGTATATACACTTTGATTAGACTGTGTAACATATACAATTACAGATTATGAATTTTTTATTTTTGTCATTATACCGTTTTCAGGAACAACGTCCACACACGTGCGCCAGTATTGAACGATCACATTCCTCTAGTCACAGCAATAATAATCCATTATCTTTTGCATGTCAAGAAGTACAATTGATACTTGTTTCAAATTGGGGACAACCCAACATGATAGGTATTCATATCAGTTCTCATTTGTTCATATTTGCTAATGAGTTCTTGACATAGATATCACTTACTTTCCACAGGTTTAACTGGTATAGAATTTATAGATGATCAAGACTCTGTTGTATCATTATTATATGCTACTTTACGCTGTAATCAATGTAATGATAATCTACAGAAATTAATTGATGGAAAGAATTTAACGACTGATTCACGGCACATGTGGGCATCTTCTTATGTACCAGGCATTGATATCACTATAACCATTGTTTTTAATACAGAGATCTTTTTGACTGGAATGAAAATATGGAACTATAATGCATCGTTGGATATGTCATATTGCGGAGTAAGATTTATCAGTTATGTATAATTATTCGTTAATTACATATGCTTTATTGTACTAATCTTGATCAAGGTTAAGCGACTAATAGTAAAACTAAATGGAAAATCAGTCTTTGACGACGAAAATGGTTTCGTATTGAGAAGAGCGCCTGGGTCTTTGCACTACGATTTTCTGCAACATATTAGTTTTGTTAATCATCCCCTTGGACAAAAATTATCTGAACAACATATGTCTTCTCTCACTATATCGCCTAGAGGTACTCAAATTAAGTTTCTTAGGGTTTTGTTTAGTAACTTGGATACTCATATCTTTATTTTTTTTTAGAGAGCCTTTATAATGATATGGAATACGAAGCTCCACTTATGCCACAAGGATTTGTTTATCAAATAATTATTTTTTCTTCATGGGGCGATCCCTACTATGTTGGTTTGAATGGCATACAGATGTTCGATGCAAGTGGACAACTTATTGTCCTCACTTCAGACAGTAAGTAATATTAGAAACTTTGAACAAAAAAACGATATGTCTCTATTGAATTTGATGTAATTATTTTTTATTTAATGTTAGATGTAGCTGCACATCCAGAGAGTGTGAATGTACTGGAGGGTATTGAAAAGGATGCCAGAACTCCTGATAAACTGGTGGATGGTATAAATGATACTGTTGATGGACAACATATGTGGCTCGCTCCAATTCTACCTGGTCAGGTAAGATTAAATTCCAAGTAAGTTCAAAGGATTCTAACGATATAAATATTCATAGACAAACAGGATATACATTGTTTTTGACGAGCCTCGTACGATTTCGATGATTAAATTATGGAATTATGCAAAGACTCCGCAAAGGAAAGTCAGAGAGTTTGGAGTAAGTAATACACTTAATGCAATTAAGATATCTTAAAAATTTGTATTATAAATGAATAACTACAATAAATGATAATCACAGATATTAGTTGATGACCTATTGATGTACAATGGCATATTAGATAAAACTAGTCCATATGGAACTATACTTTTTACCAATAATAAAGATGTGCATATGTTAGAACGCCGCCACTTGGCCAGGTAATTGTATAATATTAATATTCATAGAATGAAACTTGGATTTCTATTTTTTAAGGGTTTTAATTCTTGATTACTTTTTTAATTTTCAGGTCTCAGCAGGAAGTTCATCTTCTCAATTTAGAACAAAGATCTACAGCAGGTGGAGACTTTACTCCTGATCCTTCATTGCGACCTCATACTTCACTCTTACAAACAATTTCTCATTCATAATATGCTTAAAAACCCATTGTACTTTAAAAACTTTTTGTACAATCAATAATATATGCGACTACTCTGTTTTTTACGCCACGGTTTTATAGTCTGACTGGCATTGTATAATTGAACATTTCGAAATTTTATTGCACAAAGCGGTGGCATTACTTCAAAGCATATACAAATTTTCGCTCAACTGACCAAAAATTGTCGAGGATAACCAAGTGTTCCCGAACGTATTTTATTGGGGCGTGCGAAAACAAACCCTCAGGCTACGAGAATAATAATACCCTGACGGATTATTTTCAGTAATGTTTTCGGTATATTATAAGATTATAAGTAAACCTATAAAATACTAGCAAATCGGTGGTATTTTGGTAAAATACCGAAAATTGACCCGAATTACACTGAAAACCCACGGTGCTTTTCTGACTTTTTCGTACCAAAATTTTTACCGAAATTATACTTACTGGAATTACACAACCACTGAACCACTTGACTGAAATTCACAAAACCACTGTGTACTTTCGGTATAATTTTAGTATGACCAAAACCGTCAGGGTATCAAGTATTTTCTCGGTGATAATATTAAAGAGAATCATCTTTACGGGTTTTTTCTCTTATAGTCAATCGGCCCAATTCTCGAGAATAATCGCAGTGTTGTGCCGCAAGTTTAAGGTTAGTAGCTACAAATTTAGGGTCATTAATTTTTCACGTATTATTTGGTTGCTATTTTAAATAACTATGACCTATAGTATTAAATCGATTTGTAATAACTACATTTTTTCGGCTGTCTTTTAAAATTGTTAATATTTCTTACATGCATTTTAAAATAACTTGCAATTCTATGTACTTGTATTCGTAGATGACGCTGATTGCTAATGGATGTGCTGCCCTCATTTAAATTAGACACTGGCCGCTGCTCGCTCTGCTAAACATAATATAATTAATGTGGCCACTGCACAACATTTTAAGTTGTCAAGTGACAGATAAGTTTGACAATAGTAAATGAGAAATAGAAAATTTAATCTAAAATGCTTGAATTAGTCTTGATCTCTTCTGATGTAAATTATAATTGATCATTGGTGAAACATGTATCTTGTTTCCATTCATTTACAAAAATGCATTAAATATGACAGAATTGCCAAACATTGGCAAATATAATAGCACTTGAAAGAAATTATTTTGGAGCAAGTTTACGCCATAACCATGGATATTATAGAACAAGAGCTTGGCGTTCCTGCAAAGTATATGAGAATGACAGATGGAAGGATCTGTGCTGCAGTTCACAGAAATTGGTTGACCAGCTTGACGACTGTTGGTCCTGTCAGTTTTATTAAACATGAACGTTTATCCTTAGAAGAGATAGCTGCCAATCCATCCATAGAAGAATTGGGTTCTAGTTGGGTGAGAGTATATATAAAGGTACATTTGTATACTATACATACAATGTATTTATAGCAATTGTTGGGACAATTAGTATTTAGTTTTGGTATTGCAGGTCTATTCGAAACAGAACAGAAATGCTATTCCACTTCCTAGAGCAAGGTGCATTGAAAATTCCAAAACGGCACCGGAGCTGACATTTTCCCAGTTATTTCATTATGTGGCAGAGACTAATCATCGTAATTTGTGGAAAGAAGCATATAAAAAATATTACAGTATGTATCTATAATGTTTTAATTATGAGTTCTCTGTCTTACTATTGTTTTCTACAATGTGTTTGCAGGTAAATGGAACGTAGTAGATCATAGAGAACAATCTAATATAATGGCTAATAGTACTGATGTTGCTGTGATGCAAGAAGTAATATCACGAATGTATGGCTGTGCATTAGTACAGATACAAAGTGGTAATATCCTTTCAGTAGCAAATGGTTCTATTGTTCAACCTCATTGCAATCTTCTCCCTGCGTTTCTTGCCTTGGAAACAGATTCTGTATTTATGGTGATATATGAACAAACAGCTAAGTACTCACTGCAAGAGTAAGTTCATAGAGTTTATAGAAAATTTACTTTCTTATGGTTATTGTTATTCAAAGTCATATATTTTTAGATGTGTAACATATAGTCCTGCGGCACTATCTTCTAGCCACAGTAAACCTCTGTTTCTTGTATACCAAATACTCCGATTAATGAGAGACATGCATGACATAGGATTAGCACTTGGTGATATCACACTAAGTGACATATTAGTCACAGAAAATTTTACCATACAGGTAACTATAATTAATATACAATAATAGTATAATTGTAACACAAAAGTCAATGGAGTTTTTACTATTCCATAGGTGCTACCAAAATTAAGCGATAATATTTATCTGAGACCAGAGTCACATTGTACCGATACACCGTTTACCCAAAGTCCTAGAATTTCTAAACAGTACAATGATACCAGCAAAGAATTAATTAATAATCGTCCAACTAATATGATCCCAGGAAGTCCTGATTTTGGATCCAATGAGAATATCGAACATCTCTGTGAAATGTGGGTCTATGGGCAGATTAGTAATTTTGATTACTTAACAGCTCTTAATAATTTAGCTGGTCGAAGATATGGTGATCCAAGCTGTCACCACGTTATGCCATGGGTAACGGATTTCACCCAGAGAAATGGTGGAAACTGGAGAGATTTAACCAAATCCAAATTTCGATTAAACAAAGGAGACAGGCAATTGGATTTAACTTTTGATTCGCAAACAACAGAGGTCTATTTCATTATACAAATTTTAAGTATTTTTAAAATCCTGCAATTCTCTCCATGCATTCTATTTAGGTTGGACATCATGTATCTGATGTACTATCTGAGATTACATATTATGTGTATCTTTCACGGCGCTACAACAAATCTGTTCTGTGCAAACATGTCAGACCATTATGGGTTCCTTGGGAGTATCCAGCATCCATTCAGAGATTACATGATTGGAGTCCTGACGAGTGTATACCCCAATTCTTTACAGATCCAAATGTCTTCAAGGTAAATAGACCAGGATAATAGATAGAATAGAATTCTATTACAGTTAGAATAAAAATTTCCATTTTTTAATTACAGTCAATTCACGAGGATCTTCCTGACCTAGAAATTCCAGCATGGGCAACATCGCCAGAAGACTTTATTGAAAAACACCGTGAAGCTCTTGAGAGTCTTTATGTCTCTGAAAGATTGCATCATTGGATTGACTTGACTTTTGGTTACAAGTAAGTCTATTTTTGATCATTTAGTCTGTCTGCTTCAAAATAAGAGGATAATATTATTATTTTTTTTTATTACGCGAATAGATTGTCAGGCTCGGCTGCTATAAAATCGAAAAACGTGTGTCTGCAACTTGTTGACAATCATACAGGTTTAACAAGTTCAGGTATAGTCCAACTGTTTAGTCAGCCTCATCCACAGAAAATTGTTGCTTCACCATATTGGAGTAAAACACCACCACGTCTTCATAAATCAGTCATAAAGGACAAGACGAGTATGTGACCTGATTCCTAATACTTTCCCATTATCATGATTCAGAGTTTTTTAACAACAGTGTTATTTTAGAATATGATCGTTCTGCCGAGAGGATGAGCGAGGACGAGGGTCACAGTTCAGGGTTCGAAGAAGAAGACTCTTCACTAATGTCAAACGCAACGAGATCTTCACCACTGGCACTGAGCCGTCTACTCAGTCGTTCTCGAGGATCTTTACTCTTCCCAGATGAAAATGCAAAGCCTGAAAAATCGGCCAGCCAAATAATTCTTCCTAAGGATTACAACCCTGTAGCAGCTCTAGTCCAAGTGGAAACCATGCACGCGTTCTTGAACAAAGTCAGCCATCGTGTGTACAAGCCCATCGAGATCTCACACGACAATCTCATAAACTACAAACAAATTGTTGCTTCTGGTAGAATCAAAGAGCAGCAAATTCTAGGTTGTCTGATTGTTGAAATATTTCTTGCCGGAAAATTAAGAGCTACAAGAAATACTGGCAATGTGTCCTTTGTCAATAGATTCAATACTTGTCTGAACTCTTTGAAAGCATCACCGGACGCTTTGCCAAGATGCGTAAGAAATGTCGTAACACTTTTACTACAAGTGGACGTTATGCCCAAGTCCTATAACCTTGAAAATCTTGAGACAAATGAGATAAACACACAGCTCAATATTACAAACACGCAATTTCGGTATCCAACAGTGACTTATATGGGACTTCCACCACCTTCTGCGCATCAATTACTGCAGCCAATTCTCTCTGGAAATCTATTTCCTTTTTCAAAGTACTTTCAATGCCTTTATAATATTGTGGACATGCTACAGGAGTACAATGCTCTGGCACGAGAGTTAAACTTTATTGTACAGCTAGAAGAAGACTGTGAAACAATGGCTAGAACCAAAGTACAATATCTCTGCAAGATCAGTGAGTGCAAAGTCAAGGCCATCGCCAGGGAATTGGAACGCCTTTTACCGGAGGCTGGAAATAATTCTGAAGCAAGTTTACAGCTTATAGTACCACACGTTAGACAAATTTTAGAAGAGCCATACAGTGCAGTTCTAGCTGCTTGGTATTTGTTTGATCCCATTGCTAAGTGAGTATTCAGTTGTTATGTTCCTATCCTCCTCTGCTTCTTGAAAATGAAATTATCCGTTGGGCTTTCAGAGCATTAGGTCCCAAGGATGCTGCTGACACTTTTCTTGATCCCATTGTTAAACTTTACGAGAATGGCTCTATCATGGATGGCTGTATTCATGTGGATGTGTTTCCTGCTGCTTCCTTAGCAAAGTTTCGCACCATGAGATTGTACCATAGAAGTTTTTTGTTGAAATTAATGGTGCGACTTGGTCTACGTCGATTCCTTGATAATTTTATCACTCCTCTCGTGGAGGCTGTTGGTGGATACAGGGATCATCTTCAAGGTTCTTCCAGTGCGAATCATTATAGAACAGGAAATCTCAAGTAAGTCTTCATCAAGAAACTCAGTAGAGTTCCACGTCAAGTTCCTTTATACAGTACACGAAATCCACAAGAATTTTACTAATTTCGAGATATATTTATCTAGGAGTTGTGATTTGAGCGGAAGCTGTGGTGATACTGATGCAATTTTATCTCCTCTGGATGAAGATTCTTCAGTGGATTCAGAAAATAATATTCCAACCTCATCTGGTTCCTTAGTTACTGATTCTAGAAATGCTGATTCGGCTGATAATGATGTCGAAGGTAAATCATACTTTCGTGTATGTTAATAATAGAATTTAATTGGATCTTTTATTACAGAAGTCTTTACATTAGAGACAGAAGATACCGCTGTTCCCTGCAGTACGAATTTACCATACCATATTGACATGCATCTGGATCTGAATTTGAGTCTCAACGATTTATCTGATGATACAAACAGAGTGTCACCACCCGGTACAGTCAAATCTCCAACAATCCCAATTCCACGTCGATCTGACGGCGGAAAGCTGGTCACCGATTTTAACAGTATCGGCTGTCACGTGGGTAGCAAAACATCAAGTGAAGATACGCCGTTCAGTAGCTCATACGCAGGAAACGTACAGTCAGGCAGTAATGCATCAGAGAACGTATGCACTTTGGGTTCTGATAATTCAAAATCTGTCACACTACGTCCCGAATACGAAGATAGAACGGACAACGAGGAAGACGATAACACCATACGAGTGGACACAAATGTACAAAAATCAGCACCTAGTGATTGCAAAGTATCTGAAATGAGCACAGAATCTGTGATATGGTTATCACATCGTTTGGGTCCTGTATTAACAGCGCGTTACCTGTCAAGAAATCTTTTAAGGATGCTCACTCTCTGCTATGCAGGCAGAGAGAATCTTTCACCAGTTCCTGACTCTGAGCTTACAATGATAGAAACATCAAGCTGGAATAGTACGATACTCGTAGGTGACAAAAATGCCACAAAGGTCTTAGAATGTCTCACAGCCATCTCTGGTAATTATAATAAAGCGAAATAGAATATTTCTAGTAATTTCGTACAAAATACTTAACTATAAAATTCAATATTAATTGCAGGTCTCTATGGTGAGCAGATTATCCTTCTGCAATACTTTGCACATGTCGGTGAACTCCTGTCTCTCTGTAAGCGAAAACTAACGCCAAATCTTGAAGGTGGCTTAGTTTCATGCTTGGCTCTTCTTACTCACATCACACCTTGCTTGAGTGATTCTACTTTAATGGATGCTTTACATGTAAGTTCACATTTTTACTAATTAAAAGTTTTAACAAATCAACTTTTCTACAGATCACAATCATTTTCAGGAAATTATATTAAAATCCATATTGCATCCTACTATAAGAATTCTTTCTACAACACGATACACATTTCCAAATGGTGTTATCGCACGGTCCGCATTGGCCGATAAATATTTGGAAGCATTATTCTCATTGAGTTTACGTCTTGGTAGTGCAATGACAAAAAGTCACTTGACAGTACCTATCCAGCGGTTCTTTCTAGCATTCGACAAAGCATTTAGCCTCAATGAGAAAGCTACTTATACGGATGATCTGAGAAGACCATCAACTACTGCGAGAGATGATGAGCCTGATGGTAGTGCCCAGCAATGGGCTGTCATTGGCACTCCTGTTTGTACTAATCAAGTTAGAAATGGTGTTACTAATGAGATTGCTGATTCCTATTCGCCACCCGTGATAGAAAGTCATGACATATCAGATCCTCAAAGAAATAAGGTAAACCCGAACCTTACAGAATAGCTCTACATTTCTATTTATTATTCAAGGGAGTTATTATTGATGCTGAAATTTTGCGTGTAGGCTTTTGAGGAACTGAAAGCAGTTTTCACTACAGAATTTGCACACAAGGCTTATGTTATGTTTTATCGTTACATTGGAGATGTATTGTTGGAGGAAATACTGAAAAATCATCAACTCATTCGTGATCTCTCTTATGCTTATGAGCAGGAAGTTCAAGTGACCTATCCAAATATTGGTAAAAGTTTTTCTTATACAATTTTGAATCGTATCGTTCTACTTAGTGCAATATTAAAGTTCTTCTTCTTGTTTAATTAACATAGGTTCCTCTGATGTCCTTTACCTAACAGAATATGCACCCTTGGAAAATGAATCTGATGGTAGAGGAGCTGGAAGTTTTGGAAATATTTCACTGATAGGAAATCGAATTGAAGTACAGGTAAATGTAAACAATAAACAAAAACATGAATGGTCAATGAGCATATTTTATTTTTTTTTGTAGAGAAATAATACATTTCCTCAAGCTCAACCGCAGACTGAAAGTAACTTAGCACCAAATCGAGAATCATCTTCAGCCAGTCGACATCTTCGAGGCAATTGGTTAGCATACTGGGAGCATGAAATTGGGAGACCGGACAAAGATACTAGGTTCAATATAAAGCAGATAAAACTTCAGAATTTTAGCGGTCATACTAATAGTATACGATGCCTACATGTTTTGGATAATGAGAATAGTTTTATGAGTGGTTCTCGTGACAAGACTATAAAACTTTGGAGTCTACGAAGTCAGGTAGACTGTTAACTGTTTTAAAAGTAAGCAAATCACGGAATTTTCGGTTAAAAGAATTTTTGTTCATTTCAGGGAGACGGAAGTGCAGTGTCCTCCTGTCAGTATACATATACAGGTCACAAAAAATCTATCCTTGCCATAACTTTCTTAGAATCCCTGAGATACGCTGTGACCTGTGACGGCTCCATTCACTGTTGGGATACCTTCATGGGTTCCTTACTGGCATCACCAGAAAGTCCACGTCCAGCACCTGTCAACACTTTGGCAGCGAGTCCTGCTCCATCCACTACGCTTCTCGTGGCAACGACTGATATCAATTTGAGAGTCATTGATTGCAGAACATTCCAATACGTTAATGAAATGAAGGTATGTAGTAATTTAATTATCTTTTTCTAAAGAAAATACTATTAGCATTTTCAATTAACTTCTGTGTTCCAGCTGTCAATGAATCCTACAGGACTGATTAGATGTATAGCCGTAGCACCTAGTGGGCACTGGGTGGCGTTAGGACAGGCATCTGGTTTCCTAACTATTCTCGATATTCGCACTGGTCTCATTATAGCATCATGGAAAGGGCACGAGTGTGAGGTACGATTAATTAATCATAGAAATATTTCATTGATCATCCATTAACTCTTTTTTGTCCACAGGTTTTACAACTGGAGGCTGTCAATGAAACTACAATAGTCAGTTCTTCCCTGGATCAAACCATAGCCGTTTGGAGCGCTATAGATGGGAAATTGAAATTTCATATGAAGTAAGTCTGTTTCCCGCCACTTTTGTATTAACAGATTATTACTTTATTTACAATTAATTATATGAATGTCATACTTTGCAGAGGGGCTACTGAACCAGTACATTGTATGGCTGTGTATGAACAGGAACTCATATCAGGAACTACGGCCAATCGCATTGGCGTTCATACTGCAGTAGACGCCACGGCGTCGTTTTCATCAACAAAGTTGAGATCCGACGCTTTTAAAGGAGTTCTTACTGCTATGGCTGTACTCCCATTAAACAGGCTACTTTTACTGGGTGCTGATAATGGTGGAATTAGTCTACTGTGTTGAATGACTGCAGTGTAGTATGATACGGTACGTTAATTTTTGTTCTGTCGTACTATCTTTATTATTTGTAATTGTAGATAGTAATGCATTAATCAGTTACTGTGTAATTATGTCAGTCCTGTTTTTAAGCACCGTTATACAAGTTTCTGCAGGCATTTTGTAAATTCCTATATCTTCCAGTACCTCTGTTGTATTCTCATCTCGTTCCAATGATTCTAGTAACAGCATTGCGGAACCCAGTAGCATATTCAGCAGTATACAGGCTTCGCGCGTTCTGTAATGACGATTAATAAAAGTAAGGTGATTGTTTAAAAATTTATAAACTGATGACAAGGAATGCTTACAATGGAAAATACGATTCTGGTTTACTAGTATACAGGCCAAAGAGCGAAAATAAATTTCTTGTTACGTCATACTGAAACTGTGCTGCTCCGCCGACATTAAATTGATTGACCATAACAACTTCTTCGAGTAGATACTATAGGAAAAAAATATTGTTATACGATGGAATAATTACTATGCAGAGAGATGACTAGTTCTCTGTTAAGTTACCTGGTCCAGTTGAGCAGCCAAGTTACGCCATGCTTGATTAAAAAGTGGCAAAGCCAAAGTTTCATGAAGTGCATGTAAACGTGCTGCTAGTTCCTGAAACATTGGACATCCGCTTGGGGTCACAGAGAGAGAGGCTACTTCCTTATCCGACTGCATAGCGAACCATCTTTAAAAAAAAATACAAATTTTAGTTCATTAATTTATATTCAATTTTTTGTAAACTCACTTATCAGTTCTGTACGGACGGCTCTTTGCCTTAACCTCTAGAGCCACGGAATTACTAATTTCGTTAACTAATTTCTTTTCTAATCTTTGCAGCAAAGCCACAGCATCTTCAAACACGGATCCATCCTCCTCTCCAGCATCTTCTGGCATCAGGTCTCTGTCAGTGGCGGATTCGACAGCCTCAAATTGCTTCTTGAAGAAATGCAATTGAAGAAAGTGCTGTGCTCCAAGGAAATAAAAGGAGTAGTAATTAGTGGAAGATGGTAATTAGAAGAGTTTTGCTCATAAGTAATTATATCCATACCACTGTAGTGCCCCATTCTATAAGGACGGTGGACACGTAGTGTAAAGTATTAAGAATTCGTGGCATTGTCGAGTTCAGAGGATCTTCGTAATCCTCGTGCAACAATTGTAACAGGCGTACTCTCCAGTCATCTATCAACTCCAATTGTAGCTCAAGGAATTGTAATCTGTATGCAATCATAGAAAAATGATAGATCATAAACGGTATATTCCAAAAATTGTACTGTTTCTGGTGGACATACCTATGTCCAGGTTGAGGTAGATGATTATATCTATCGGTAATAGTCATCAGAAGTGTAAGAAAAGCTTCAGCACATTCCGTAACTTTCATATCATCCACGTCAGGACCGGAGAGCCTCTCCCAAGCAGTTTCCGAGCTCAGTATAGCATCCATCTTTTCCGTAGCATCTAGTCAAGGAATTCATCGACTTATACATTCCTCATGAGTATATATCATCAAAATCGACTATGAAAACCTGTATGATGATTGTACATTTTTTCTCCATGTTTATCCACTTGACAAAGATATGTGCTTGGGTTAGAACGAAAACTGTTGCTGGTTGATTCTGAGGGTACAATAAGGATTCTCGTAATTCTCGTTCAAAGCCTAAGGCTTCGTCTACCAGATGAGCAAAGAGGCCGTCATCGTATTGAACAACTGGTAATTCTGAGTGTAATTTTTCCACAGCCAATTGTACAAGACCTCGCATAAATTCGACCTATTCAAAAGAGGAATGGTAAGCATGATATATAGTGACACTAACTAAGCATTTTTTGTCAATGTTATTGTACCTTGGCATTAACATGAGTGAAACCTAAAGAGTCAGCTACTGGTTGTACATTTTTGTGGACCCACTGCGCATGGTCCTTGATCCATGTGAGGACTTGAGTAAAAAACCATTCAGGTTTGTCTTGGCGATTCGTTTGTTTTGCTCCTGTGAAATGGAAAATAAATCTTTGCCTCAGTGGACGAATTAGAAGTACAATTGGTAAGCTGACTGGTTGGAAATCAGTGAGCAGTGTAGACTTCACTGAGGGTTTCATCGTCTCCTCTCTGGTTAAATTTAGTTAAAGATTTGTAATGGAGTATGTCATATTCATATATTAATAGAATTATAAAAAGGATACGGAAGCTGAAGTTGAAGAAGATATTCTGTGAGCACTTTGAATCTCAGCATCACTTGTGGATTATACGTAGAAGCTAGAAAATTTATTGTGTGAGTCTGACTTCCACAAAAGGGCCAATGCAACGCTTTCAGAATTTCATTGTACTCCCTGCAATTGTTAGAATTTACATACTGGAAAATTATGTGTTTGATTATCAACATACACTGCTAGTTTATCTTTGAGATGATTATGCCAAAAGTGTAGTAGATCTCTGACATAATTTGCTAAATGATGACATGCTGAAGACTGTAATTGACAGCTTGTTTCTGTCAAGTTTGTATATAACGTTATAGTCAGTTCATCATCCTTGGCTGACAATGATGCTTCGATTTGATCACTAAAAAATATTGGCTTTAGTTTTTATAAATATGATTTAATATGAAATAAATTAGTCACCTTGTATTCTCAATAAATTTAATGAGATGCAAGTAAGACAGTGCTTTATCCAAGTCCCCAATCTTATCGATAAGCTGTCGAACTTCCTCTGTTTTACTATTATGTTGTAATTGTTTTGCAATGCTCTTTTGCAGTATTTCACAGGCGTTAACAACTTCACCAATTTCATTACTAATTCGTTCAACACCTTCCACAGCAGCTTTTACTTTAGATGGTGCTTCAGTGGATGCTAGGGATAACTAGAAGGTACAAAGTATATTACTCTCATTCCTTAGTCTTCATTGATAAATCTCAATATTGCTCTCAAAATATATAATTAGTACCGATTGCTCGATTCCCTTCCTCTCTTCTTTCAGCTGCTCATGTAACTGTAATATCTTATTCAGATTCTTTAGATCTGCTCCTAGCTCAGCATTAAATTTTTCTACGACTTTTTTTTTAATGTCCATCATAATAATTTTAATAAAAAAATTAACCAGTATAACCTACATAAATAAACACAGACAAATTTGATTTCTCACAGTGCAAATACAATGACCATTAGTTCCAAAACCTCTTCTGATCATTAAAAATAGTTTGTTATGCTGATTGGCTATAAAAATTATATAGCCAGGTCGACACACGTGGAGCTTATGCGCTGACGTTTACACTGCTTCAACAGTTCTGATTCGATACGTAGACGGCTTTAATGACACTGATCCATTGACCGAGCAGTCTTCGCGTATTTCTTAATAAATTATAAGGATACATTACAATTTTCTCTAAAACTACAAATACAAAATTAATAATTACTTAAATGAACTATATTTTTCTACATTTTTTTCATAATTGAATTCACCCACAACAGCGAGTGGAAAAAGGGTACGCTAGTTGGATGCTCAGCATCGCGACGCCTAACATCAAAGCCTTGGACGCTCATTCTCATTCAGAGCGTCGATGGGATTCTGAAAATATGTATGTTATCCGTGCCATTTATAAGTTTTCGTAAACTAAATAAAGGCTTTGAAACAAACAATGAAAGTTTAAGATAAAGGAAATTTCATATGACCGGTTATATGTGGGCAGGCGCGTACAGTATAGACGCAATTTCTCACTATGGCGCGCATCAAGTACGAAAGGTTGCATATGTAAAGGCGTCTTAATTTTCCGTCATTTTAGTAAATGCAAATTGAACTGCATATTTTTGTGCAGTTTTCTTGATGTAATTTTTTATAAACATGAATGGAATATTCAGAACTGCATGGAATGACTGCGCACGTTTCTGTGCAGGACAGCCTCCCTACCCTGACGTTTCTTACTGAGTCGCCCCGGCTCGTACGCGGTACGGTTATTGTCGCTCACGGCACAGTACGGGTGCGTATGGTTCATGACACTGTAGCCGTGCCAGGTGAGTAGTTGACCTCAAGGCTGAGTGACACAGTGAGAAGGCCAGGGTAGCAATGGAACTTGAGTTCCAGTTGGATCCTCTGATTTTACGTTGCAAGTGGACTCGTTTTTATTGCCTGATCTATACGCAACTTAACGTGGTACGGTTTAGGTTTAAGTTCAGTCCAATTTATCGCATAGGTTCGATTTAGTTTTCTCTGAAATAGGAATATCAGAAGTAGAATTAAAATCATTTATCATACCATGTTAAATAGTATTATATTAAACTCAGACTCTCTCATTTTGACGTCCATTGTGCTGCTTAAAGCTGCTCACAGTGCGACTCAATGACACAACACTCTGCATTACGGTAGGCAAATCTAAATCTGGACCATACAAGTGAATGGTAGTAGTAGAACTTGGGCCCAGTTTTATACTTTGACATTACGTCAAAAGTGGAACAAAACTGGAAATCAAAGTTGTCATTTAAACTATATTCTGGCATTCTTAGGGCCGGTACCACAAACACGGTTTATTGTTTAAACTCGGTTTAACTGCGCGATTAGCCAATCAGAAACTTCCATTTTGAAGATAAACCGAGTTAAAACAATAAACTGAGTTTGTGGAACCGGCCCTTAAAGTGCCGTCAGGACTTGGATGTGGACCGGAACGGTGCAATGAGCGATATAGCGAAAGGGCTGGGTATTTCTCATTACTCCGTTCAAGGATAGGGTAGATAATCGAGTGGCTGAATGCCACCAGGGAGGCAGTGACGCGACCCTAGTTGGTTCGATGTCATGCCAAAGTAGAGTGAATTTTCAGTTAAACCGTTCATATCGATGAATTATTAGTCAGAAATTGTGTTTTCACGCAAAAATCATCGAATTTTGACGGTAAAATTATGCCACATTTTCAGTGAACTTACAGTAAAGTTTTAGGGCAAAATGTAAGTGGTATTAAAGTTATAAAATATCAATCATTTTTTAATTAGTTTTGACTACAACTTCACTGCACTCAGAACCTGCTGCTGGCGGTGAATTTCCAATTAAACTTTATAAGTGAAAAAATGGTCGAAATTGAATAACTAACTAAAGGTGGAATTTTAATCCGTGAAATGTTGGTAACTGCGGTAAATTTAAAGCCGAAAGAAAACAGTTGTAACCAGAAATTCACCAACATTTCACTTCATCCAAAAATGGCGGTACAATATGACCGTGAAATTTTTGCGATATCATAGTGCATTCGAATCCGCTAGGAGAGGCTAAATGCGGTGAGCAAGAGAATGAGAACAGTTGGACTATAAGTCATTCTTTCATGATAGTGATGATTCCTGTACCACCGGTTATTCATTATCACTTCATGACACTAGCAAGAATGGCACTATCTCGCGTAAAAATTATTACTATGGCAATAAGTATGGATCGGGTATCCCGTAGTAAAATTCCCCATTGCCAATACCACCGATTGCGCCTTGTCGTTTTATGACACTAGCAGAAATGGCACTATCCCCCGTAAAAATTGTTAGTATCGAAATAATATCGAAGCAGTACGGTAATTAGTATGTCAATAATTATGCATTACGTATCCCGTAGCAAGATTTCCCATTGCCAATGCTTCTTGCCAAAGGTAATGTGTGGTAAATCAATGGAAAACAATTCATTACCTTGGGCAAAAGAGCATTGGCAATGGGAAGTTTTACTACGGGATGGCTAGCAATTCTGGCAAGAGTGTGGCTAATGATCTCATCTCATACTTTTTTTGTCATACGTACATAACGTCTCAGAAGTATGGGATTTCTATGTATGAAATGTATAGCGATAGTACGGCAGCAATCTGAAATCAAAACACAGTAATAACGAATTATTTATCTGCATCGAGACGAAATTTATAAAAATTGCGAAGTTCTCTACTACACAAGGATATATTAGTAGATAAAATGACCTTTAATGGTGCCTTGCAAGAGCCTCCAAAGGAAATTAATCAGCCTTCATTAACTTCTTCGCTGATATTATTCAAGTTTTCGTTTATATCATCATGGACACCTTCAGTTCGTAGACTTGCAGTTTCTGACCAGTTTACGTTTTATACAGAGTTAAATGATTCCTCATTTTAGTCTTGATTGAACCTAAAGATGTGACAATTTATATCTGCATACCATTTTCAGTTCTTATTACTTTTAACAGCACCACAGAAATTTACCCGGATCTGTCTGGGGATGTAGGTTTATTTCCTTCGTTAGTCCATTCTTCAAAATTGTGATTTTGCGTATAGTCGGTTCAAGAGTTCAATGTTTTTTTTGACAGTTCGCAAACAATGCAATTTTTAGCAAATCAGACGTAGCTCTGCATAAAATTCTTGTTACAAAGTATGCATGTACATGGTTTTGCACTGAAATATATTTTCTTTTTTTTTTTTGAGCATACATTTCCGTGACTTTATGGAAAGCCACGTGTGATTTGCTAAGGATAGCATTGTTTGCGAACTGTAAAAAAGTACATTGAACTCATGGACCCACGATACTATACTCTATATAATTATATATTATAATTCTAAAAGAAAAAAATTTTTTAAAAGTTGTATACGATTGCCAAAAGTTTCTTTAATCTCTACTACGCTGCAACTTCTGATTATTAAAATAACCTTTTTCCCGCACAATTAATAACAAAATTATGTAACTAATTAATGAAAAATGAGGCTATAATATACTCCTCCCTATACCATCTAGGCTTGAAACTTGTTATCAGTCGACCCGCACCTTACCGTGCCGTAAGCGATAGTGACCCCCAGCGTGAATGAACACGAGCAAGCCTGATCGACGCAGAGTGGGGGAAGTGTGCGACCACAGAAGTGGATACAGTTATGGCGGCATTTCCTAATATTCTTCTTCCTCCTGTTAAATACTCCTCAGTAAATTATATCTTATTTTTAATCTACAATATAATTATGTACTATAGATTATTTTTAACCCCCCACGTATGGGGTCCATATCTTATATAGAGGAGATTTCATGTCCCAGCGGCCGTGGTCTATACACTCTATACACTGTATAGACCCCGGCCCGCGATTCATGTATATCGCAATAACTTGAAAAATACTGAAGATATAGCAAATCCGAAAAAAGGTATACATAGTGCAATGTATGGGTATTCAGAATGTTACAAATAAATTTTTTTAAACATTGTCCACATTATTTACACATCGCATAAACAGAGTAAGATTTCGAGGCTGCGAAGCCCCCGGCCGCTGGGACAATTCACGGCAGGAAGCTCCCATACGTAAAGGGTTAAATTATGGATACGCACTGCGAATGGTACAAGATCCACAACTGATACGAAACAAAAAGAAAAGAAGAAAATAAGTATATGCTTCACTTCTTTATTTTCATGCTATCGCTTTATAAGGATACAAATCGAAATTCTTAACACATTGCATTGAGCACATTCGTAGTGAATATTATAGATATACGTTACAATATTGCGTCACGGTATTACCCTTATAATATACAAAGAATAAAACTCTTGTTTACTTGAAGGCACGCGATTACTAGTGATTCATTTATATTAATTATAGGTACAGTCAAAGGTGTCTTGAGAGATGACTATATTATGTATGATATAATATTATCAACTACTATACCAGAGCTAAAACAGATTATAATTTAATAACTGTATATGCGTAATAAAAATGAGTTACTGCTACAGTCAAAACGATGCACTCGACTGCTTTATACCATTTATATCGAATGACAAACAAATATCACATTCCTCATTCACTGTCACTATATATAATTCATACTCACAACCCCTCAGACTCGAATGTGCATTATCTTTACATATAAACTCGGTTAATAACGCTCTTACGATATAAAGGTATAATAATAATGGCAGTCGTATGGCATCATCAAACTGTCATCAAAAAATGATAATACATACGTACGTACTTACGCGTGAATTGTCTTAAAAATTAAGGGTGTAACTAACCCCTTGGCTTAGCCCACACAGCATAAACATCTTAAGGATGTCTCTCGGACGTCCTATGGACGTATAGACGTCCTGTGTTCATCCGACGGACATTTTGTGCTATGTGGGAGGATACTCGATTATTAACATAATGATCCTAAATGTATATGGCGACTCTGAACGTCTGGACGGATTTTTTTCAAGAGGCGTAAACTAGCGCGCAAAAACACACCAATTCAAACTTTTATCACACCGACTATTCATTTTTCTATCATTCCATTAATGTACATTGTAATAGGTAAAACGTTTAATCGATAAACATACTCTCTCTCTTTCTCTTTATGCAATTTCATTATAATTCCGGGAACTACTGTGTATGACTAACGTTAACGTTACTGACTGTATTATCTATACATAATAACTTGGATGTTGAAAAGAGAATCTTGAGCAGACACCGTTAGTATCAACGTTATGATTTTATTACTTCTTTTTGGTTCACGGTGCTTTTGACTTTCTTAATAAAATTCACAATTTTTCTGGACGACTGTTTTCGTTCACTTGCTACAGCATGGTCCTGATATCCTCTTATAATTAAGAGGCTATACACATTATCTAACAATACTTAAACGTGAGCCGGTTTGATATTTTCAACATCCAGCTAAATATACTTAGATTTTTCCACGCGATATATGAATGCCAGACAAGTCTCTAGGCATTTAGGGGAGAGATGAGGTGAGACGGGCACCTTAACGAAATAACGCTGTCAGAGAAAATCCAAAAATATATTATGATTGACCTTCAAGTAATTTTATGGGTAGCTCATCTTACCCTATAAGATCCGCCTTACCCCGGCCTTCCCCTAGGACCTTCTTCGGGCCCGCCGATTATTTCACACCCAACTTAAGGAAAACTTATGTCTCAAAGTACGCACAACTCATCCACACCTAATTCTAGTCCTTTGCTATAATTCTAGTTCTTTGCTTGGTTCCTCACAGAAGAATACCTGTGACATATAACTTCTTAAAGTGAATCCAATAGAGAATCCAGAAGATCCAGTTGATTCTCGTCCCAGCCAACGGTGGCGATGAGGAGTCCGGTAAGGTCATCTTCGCTGAGACTCACCTGCGTAGACTCAGGTACTTCAGGTAGACTGTCAGGAATCGGTGGTGAGACGCTACTTGGTGGAGTCTCATAGAGTATTGATGTGACTGGAGTATTCGGTGTGGTTCTAGTCTTGGCACCGCCATTACGACGGGAGGAGGCTCTTCTTCTGGAACGTCGACCTTCTTCTAAACGTTCTAAATCCAATTTCCAAAAACCACCCTTGCCTGGTTCATCCTTTGAACGAGGTAGCTTCACGAAGCATTTATTGAGCGAGAGATTGTGACGTATTGAATTCTATAAATTAATGTCCTTATTAAATAATTTATCTTTGTACGTATAATAATTTTGTATAAAACAATTTTTTAACAATCCTTTAGACTTACCTGCCAGGCTGGATCTGCGTGCTTGTAATACATGAAATTCTCCCGTATCCATCTGTAGATGCTGGACAGGGTTAATTTATTATTATTAGCTCGCATGGCAAGACAGATCAGGGTGGCGTAGGAGAAGGGTGGTTTAGCGTCCGAGTCTGTCCGGTACTTCTCGGCGTTCTCTGCGAGATCTATAAAACGCAGATGAATATAAAATTCGTAGTTTTTGCCTAAAAAATAGTTATGCAAAATTGACAAGAAACTCAGATACACGAATCCACATACCTAACTCGGCCTTGAGCAGAGGAGACATCTTCTTCGGTGGATGATGAGTGACAGAGGATTGCGGTAGCGGCGGCGGCGGTGGAGACGGCGAACAAGGTGGCGTCGGTAGATTTGACGCACTTGTTATATCCAGCGATTGCAGCCATGAGAGGCTTGTCAACTCCGCCTCAACGCCGTAATTTTCCTCGGCGTCCATCTTCTCCGGGAGAGACTCCTCCTCCGTTAGTAGTTCGTCAACGAGCACCTCCGTTCTCATTTTTACCATCTTTCACATCAGAGGAATCTATGAAAATGCGATTTTACGAAATTTTCCTTAATTTACTTTGAAATTCCTTCAGGATTTTCCTTGCTGCAATTTTTTTCTAGATCGTTCTTACTGAACTACTCTCTCTAAATCTCACTGTATCCGCTCACACATACTCACTCACTCACTCACTCAATCCCAATACAGTAAGAATAATTTGCGTTACCAAAAGGATATTGAAAATTCTATAATAATTCGCATCAATCACAATTTCATAATACTACGCAATTTTCAGGGGCGCTTTCATTACCTCCTGCAGTTCCAATCAGCCAGAAGAGGTGCTACCCTAACAACACTTTCACTCCCGGCACGAGGCTATTTGGAGTTCTTCTACTGTACTGCTTGGATGGTACCAAAATGCTTTAGATAATCAATTACCAATTAGTAAATGCAGGTCGATGAATACGCAAACCAGGATGGACAACGTACTCGAAACGTAAACCACTGGCCACGTATAGCCGATTGCGACGTATGATGACGTGGTTAGATCGTACTTTCGTCCCTTACCCTGTCACGGGGGTGACTAGTATAATAGGGGCGGCTGGCAAACAGCCTACCGGGGGTCGTTGGTGCGCGTGCGGCGACAGGTGCTTGGTTCATCGCAGGTGGACCATGCATAGGGTCTACGTTACACAGCCTTACATCCACTGTTGTTATCAGCCACCATAGATCTACCTGTACCCAGGAACGTAGCCGGCTCGCTAGAACACCTCAACTATATAAACTGACAATATACACTATTGTGATTGAAAAATCAGATTCACAATTCTATCTGGTAAAAATTAGAAGAATTTAAGCAAAAGAAAATTTATGGTTATTTCATGAGGGTGCCTACATAACCTAACTTCTCGGACATTACTCTGCAGACACCTGGCATCCTCGCACTTTTGGTAGGGGAATAAAATTGTGGTGGAGCAGGCTGAAAACAGAAGCGGAAGTCAAAGCTGTACTGTCCGTTACGGTTATAGGATCGAAAGCTACCCTCTGTCAGAAAAATATAAGAAACCGTATATCAATATTTTTTAATATATAAAGAACTATTTATATAATTACATAATATATTGAAACAGGATCTGTACCAGGGGGTTGTAGCATCCCGATGGTATCATGTTCTATTCTACTGCGACACTCGTCGAGGACCGCCTTCGGAGCCCTTTCACTAGGGGTGGACGCGAATGGCGTGTGAGATTCTGAGAGACGTGACTGGATTGGTTATCCTGTGGGAGGGCCAGTGAAGAGATTCGTTATCGTTTTACCCCACCGTCCTCAGTCGCCCGCTTGTAGCAGGTAGAGACCAGCCAAACCAGACCGAGGAGGGATGTTTGTTTGGGCGGTTAGAGGGTGGTCCTATTGTGTCCAGCAAGGCAAACGAGCGAATAGGGGCGATCGGTCCGTTTGTCCTTCGTCAAAGTGGAAGTATCTGCGCGCTACGATCAATAATCTCCTGGGAACATCCATCCCTCTGCCTCCCACCTGGTTCTGTAGCACCTGCCGCCGTCCAAGCGACGTCAGGTTGACTCACTACACTGGCCAACCAATCTATATACCTTGAATAACAGGTGCCTGTTCCGCGACCCTATGCGTACTTTACATATTCAAGTTCTTGACAATTTTCAGATAGAATTATTTAAACTCTCCTAGTATACACCAGAGTCTTGAGATATAGGGTAGATAAAATCTTAGATGGGACGAGCAAGAGACTGTAGAATCTCGCCCAAATACAGTGCAAGAGATTTTCTTTTACTATCCCAAGAACAATTGATATCCTACATATAGATTCTTCTTGGATTTTCTACTGACAGGTATGTATGAAGATTTCTAAAAAATTATATATACAATATAAATATAAAAGTAAAAAAATCTAAAGTCCTGAGCATAGCGAGCACAAGATATTATTGGGAAATGATACTGGATCAAACTTCCTGGGATGATGTGGACGTATTTCAAATGGGTAATATGGAAGGTTATAACATGTTGTATAGATATATAACTTCCAAGAGGGTAGAGGTATCATAAAATATTCAGAAAAATTGATCCTCCGACCGCACAGCAGCACTCTGTCAGAACTAGAGGGACCATATAGAAGCTAGTGGGAACCTGAATCGACATTTAACTACGTTTCTATTATCTTTTCCTTGATCGATCTCACTACAATCTTCGACCATCTTCTTCTACTTTGATATTCTGAATTGTTTTTTGCGTCTATTAGTAGTATACTGATTATACAGGCTACACTTACCTTCAGGAGAATTCAACACTCGGTACCGACAACAACCCGACGTAGTCAAATACATGAACCAGACTGACAAAATAGAACTGTTTTGACTCAAAAGGACAATAAAAAATCTCTGGTCACGTTATAAATAATGAACAGGTTCTTTGACCTTCACACCTTTCAGTTAAACCCTGGTACCAGTGCACTTTGGGATACCACACACGTTATCCCTGACGAACGTTTCCAAGGCTTTTGATCTAATAGCAAGTTTTTCAATGAAATAATACAATTAATTCCCACCGATTTCACTAATGAAGTAATATCCGTCGTGCTTTTGCATTATAATCAATTATATGCCCTGGTAGCAGGTTTAATGCTCTGGTAATGCGTACTGAGTACCGAGGATTTCCCGATGACGATATTTTCAGGAGTATAAGGATTCGCGAACTGTAAAGGCACTGATAGAATTCCTGATCGATTTACGAGTACAGGCTGTCGTTGCGACTCAACTGGCCGAGACTCCCCGGCTTAAATGATAATTGGCCCCGGTGGAACGTAACGTAACGTAACGTAACAGCAGGAGGAGCGACGATGAGTGTTTCCACCATCGCTTCTAACCACCACCGGCATCGGCACCCCCATTTAGCCGCCATCTTCTTACCTGAAAAGCGACCAACAGTGGCATCGACGACTCCTACTATACTATATTCGCTCTGAATATCGATCGACGGTCTCACAACCCTGAGCTACCTGGCGTTTCATTTCCGTCTGGGTACCTGGTAGCACCTGTACCCGCAGCTTTGTATTCCCTAGGTTCACTACGAGTGACCATTCACGTCGCACGTCCTTGTCGCAACCACCAGCATCATTTTACCTCGGGATATGATAAGAAGGATAGGGCGAGTCAATTAAAACTTTATGTTAGTCAAACTCGGCTCATTCGCAATTAATTGTTATTTATTCTCCTTACGGTACAGTATTTTCTTTTAACGTTCGTATAAGCTTGTTCCTAATAAAATCGCCAGAACGAGCAATTAGGTACTTTGTACTGTTTTGGCGAGCTATTTCCAAGTCGTATGCTTTATAAAACGTGGAAGTAAAACGTTAAACAATATATACAATTCACAACAATTCGTCGGATTATTTTTCAATATTACAAGAACTACAGATCGTTCTGGAGATGATATCTAAAATGTTTATCAGAGGTATTTTTGCAGTGGACTCTTGTGAGCTCGGTAGGAAAGTATGCTAAGTAAATTATCCCATCCGTTCACTCTTCTTTTTTTTTTCAATTCTACTTGAATATTGTGATTTCTTTTTTAACCCCTACTCGCTATCGAGTATTCTGACGTGATACAGCTCTACGATGACGGCAGCCCTTGCAATTGACTACCTACTAGTAGGAGGAGCGGCAGACGCTCCACCTTCATTCTTTTCTTTCATCCTTTCCTTTTTATTTCTGTAAATATAACATCCGACGGAAGGTCGTCAAGGAATGCTTTCTCTCTTGCTCTTCTTCAACTTCTATGGTGACTCCTATTCGTTTAAGGCTGATTGGTGGTGAAAGGGGTGACCCCATTATTGGCCATATTGTCCAACACGCCACTAATATAAGCAGCTACGTCTATCGTCGCCTTTTCCGCTTTGCGTATAAACGGATGTTCCAATAGTTTGTTGTACTTAGGGCGCTGAGTCTCTTCCTTAATTAAACTGAAGAGAAAAGGAAGAAGAGAAATGAATATTGAATAAGATGGGATTTTAGATGTTTATGGTCTAAGGAGAATAAGTCAGGTGTCTTACCATGTATTAACAAAATTGACAAAGTCCATGGTAAAATGATTGCCGTTCTCATTGGGTGACAGTCGAGGGGGATCACCCTGAACCACCTGATAGAGCTGTTCAAAAACGGAGTTCCATTTTGGGTAAGGAAAAGACCCGGTGGCTACTTCCTTTAACGTGATGCCTAAAGACCATACGTCACTCCTTACATCATAGCCTCGTGCCCGCTGAGGGTCTATTCTTTCAGGCTATAAAGAGGGCATTAATAATTGAGGGTTAGTCGGCATGGAAATCGGGGCCTAAAATAGCTGAATTAAATGTTGGTAACTCACAGCCATGTAAGGTCGACAGCCAGCATCTCGGGTACGGGCAATGGAATCTACAAGTTGCCCGGAAATACCAAAATCGCATAATTTTATATTGCCACGCCTATCGAGCAGAATGTTGCTCGGTTTTACGTCCCGGTGTATAATTCGCAATTTTTCCTTTAGATAATTTAGCGCCTTAACTGTTGCTACGGTTATTTTACCGAGGATACACTCAGGTATCCTCTCGTTTAGTCTCTCATATATGAACTTATAGAACTTGTCTAGCGAGGTGTCCATTAGTTCCATACATATCCAACAATCTCCCTGTATAAAACAGTATTTTTTTATTGTTTTGAAATATCTTACTGATTTTGCGAAATGACTAAATAATTATGAAATACCTCTTTAAATAAAGCCCCATAAAATTGCACAATGCATGGGCACTCGTTGGACTTCATTACAACTTCCAGATCCATCAGTAATTGTTTTTGTTCTCTCTCATCGACCGTCGAACGAATTCTCTGCATAGAAAAATAATATGTTTACGTATATAAAGGAAAATATCTTTTTTGTATCTTTGACCAATTGTGGTAATGCAAAATACGAGTAGATACCCGTTCAAAGAGAGGTAGTATTTTCTTTGTTTTTGAAGAACGTTTGATGCATTAACTCACCTTCACAGCCATGACGGTATTGCTTATCCTATGTATCATCTTATTTACAGTACCAAAACCACCCCTTCCGATCTCACCCAAATCCTGAAGATCTTCACTTGTAAAATCATATACTACATCAGGGGTCAGTTGTAATTTTCCTGTGCTTTGCATTGATTGGCACATTCGTAACGTGTCCCTGTAATTAATTCGAACATTTAACACAAATTTTATCCTATGGTAAATAATGTAACTAACCTTGCATTATCAGGAAGAAATTCTTGTTGTCCCGTAGGACGGGGCCTCACTGGCAATGTTCCTAATGGTACAGGCAAGCTTGGGCGCGAAGACCTGTACACAGCAATAAGATTATTCTATTTCATTGGAATATTTAAAATAAGTACAACTATATTAATCTTGTGATACATACGGCAAAGGTGGCCGCACAGGTGTGTCAGAAGAATTAGACAATGTTGAATTAGACAATGACAGACTACTACCCTGTGTCTGAAAACTAAGCCTTAACTGCCTTCGCCTCTCTGCTAGTAAATAGAACATAGAAATTATGTTATGAGTGACTGTCAATGACCTCACCTAAACAGACCAAATGAGAACGTACCTGACATTTCATTTTGAACATCACTGTTGGATCGAAAATCTAAAAGCTGAAAATTGAAAGATCTGGTGGAACCTGAAACGAAAAATCCGTTTCTACCTATGTAGCGGAGATTCATACCAGTTAGCAAGGAATCTAGGTTAGAACAGTAAAAGTACAAAACAAGTGTTACACTCCAAACAATAAATTTCTCATTTACCTTGATTTGCCTGATTCGAGGAGTTTCCCTGATTTTCAGCCATTCTGAAGGGTTCAAAGGTTCGGTTCTCGTACACAAAACCACTTGTCAAGGCACTCCTCTTAGGAGACCTTTTCACAAGAATTTATTAGCCTGGCATTCGTATCGTGCAATGACTGAACCATTTGTATGGCTCACAATTTTATAAACGAGTCCAGCAAATTCCAAGTTTTCAAGCAGTTCCAACGGGATTCAAGGAATCTTTTCCTTCACGAAACTTCCTTGAGTATTCCGTACTGCCTCGCACTGAACTGATAGGAAGGCAAACGATGGCCAGGCCCAAGAAACGAGATGGACAATCACAACTTAACTGCCGTTCACAGTCTCGAAAAGCTAAATCGTTTGTCGTAAAGTCACCTTAAGCTGTGGTACACAGGACAACTTAACGAGTAGACTGCAATAAATAAATTTTGAAAAAAATGGCTATATTTCGCACGTTGCTAAGACAAGTTACATTTCAAAATGTTCTTTTTGGGAGTAACAGGTCAGAATTGTATTAATTATTTTATAATAATCTGTAGTGTACTCTTTTCTTAGTTTATAGCAAAGAAAATAATTGTAACCTACATCTTGGTTACAAGTCTGGGATTGCAGCTAGGGCTGTAATTTTGTGGTATCTTCCAATTGCAGATCAGGTGTAATTAGTTTGACTAATAACTACAGTGTATTTCCACCAACTTTTATTAAGGGAACTTTCACACCAAGTGAACAAGACAAACTTAACGAATCTGGACAGCTTCAGAAGATTGCTCATGTTCCTATTAAACCAGCGTTCAATGATGAAACAAGTTCTGAATTTTACGATCCAATTGTTAGGTTTGTTGTATTTATATTATATTCAGTATTTTATTATGTTTAATCATGTTATTGCTCTTTTTTTTTCTTATGCATGCAGAAAGTTTACAGATTACATAATGAAAAAGGGCAAGAAGGTATTAGCAAGAAATCTACTGGAAAAGACATTTGAAAATATAAAGAGAATTCAGTTAGAAAAATATAACTCGTCGTCGCTCGAAGCACAAGCAGAGATTGAATTGAATCCTACAATAATTTTACACCAAGCTATAGCTAACTGCAAACCTGTTCTAGAGCTTACACCAATGAAAAGAGGTGGTGTTAAATACCAGGTATAATAAATTACAATTATTTGTATATACATGGCAAAATATCTGTCACATTAAAATAACAATTTGTCAATTTACATGTGTTTAATGAACTTCATTTTCAGGTTCCTGTACCAATCAGAGAATCGAGATCATCTTTCTTAGCAGTTCGGTGGATATTAGAAGCTGCCAAAGATAAAGAACGTACAATACACTTACCAGAAAAGTTAGCATGGGAATTGATTGATGCTTCCAAAAATCAGGTAAATTTTAATTTTGTCAAATATACTAATTTTTATTTACTAATTATATTATTTATTAAAACGAATCTTTCATTCATTTATAGGGTCGTGCTGTGCGAAGGAAACAGGAACTTCACAAACAATGTGAAGCAAATCGTGCCTATGCTCATTATAGATGGTCATAGATATTATAGAATATAGAAGTGACATTGTATCAATATTTGAGGATAAATAATAGTCATTTTTTATCCCAACATCGTGTACAAAGATTCATTAAAATAATAATTGGCTCATATAACAAATCATTCTTTTATTTATACAATTAGACTACAATTATTCCTTTAGTATTTCAATGCCTCCGAAGACATGATTCATTTTATCAAGATCAAAAATTTGTGATTTTGAAAGATTAATCTTTAAAATTTTCTTTGAAGAGTCAAAATGCACTTTTTTGTACAACGGATCTGTGACAGAAGGTGGTAAGTTAGAAAAAGGAACAATATCTGATATTCCGGTGTACAAGTCCCGCCTTCTTCCCCAATAATTATTATAAGCAAGTATTACATCCTTGTTGTTCTTATGCAGATAAACATATCCTATCATATTATTGCAATAATATCCCACTGAATGGAATAATAAGTTACTTGCAATTGCTGTAAAACAAAATAGTACTCCATTAATATTATGCAGTGAAGTATGAAAGAAATTTATATCATTACATATATACTCACCGATAAATAATATACTACCAAAAGTATCTGCAGAAATAATATTTACACCGGTAAGTACAATAGATCCAGGTATACAAAGCCCAGCTAATATAGATTGCTGCCGTTTTACTCGATTCCAGGTGCTTATCTCCCGGATTAAAGAAAATTTGTAAATAGTTTCATAATCTGACAACTCTCCAGCTGTGTTTTTTGAAGCATGACACGAAGCTGTTTGAATAATATTTGGCATTTGGGGTAAAAGCTTTCGCCAGATATGAAAGGTAACGCATCTCCTGATGAGCAACGCCATTTTTAAATACTAATTGAAGCTTCTTTTTCCAACACCATTGGCATACACTAATCGTGGAAGGAATGACAAACATAATGGATGATTTCCTACCGAGTACAACGATACCTACAATAGGTATATATATTTCAAGAGAAACGTATATCAGCTGTAGATAATTTTATGATGGGTCCAAACGCTTCAGACCCATCTGATTTCGGTGAACACGTGTTTGAGGCTAAAGAGGATATAAAGCCGATTGTTTGGAAAGAAGTATTTGAGACTAAAGCTCTAAGAAATTAAAAGGACTTTGTCAGTTATTTTAGTGAATTAATGATGAGCTCAAACACGTTGAAGGAAGCGTACGTAAATTTCTAATATTATATAAAATTATTAACTCAACGTCAATTTTGTTTAACATAGAATTTGTTTACAGGTTTGAAGTAGAAACTAAGCATGGTGCATTTTATATGAGTGGTAATATTGAGGTATGTCTAGTTGCATTTATAATTTATAAGGAACATATTTAGAAGAATATCTTTATTTTAGCTTTTAAATGGTTTTTTAGTGGAGTGCAGATGGTGATTATATATTGTGTCAGAAGATTGGAGTTGTATCAGTAGTAAATGTGAATAAGGGTTCGGTTAGTGTATCTTTAGGAGAAACAGGACCTGATCAGGATGAAGATACAATTAATACATTTACACTGTTCCCTGATAATGAATTTGTTGTCTCGCATCACAAAAGTGGCCTATTTAAACTCTGGGATTGGAAAGGTACTACTTTCAACATATCTAATATATAATCTGTAGTGTTTTAATCAAATAAGACAATTTTTTTAAATATTTTAGGAGGGAAGCTTAAAAAAATGTGGAAATCCATTCACAAGGGTCCTGTAGCTAAAATTACTGTCTCAGTTGATGGTTCGTCAATGGCTTCTGGTGGCAGTGACAGTAATGTTAGAATGTGGGACTTGCAACATCATGCATGTACCCACAACTTTAAAGGTGTTCAAGGAGTTGTGAGGTAAGTCTGGTCATAAAAGAAAAAAAAGTATCATGAAATTTCTTATCTATTATTTTTTTTCAGTGTCTTAGCCTTTCATCCAGATACAAAAAAGAAGCTTCTCTTCGCAGCTGGTGATGACACCAAGATACACGCGTGGAATATACAAAATGGCCAAGAAGAGAGGGTGCTTTCTGGGCATTTTAGTAAAGTCACATCAATATCCTTCCACGATGATGGAATACATTTGATCAGGTAGTAATTCAAAGTGTGCAATGTTATTCTGTGAGTTAATAAGTACATATCTCATTAGCTTATTTATCTTTATAGCTCAGGGCGTGACAAAGTATTAATTCTGTGGGATATTTCAAAAGGAACAGCAGTTCGTACAGTTCCTGTTTTTGAGGGAATTGAAGGAGCTTTCATTTTACCAAAGTATTGTGATCTTCCGTTTCCTCGTGAAAATTCGGATGGGATTTACGTAGCAGCTGCTGGAGAAAAAGGTTTACAGCACAATTGTATAATCCATTCCTTTGGTATTCTTCGTAATATTGTTTCTAATTAATACAAAATTTTAGGGGTCGTCAAGATATGGGAAATGAGGGAAGCACGTCAGCTTTATATCCAAAAAAATTCTTTGGTGTCCTCTGCAAAGGAAGAAGGTGGATTGGCTATAACTCATTTACTTTACAACCCAAGTACCAATTGTGTAGTTGTAGCTTCTGTGGATCACAATATTATCATTCATTCTATGAATACCTTCCAATGTAAGAAACAGGTAAGGTTCTTTAGAAGGAAATACAACTATATCTAAATTTGAGTCCTAACATAAAATTTTGTGTTATCTCACCAGTTGGTGGGTTACAGTGACGAAATTTTAGATATCGCCTATCTTGATACTGATGATTCCCATTTAGCTGTGGCAACTAACAGTGCTGATATTAAACTATACGAATTACTGACAATGGATTGTCAATTACTCTGTGGTCATACAGATCTTATTCTATCACTTGGAACGACCCCGGCCGATCGACACGTATTAATATCATCAGCCAAAGTAAAAAAATCTTAGTCAACTAAGAAGTCGGCAACAGCAATTAAAGGGAAACTAATAAATGAATGATTTTAGGATAACAGTGTCCGCGTATGGTACATGAATTCTAAAACAAAGAAAGTATCTTGTATAGCATCAGCCATTAGGCACACAGCTTCAGTTGGTTCAGTTGCTATCTCAAATACGTCAACTAAGTTCTTCGTCTCCGCTAGTCAAGATTCATGCATTAAATTATGGAATTTACCTGAAAAGCTAAATTTCGGTAATTGTCAATATACTTATTAAACTTTCAGTACTTATTCTTTGCGAACCACTAAAAATTTGTTTTCTTTACTTGTAGACGAAGGAGTAACATTGAACGTAACGCATACAGAATTGGCCCATGAAAAAGATATTAATAGTGTAGCAGTTTCACCTAATGACAGATTCATTGCTACTGGATCGCAAGATAAAACAGCGAAGGTATCATTAAATATTGATCATCCCCTCTTCGCCACAAGTAACGAACAAAACTTAATATACTTACAATAAAATATTTGCAGTTATGGACAGCAGAGAACTTACAATTATTAGGAGTGTTACGAGGTCATCGTAGAGGAGTATGGTGTGTTAGATTTTCTCCAATTGATCAAGTACTACTGACCACATCTGCTGACTGTACAATTAAATTTTGGTCTCTGACAGATCTAAATTGTTTAAAGGTATAATTGACAATTGATAACACCCTATAGCAGTAAGTTACATTTTTCTAATATTATTTCTCTTTGATAGACACTAGAGGGACACGAATCGTCAGTATTAAAGGCAGAATTCTTATCACGAGGAATGCAACTGATTACTTCCGGCGGAGATGGTCTTTTGAAACTGTGGAGTGTAAAAACCTCAGAGTGTATTGCTACTTTAGATGAGCATGATAACAGAGTATGGGCTTTGGCAGTAAATACCAAGGAATCCCACATAATCAGTGGCGGTAGTGATTCATTACTGGTAGTATGGCGAGACGTCACTGAAGAAAAACTTACAAAAGCCGCTGAGGAAAGAGAACAATTGGCCCTGGAGATACAGAGATTAGCAAATCTATTAAAAGCTGATAAACTGACAGCAGCTTTGAAATTAGCTTTAAAGCTTGAGCGACCTTTTCAAGTATTAAAGATAATAGATGGTACACAGACACTTTTATCCCTGCTAATCATTCCTCTTCGTATTTTAGAATATTAATAATAAAAAATGTTTTTTCCTATATATCATTAGATATCATAAAAAAGGATAAAAAAGGGCTGGTAAGCACGATACAGGAATTGAAACCGTATGAGAAGGAATCATTACTCAGATGTGCGGTTACTTGGAATACAAATAGTAGAAACTCTCAAGCGGCCCAGGTATGTCAAAGCTGTAGTCACTTGTCAGACATTTTCAGTGAACTATGGATTGATATAATTTTTAATTTCGCAGTTGATAATGCACACGCTATTAGATGACATCGGTAGTGAACAGTTACAATCCACAGACTTGGGTTCTTCTCTGGAAGCAATGATTCCATACACTGAGAGACACTTCAAGAGATTAACACAGTTACTGCAAGATCTCCATTTACTTGAATATACAGTAAATCGTATGAAACCGCATAGCCAGATAGGACATTAATTTTAATACACAAAATAAGACAGTTTTAATAAATGTCATATGTTATGTCCTCAAGACTTTTCATTCAACAGAGTGCCTCCTGTTAATATTTCAAGTGTATACATAAAACAGAAAAGATATTACGAGAGCAGATAAAAAATTGAGATTTTTCTTAATCGCATAAATTATATCATTAGAAGATCTAGATTTACTCAACTCTTAAACGGACTACAAGTACCAGAGAACAGCTCGCCAAATACTTATAAAGTGCTTATTGAGTCGTATACACAGTTATTCAGGACTATTGCACCACCTGAAGATGGCTTGGTCCATTTGATTTCCATTAATTCCCATGGTAGAACCATCTTTAGGTGGTGCAATACTTCTGAATAACCTTGTATATATTCGTGTAATTTCTTGCAGTAGCGCGTAATCAGACAACTTTTTAGAAACGTAAAATCGCGACGTAGACGAATTCGTCACTATTAAGAGTCTTTTAACGCATGGCCACATGACGACGACAATTTCTAGAAATATAAAGGCGCATCAACTTAAGTACTATCATAATGGAAGTAAAGTAACAGGCTACGTCAAAGGAAAACAGAAAATATCTGAAGAATTATTTATGTATGATATGTCTGTGACTAAGAAGAAATGATGTCTTTCACGTGCGGATAAGTCATTACGGAATGAGTAAAAATACATTAATCTCCATCATCTCGTGACGATTGTTCTTGAGAAAATAATAACGAAGCCTGGATAGTTTTAACAGAGATAATAAAATATACAGCATATATGGTTTTAGTTTTATAGAGGAAAAAGGTTCTGATAGCAAGTACAATTTTTAGAGATAGCGTTAGGCTAATCACGGCAGCGGATTTACCAGGTAAAACTATGAGTTACAAGAAGAGAATTTTCATTTAAAAATTAACGTGAAAATTACGGTAACAGCGAGATAACATGCAATTTTGAAAAATATTACGTAGAAATATCGGAATAAATAACGTAAAATAAGAAAGACATTTTGAACATCATCACAAATTTTATAAAACAATTAGATAAATTTTTCCGTTCACTTGTCCCACTTGTCCCGCGGTTATAGTTTTTCACGGTAATTTTTCTTATGAATTTCTTGTTAGATTTTAATGGAAAATTCTCTCCGTGTAGTGTCTCTTGTATGAATTTCAAGTGTATTCGAGTGCCTTAATCCTTGAGTATACTGAGAAGGCTGGTGTCTCAAGCCGATTGTGCGTTCTGCAAGCATACGGGCAGAGCGAAGTGGGAGCTGGGAGTTTGGTCGGGAGACTGGCTTCCAGTAAACTTAGCTGGTTAAGTACCTTCAGCACTGCTTCAAGGAAACATCAGTTACACTCGGTCCGTTCACTGTCAAGGGAGCTTAGGATGGCTCGAAACGGCAGGATTACCCTGCTGCCAGGGATCATTCTGCTTCTCCTGAGGACACTGCAACTGGATCTTGTATATAGTGCCCAAGTGTAAGTTATAATTACTTTTTGTATTTAATAAGAGTATTTATTTTCTATCCTGGATGTTCTGGACACCGGATCCTGAAGAACATTGAAGTTCTCCAATGTACAACACGACGCGGTTCCGCTTCTCTGTCTCTTTCTGTCTCACTCTCTCATCCGTACACTGGCCAATACTCTAATCATTAATCCCCATCATCTACTAATTAAAACAAACCTTCAAAGTGTCTCCTTATTCTCTATCCTTACCATTCTTGTCAACGCGATGGCAATTAATTGAATTCACTGAGTAATCGCAGCGCATCAGCAAATCTATTAACCAAAGATAATAATCCATTTCGCCAGTACCATATCAAGTGATTCATGAAGAGAAAAGTCGAAGTGCTATGCGATCTACGGTCGATGCATCTCAATTGATCTTCATCAATGACGCATCTCGTCTCTCGTATCAAGACTATTATTATAGCTGGTTAAGCAACGAGGCTTGCGGCTGGTTTAAAACACTTTAAAAATCATTGCTGATTTGTCCTTTTACAAAAACCACAAATGACGCCCAATCACGTCGTGTCAAGAACGACGCCTTGACTGTCTAGTAAAGAGCTGACGAGCTAGCAGACACAATATTACACCTTTGGGAAAAGCAAGGCGTCGCGGCGCGCTAGTTTACTTTTAACTGATAATTCAAATGATACGAATATCCAAAAATTCAAACAAATTTTCCCTCTGAAATATGGAACAGCGGGTCATCGTCTCTTGTATACTCTAGTTTCTTCTGTATCCTTGCGTGGCGACTTTCTCGGTTCAATAGAGCATAACTCCCGGCCTTCAATTAACCCTACAATTGTGAACAAGGTTTTTGTTCTTAAGCAGGGTCATATGATCATGTTTTAAAATGGAATAACGCACGTGTAATCGATACGTCGAAATTGAGCGATCAGTCCAATAACCGGTGAACAGACTGACGGACATTAACTTTCTTAATACGTTCAGCTACACATTTCGTGTTGATATAATTAAACGACTGTCATCGTGTTACCTAAGATTCACCTGCGTAAATACTAATCACAATATTGCCTTTGCTCTTTCAATTCGTCTCGACATTGGTAAGAGCGTATTAAGAAATTGTGTACCATAATAAGTGATAAATAACAGAATACTATAATTCACGGAAATCGACAGGAAAATTCGACTTGCGGAAAATAAGTCATCGATTAATCATACTGTGGCAAAATGACGCAATACGGAAGGTGGCAATAAAAAATTATTAAATCAAAGTATTACGTTAACGAGATAAAAGGGACTTTCCGCGGGTGCAATAACAATGAGTGTTTAAGGAATCACGGGATTGCCACGTAACGGCAAACGATTGGCTTGTACTGTGTAGTTACGCATAGATATCAATAATTTGTATAAACAATCCGAGTCTTGTAAATTAAACGCGCCTGAGATAAAGACTGTAAAATTTATTAGACATTGTTGGCTTCCCGATTGGTTGAGCAAACGGCACAGGGCGGCTTTGCGTTACAGTCGAAAACGTCATCGGCTCCGCGACCTTCTAATAACAAAATCGGAATAACAGCGATGGAAAAAAATAAACTTGACAATCAAAAAGGTTCCTGGAATCGATCCAGAACAGTTGGGTTATCGGTTGATGGTGATGATATACGTGTTATGCCTTCTAGAGTTGATAAAGTTAGGTAGGCTTCGCAGATATCGGTGCCGTTTAAAAGTCTGCAGCTGAAACAGTTGGCTTTCTAGCATATTTATCACTTGATACACATGCTAAATTAAACAGGTTTGCTAACTCGAACATACCCGTGACGTAGGATCATATTTGTTCGAAAATGTACAGTGCGTTAATTCTTTATCACGTAGATTGACGCATTGGGGCGATGTAGCATTTGGATTAGCCAGTTTCGTGCATATACATATACATATGATTAATCCATAAAAAATCGCAGTTAATCTCCTAATAGAATTTAACGTTTAAATAGTCTACATGGATTGAATACTGTATTTTATAAGTTTACCGTGGTATTCACGGACCGATCGCGTGAGCGTCCTTTACTTTAACCACGGTTAACTAGTCACATGTGCTATTTTGTGTAAAGCAGCACTTATGTCACACGCATCGCCACAATGCGACAATGAAGCATTATCCGAGAAAGACGAGCACTGGAATATTAATTTAGTCATCCACTAAACAAAAGGGTTGTAGGAGTAGCATTATAATATATTGCTTTCGATTTACTTACACGGGTAAACAGCTTTCTGCATAGAGGATCTGCATTCCTGGTAGCACCGACTCACTTTTTCCCTCATCATCTTCAGTGTTTACTTTCTGGTATTCATTTCCTTATTAAGCAGTTTCTTATGGAATCTTCATGTTTTACAGGCAGGATAGTTGTCCGGCGATAAGCGTATCTGGTACTATGACGCAGACGGAGCTTCTTCAGGAGTTAACGAATGAATGTCGTTATGACAAGATGGTCAGACCACCAGGTGAAGTGAATGCTAGCGATCCTGTAAAAGTCATGTCCAGAGCTTATATATACACCATCAAGTCAAATATGGCAAAGACACTGGTAATCACATATCAATAATGTAACAGCTTTGAGGACTGAAGCTTCCTGGATCAGTTGTTGCAGGTTTTTTCTTATGTTGTAGCAATTCGACGTACAAATGATGCTTCAGTTTCGATATCTGGATCCCAGACTTAGGTTCTCGAATATTGCACCAAGTCATGCTCAAATCTTTGGTGGACAAACGGCTCATGATTTAATATGGACGCCTATGGTTTATGTGGCGAACGAGCGGAGTTCTGTTATTATGGGAAATGGTGTTAAAGATTTACTCATCTCCATTGATCCTTCTGGCATGGTTATTCTTAATACGAGGTAATTCTTCATATATTTCAATTAAGATTATTTTACGACTTTAAAACTTTTATTTCATGTCTTTTCCTTTCTTGTTTGATTTTCAGACTGGAGACCAGTCTGAATTGTGGACTTCGCTTAGAGAAATTTCCTTTTGACGTACAAGAGTGCCCTTTGAGCTTTGAAAGCTGTAAGAGATTTTACTTGTTTTTCTATAGTATAAAAGTTACACAGTAAAATCTGCGTATTCGCGGGGGTTAGGTTTTGGAAAAATGCCCCGAATACTGAGAAAAGTTTATATATTAATATAGAAAATAGTTACTATAACGACATTACTATATAAGAAATTTGAATTTACTTATATAAGAAATTGGACAAACTATTTATTTATGACAATGGCTATGTTTTCACCGGAATCAACCATTTTTAAACCCGTGAATAGTGAAACTCAAAGACGCGAACATGGAAAATGATTGTATTGAGAAATACGTGAAATCCGCGAATAATGAAACCGTGAATAAGATTTTACTGTATCTGTACCGGCTTAAACAACTGCTTACTTATTATAACTGCAGGGACCTACAACATAAACGATATGGAACTTGACTGGGACGAAACTCCAATTATTCTTGCGGAAGAGCTGCATCTCACAGAGTATAGTCTCATCGGCAATTGGGTTAACAAATCTGAAGTTTCATATACGGTTGCGCAACAGCACTATGGTCACTTTGGTGAGTGTTAGAAATGCCCCAATTATATTCTAAGAAAAATTTTGGTATTTTTCTTTAGAACTTCACATCTTGAACATATAGTATATTACTTTCAGCCGGAAACTACAGTGCCATCAGTATTACATTCAAACTCTCACGTGAAATGGGCTTCTTTATGATGGACTATTACATACCATCAATCCTGATTGTTGTTATATCTTGGGTATCATTTTGGCTTCATATGGATGCTTGTCCCCCAAGGGTTTTATTAGGTGAGGATATTTAAAAACGTTAAAGGGACTTCTACTGTAAAATCTCCGAAAATGAGAAAATGGGTTATCTTTACTGCTGTTTTTTGAATTCGTTTTTCAATAAAATCATTAGCCTACTAATATCACATTAAAGAGCAAATATTTCTGAATATTTTAAAAGGTTAAACAATTATATCGGATCATTAGTTTACATTTTATAGCCATTCAAACGTAGTCTCACAAACGCGATGCCTTTTCGATATCCAATAGACATTATACCGTTGTCGGAAAAAATATTGTTTTTGAAATAAATGGACAGATTTCGGACGTTGAAAATATGTTCGACAATTACGACAAGATTCCGACAATAATTCGAAATTTATTGTCGGAATAACGTCTGTTTCCTACGTAATATGGTTAAGACAAGTGTCGGAACGGCCTATCAAGGGAATGATACGATATAATTGTTTAACCTCTTGAAACGTTCAGAAAAACTTGCTCTTTAATATGATATTAGTAGGCTAATGATTTTATTGAAAAATAACTTATTTTTTCGGGAATTTACGGTAGAAGACCCCTTAAAACAATAATAATAGTTTATTATACTGTAATGATAATAATTAATTCTTTGATATTATTTCAGGTACTAATACAATCCTTGCATTTATGACTCTTGCATCTAAAGTAGAGAATTCATTGCCAAAAGTTTCATATATAAAAGCCAGTGAGATTTGGTTTCTAGGATGCACACTATTCCTATTCTCAGCTATGGTGGAGTTTGCATTTGTCAATACCATCTACAGGAGGAAGTAAGTACCGAAGGTGTACCTGCCCAACCAGTAATAACACTGACTAATTTACTGTAATCAACACGATATTATTTCTTACAGAAAAAATGTCCCGCTGAAAAAAGTAAACAGCAAGTACATTCTCAAGTCAACCCTGACGCCACGGCTGGCGCGTAAACAATTCCAAAAAAACACGACAGGGCTGGAGCGCTCGCGTTCATGGTCTTCGCTCGATAATGGCAACAGCACAGAAACAGACTATACCAGTCAAAATTATTTAACCGTACACGCAAGTGTCTTTTCTCTTTCTTTATTTAATCATTTTCTCAGTCACTCATCATTAAAGTCTCTACTACCCCTATACCAAGAGTGACTGTCATCATTCAAGTAACGCTTACCTCGACACCCTGGTCACTAGTAGAAACTCGCAATTAGTAGCACGCCTTTCCAGACAATACCTTCATTTAAGAATATTCTAACTCTATCATTAAAGTATATTGTATTCTGTATAACAGAGCTTTCCGAGCACCATCAATATTCCATCGGTCAAGGTCGAGGAAGACAAGGAACAGGACTCTGTGGGAAGCATCGTCACGGTGGATAGTACACCTCCACCCGCAAAACCATTTCCACGTAGACCCACTCTGGCGAAGCTACATAATTTTACGACGATGACGCCCCAGGAGATTTCGCAGTGGATAGACAAGCGCAGTAGGATAGTCTTCCCCGTAGCGTTCCTCATTTTCAACATTCTCTACTGGTCTTTCATCTGGATTTAAAGCATAGACAATTAATACACATTTTATACATTTCATATACCAAATAAAAGTTGTTTTTTTTTACGAAAGAAAACAGTTTAATCCATTCACGTCCATATGATTATGGCGAGACATTTATAATAAAAGCGTATAACACAGACCACTTTTTGGAGACATGGCACTCCCGTGTTGTAGACTGTTAGGACAAACAAGTCATCTGATCGGTAGGTTTATCACTAAGGCGATATATATGTATATATTATGCACATATACAGGGTGTCCCATTTTAAGTGATACATCAAAATTTCTCGGAAATTAAGCGAGATATAAAAAAATGTTTCAAACAAAAACTGTTTGGTTTTCATGAGGAAATAAGATAACGCTGTCTGCTTGACCCTGGATGACGACGCCAAGGTTACTTCGTTTTTTTCCAAATAGAAACCTATATTTTTTATTGCATGTTCCTGTAGCTGATGTCGAGCCGTTTCCAAAACACTAGTTACGAATGATTTTTTGTTTTGATTTGTGGGGGTTACGAGCTATCAAAGATACTGAATTCAACCAGAAGTCCCTTTTTGTGCGTCGCATGTGCATTTTTAAGTGGCGACCGAGCGCGGGCTGTTACGATTCAAAAAATCGTCTTCCAACAATTTCATATTTTTGCGTGGGTTCCAGGAAGTATTGATGGATTTCTTGGTAGATGAAATCGATGTTAAAGAATATATTTTGGTAGAAGTGTTGTGTAGAATGTTCTGGCTACTAACTAACATAGCCTAAGGGATATTTCGCTTTATATATGATTTGAAAATGGTATAAGGTAGGGGTTGCAGAAGAGGAAAAACCTAGTTTTGGAGTAACGTGAAAAATTGCCTAGGGTATAGGTTTTTTGAGGTATTAAGATTAGGACTTTTAAAAAGTGAAAAGCAGTAAGTATTATGGAAAACGTTAATGGGATGTCTTAGTAGGGTAGAGAATTAACGGTAAGAAAGTGGCATGCAAAGGATAACGGTGTATGGATTTTTATGGAGGTTGAAGATTAAAAGCGGTTGAGAAAACGTAGGGCTATGAGGGACAGAACACGGAACGTGACAGCGCGCGCGCATGTAGAGGAGAGATAACGAAAGGATAGCTAGCATTTGGTAAAAGATACATACAATTCATATCATTTAAAAAATTCAGAGATACAAATTTAATATTTTAACGAAATTCAATGCAATTAATTTTATTATTACATTAAATGCCTAAAGCGATAAGCAACAACTTCGATAAACTTCTGAATAAGTTTAATGAAAGATTGTTGAACATTTAAGAGAGTACCCTTTTATCAATACTTCTAGAAGTATTTGTAATGCGCTCTTTCATATTTTCTGGAGTGGTTGGTAAATCATTCGTAACCAGTGTTTTGGAAACGGCTCGACGTTAGCTAGAAGAACATGCAATATAAAATATAGATTTCTATTCGGAAAAAAACGAAGCGACCTTGATGTGACCTTGGCGTCGTCATCCACGTACAAACTGTCAGCGCTATCTCATTTCCCCCTCGAAGCCAAACAACTTTTGTTTGGAACAATTATTTTTTATATCTCGCTTAATTTCCGAGAAATTTTAGTGTGCCACTTAAAATGGGAAACCCTGTATATAGCTATTTGCCGCTCAATAGCCGATCGTCCTACTGAAGTTTTCTAAGGTATTTTTAAAAGCACCTGCAACCATGTCAAATAAGTACGACCCTCATAAGCATCATAAAGCGTTAATATGTCGTGCAAAGTAAAGTATAAATAATTAATATGATCAAACGATTGAGTCTTATCTTTTTGTAATTATTGCAAGTGCTTGATTAAAAATAAAATGCATAATTGAGTATAGTGCATGAAATTATTTGTTAAAGAAAAATGAAGAAAAACGACAGCCAAAAAATAGTCAAACAATGAAATATTTTCCCAGAGGAAGGATTTGGGAAAACCCAGCCACAACAGAATTATTAACTCTTTTCCAATAGAAAGCTTAAGCAATTTCCAAGTGAGCTGTGTGGGGCAGTAGCCAATCACGAAACAACTTGCAGCTGTGTTAGTACAGTCTAGTTGGCTAGTGCGTGCGCGAAGCGGTCTGCGACACTGCCGTACCTACCATATTCTACTATAGTTCGACATCCTTGTTACATGATTTCTGACTTAATTGGTAATTTATATTTTTACAGCTATTGGCAGTATATTAATTTCAGTTTGTCGCTTTATCTCGCTATCCAACCGTGTCATTCACTTTTTTACAGTCTATTTTGGGTAACCACGAAGGGCCCCTGATTGGCACGGGCCTGCCGCAACCGTCCTCCTTTTCCTCCACGCCCCAGTCGCCACGTGCTCACCACACCTACCCTTGAAGTAGGGATATTCTTATATACGGTAAAGAGTTAAATGAGTTATGATTATGATTTGGGAAAAGCCAGCCATATGAAAATTATTAAAAGAGTTAGAAAGATGGGACAATCCAGCCAAATGTAATTATTAACCTTTATCTAGTCGCGCGGAGTCGAAAGGACCGCGCATTCGATATTTTTCCACATACAATTAATACGTACAGAAAAATAAGGTTTTTTAATTTTAATAACCAAAAAAGTTACTTTTTAATAATGTTAATTTTGTTGTAAGACATTACTAATTACTTAAATAAATAATAATTGCCTAAATATGTGGTGTTTTATTTTCAAATGATGGCGCGACTAGACGAAGGTTAAAAGAGTTAAAAAGAAGAGAAAATCCAGCCAAATGAAAATTAACAAGTGAGCTATGATTTAGGAAAAACACCAAAAATAATAATTAAAAAAAAGTTAGAAGTAGTAAAAGTAGCTAGAAGGTATGGAAAAGCAGATGAAAAAAAGCTTGAAAATTCACATAACCAACTAAAAAGAAAAACCAAAAATTTTAAATAAAAAATTCGAGGTATTTACAACTAGAATCGCTGGTATACTCCCATCTGATACGAATCATGAAGCGATCTCTACGCGAGACACAGCTGCCTGTTTTAGCTGAAGCAAGTAAAAGAAACTGACGCAATGTCTCAGTTTTCGATATAAAATTATGCAAGAGAGCCTACTGACTTATTACTACGCTTATTGCAATAGATTACTACAGACATATTACGCATTGATTGCCGCGGTCTTAAAATTTCTTACGTGCATTATATACATTGTAGAACTCCTCATAGGATGAATGCTTGGGACAGTACGTTCTCTCCTTTTTTCTTTCAACGTCATAAAAGATGGGTATTGGAAGGAAGGAAGAGAAAAAATAATGAATGAAGACAGCAGATTTGAACGTAAGCGAGACTTGAACGTAAGATAAGCCACCATATGACACGTTCTACGATACGTGTTTACAAATTAAGTATTTATGTACATAAGAAAGAAATTACGTTTTATCACGCACTATGTGCAATTCACAGTGGGCGTTTACTATGCTTGTATTGAAAGAGCATGTATCTGGAACGAAATTTTAAACTTCTTGAAGTTCAGTTTTGCTACAGAAGCATGTTCAGAACAAGTTAACCAATCGATATCTTCCTCATCCAGTTTTACTTGTATTAGTCTTGACACATTTCTTGCAAAGCATTCAGCAGATGGAAGAAATTCACGTAGAATTTTGTTATATCTGGTAAAATTGTCCAAAAAATCTTAACTGAAGTACAAAGCCAATTCGTTCGAATCATATTCCCTATTTTGTAAGTTGCAGTGCAAGTCTAGATTTGGAGCTGCTAGAACATAGGATCAACTTGCCATAGCTTTGCAGAGTAATCAAAACCAATGTCAATGAAACAATAACGCTAACCTGCTATGGCTGACTAAACTAAAAAAAAATGTCCAAATTATGTAAGACGATCAAAATTTTGGCCTTCGACATCAATGAACATTGACATTTTTTCATTGCCAATTGCTGTATGTACGATATTACGTCCGGCATAACTAAAGCACAGATGGCAATAATACGTTACCAGACATCTTCTGACATCGTATCTTTATAGACTTGATTTTTCTTATTTTCCGCACAAAATAAGTTTAGAGTCACTAGATCCGAAGAATCAGGTGGCCACAAGATTGAACATATAGCAAATTGAGAGAAAATTTCTCATGATTGAATGATCGGAATAGAATGTCATTATAGGTTAATGATCTCGTTCTTTTATCTTCTACAAACCTTTGGGAAGAGAAATATATGATTTAATTTCGAAAAACACCGATGACCTTGAACATGCATGACAAACGACTTAAAAAAATTGCCTCTTCTCGAATCGTGTTTCTCTCCTTAAATCAGGCATCTTACATCTAAAATACTTTTTCATAATTTTAAAAAGAGAAGATAGGTGTATCCTTTTAAATATCTCACCTTGAATATCGTTCATTCGTGCAGGGTAAAGTGCAAAACACTCGACCTTTGACTATGGTACCCTAACAGCGTGCGACGGGTTCCTGATACAGATCTTGGTTTAGTGGAGTGATTGCGTGCTGATGAATATTCGAAAAACCTGAAGGAAGTGGCGAAGGTCATCCCCCTGGAGTCGATATGGTTTCTCAAGGTTCCCACTTTGCACACAGTTTTCTATTTTGAATTCCACATGAAAGGTCTAGATTTGGCAACAATTTTATCTATATTTAGCGTAAAAACTGTTGACCACTCATTTAATATAATTAGTTAACCTTGCAACTACAGCTGAATTACACGCTAAGAGAGAAAAAAAAATTAGTGCACCAGGACCATTTATCCAGTAAATAGTATGTATACTGCAATACCATATTAATGTGTATTTCTAGCGATAACCTGCATAACTGTAAAATCGATCGTCCGCGCTGCTACCCTGGTTTGACCGCTGCGTTTAACAAAGCACAAAATCGATTATTTCATATGCAGCTACGCCTTAGTTTACGTAGCTTTCTAAGACTAGTCAGGCTTCTTTTTAAGAAACTAGTTTGTACGAGATCCACTTCGTGTATGCAAATTAATATATCTACATAAGTAAAAATGTTGAATCTAGTCGTTACACTGATATACTATATATTTTCATTTAATCAATCCAACATATATTCATTGAACGAGTCTATATATATATCAGAACCGTAAAAAATTATGGAAAAAAAGTTTTCTAACCGCTTAATTACGACTATTTATGCCATTTTGTTTGATACTTGAGTTCGTGTTATACACTTTATACTTTTTTAAGCAACCACTAACAGCGCGAATGTACTTAACTAGGTAGGGAACGTATGAAAGCTCTCGAAAAAGGTTTTAATTATTGGTTATAGGCACTAGGTACCACATGCGAGATTGGCGTAGGGGGTATGCGCGGCTTTCAAGAGGGAGAAAAGCTCCTACCACCCTCAGCACTATGACTTCTGCTTTTAGTTCAGTTGCTTAGTTGCTGGTAACGCCACACGTGTCAATTTGTGCGCGAAGCTGACCACGAGTATATTAGAGTATCATGATTTGACAGTGCTTATAGTTTATCGGTCTATTGATTAGAGATTAAAGAGTCAACTGAATTTTTGATGGATTCTAGATTGGTTTGACGTAGTGAAAGACTTGGAGAACAAATAGTGTACGTCGTTAAGTTCTGAACTGCAGTGCGACTTAGTATCGACCATCCTTATGGTATCCAGGGCACGACCTAAAATCGGAAAAGTAGGATTTATACATAAATAAGAAAAACCACCTCAGCAGAGTAGGTGCTGCTGGGTCAATGTACATAGTAATTAATATTTTTGCATTGTTGCAAGAGATGTATTAAAATAGACTTGAAATCGGTTGATTGCACGCGGAAGTACTTGGTTTAGATCATTACTCAAAGTTCGCCAATGAAGTTGTGGAAATTTCCTAGAAGTTCTCAGAGTAAAAATCTTTTCGAGAAATATCTCTTGACTTCCACGTGTTAACCTCGTGTAGTATCAGGTCACACTTCACCGGTGAAAAATGACGCAGTATAGTAGCGGAAGTGGCAGCAGTACCAATAGCAATGAACTCGATGACAGAGTTCCACGACCTATCGAGGAGAAATTAATGGTAAGTTAAGGCATCACTCTGTGAAATTTTTTCAAAAATTCACCAGAATATTACTGATCTAACTAAAGCTGTATACTGACTGTAGATTGAAATTTTCTATTATTGATTTCTTTTGTATCGTTTATTATGAAAAAAAATCAATCAACAAGAGGTCGTTGTACTTACAGAATACAAAAGTTCGCAATACTGTAAGGTCGTTCGGTCGCCCTGAAAGCACTTAATGATATATTGGGGGTGACTGAGCCAGGTGGTTATACAACATGTTACGTGACCTCGTATTAAATGCGTAGCTGTTTCGATTCTTTGGAAGTATTGACAGTTAATCATTACCAGTGGCTTAATTATAGTTCGTCAAACGTAGCTTAGCTGTTTGATTCAGTAAAAAATTTTAGACTTTTGGTTTTTCGTAGATTTCGATTCGCAAGAAAGTTTGTCACTATCGATTTTCCATTGTCCATTGCTATCTTCCATCGAGCATGCTTAATACCAGCGCAATTAGTCAACGATTAAGGTGACGGAATGATCGTCCCAATGGATTTATTAAACATTCCAGTGTTTGAAGTGCCTAGTGCCTAACTAAGGTAATCGTTGGCATCTGTGGATTTAATGTAATTTCAGGTAGCAGTGCGAATCAGGCCACTTGCTCCAGATGAATCTGCTAATAGAGCTTTACATGCTGTTAATAATAAGGTACACCTTTATCTAAATCTTACGATAGTGCGATCTCATGCTCGTCCTCCAGTACCCTTAATATTTGAGTAATCTTCAGATGGTACTCCTGGAGGATGCTGATACCGAGAAGGGAGATGTCCTGAGGCAGAAACGCGGTATCCCTAAACAATATCTGTATGATATTGTTTTTGGTGAAGATTCAACACAGGTACACGTGTTGATTACATGAGTTCTTAAAAAAATAAATACAAAATAAATGACCATCGAAAAGAATGTACGGATTAAACTACTTTAATAGCAGATCAATAATCGATTATTGGGTAATGAAATAAAATTGAGTCCAATGAAAGTAGAATGGGATTTCGACGCTTCGGTATCGATTTCTTGTCGCTTGCACCTTCGTGCTTGATACGTTTGCTTTTTTGTATGAAGAATAAACGAAGCGTCGGGACGCGTATGATTTAATTTTAATGCAAGCCCATGTACACGCACAGGAGGCTGTTTATGAGGGCACCACGAAGTCTCTAGTTCAGGATGTGCTACATGGCTACAATGCTACGGTATTCGCTTATGGTGCTACTGGTGCAGGGAAGACGCATACGATGGTCGGAAGTCCCACGGAACCAGGTATCATGGTGCGGGCACTTAATGATATATTCCTGGCAGCTGCTGAACTTCCTGACAATGTAGAATTCACGGTGAGTTATTAAAAGATAGCACCTGCTTAAAAATTCGATTAAAATCAATAGAAATCGATAGAGATCCGATTCAATTACAATCGGATTCAATCGGGGCAGTCGGAAGCATTTATATTCCGATTGAAAATGATTTGGAATGAATAGGTTATCGTGTCGAATATGCTTTTTTTGCTGATTACTCCATAAACAATAAATTTTTAATTGGAATCAATGGGAATCTTATCTATTTTTGGTAGTAAATATCAATATGATTTGATAAGAAATTTCCGATGCACAAATCTGATTTCTTCCGACTAACTGTTGGGTTGAGTTATAAATAAGTTCCGTTTTTAAAATAGAATTTATTTATCTGCATTAGAACTTATTTATGACTCAACTAAATATTTTCAATCGGTTTCAATCGATTTTTGTTAAGCAGGGCAGTTTTGAATCCAAAGCAATTGGAATTTGCCATGAGCATGAAGCGAATCGATTTACATCGGACATTTCTTATTAATTTTTAATATACTATAGTTCCTGAGTTAGTCACGGACGGCAGAGGGTTAAATTTTTCTCTCATTCTGTTCCAGTACATAGAAATAATATAAAATGCCGGTTATCCGAATAAAAGAAATCGCCGATCTATTTTGACAGCTATGACAGGTGACCAGTGGTGATTGGCTCTGGAATATTAAGTAATTTTTTTTATCATGGAAAATAACTTATACTTATCTCCATCATGGAAATTCATATGAAATTATATTACATCAATAAAAGAATGAATAAACAGTAACAAAATATTAAGAAATATCAATTGGAAAACAAGTAAATAAAAATATAAATTTTCTAAACTAGAAATACCTATTCATTAAAATTGGAAAATTTTTAGAAGAATAAATAAGAGAATTCTAGTACAAAAATATCTATGCACTCCCGTTGAAACATCTCTATAAGAATGAACGAGAAAATTTTTTAATACAGATATATCTATTCATTTCCATTGGCCCATGTTTATAGCATTTTATAAGAAATTTCCAATGCACAAATCTGATTCATTCCAACTAATTATTTTTAATCCGTCTTAATCGAATTTCTTAAGCAGGCCTATACTATTCTTAGAAATGTAACTTTCTACCTATTTGCACCCTTGCCTCAGGTGACCATGTCCTACATGGAAATCTATAATGAGAACATTCGTGACCTACTAAATCCAAGCACTGGGTACCTTGAACTGCGGGATGATGCTCGTGGTAGGAATATCCAGATCGCAGGCCTAACTGAAGTGTCGACCAACTCTACCGAGGAGGTAAGGCAGTGAAATCCACAAGAGCATTACTGTGCTTACGATAAATGTTATTCTGAATAATATAGGTGATGCAGCTTCTGCATAAGGGTAACAAAGCCAGGACAGTCGAACCTACTGCTGCGAACAGGACCTCCTCTAGGAGTCATGCTCTTCTTAGCGTGACAGTAAAACAGTCGCAACAGATGCAAGAAGGTGAACGTATGCGCACTAGACTCAAACGTGCTAGACTCTTCATGATTGACCTTGCTGGTTCTGAACGAGCAAAGCAGACCAAGGTATTCATTGGATCGTGGCAAATTTATCGTATGAATCATTGCTATTCGTCTTTGATATCTTTTTCTCCATTTTCATCCCTCTTAGAACCACGGGAAGCGGCTTCAAGAAGGAGCGCATATCAATAGATCACTGTTAGCTTTGGGAAATTGCATAAATGCACTTTCAGCAGGTGCAAGATATGTTAATTACCGAGATTCGAAACTCACTAGACTCCTGAAAGAAGCACTCAGTGGAAATTGTCGTACAGTAATGATCGCGCATGTATCCCCAGCAAATGTCCATAAGGATGAGAGCAGGAATACCTTGATCTACGCCGATCGGGCCAACAAGATCTCAAATAAAGTTGAGAGGAATATTTTTGATGTGAATTATCACGTTTCCCAGTATAGAAACATAATAAGTGACCTAAAAAATGAGATTTCGAGGTTGCGCAATAAAATGACCGATGAGCGTCCTCGTTTTAATGAAACCTTCGATGATGAAAGTGGTAATCTAAAGAGCTTGCGCGAGAAGATCGTCTCCACTTTCAGAGAACAGATGAGACTGAGGTGAGTCAAAGGTCTTAATATTCAGAGACCAACATTTTCTAACTACTTAAAAACTTCTTGACAGACGGAAGCTCATGGAACTGGATAGTCATCTGCTGGGACTGAACATGGCTGCTGAGCAGCAACATTCTATCATATCTCAATGGGAATCAAGAAATAATAAACTGTATAAAGGAAGTCGTGAATCTATGGGGCGACGTCCTGGAACAGAGAACATAGAGGAGTTTGACGATAGAGGTAAGGAGTGGCATGCCGCATTCTTAGGAAATCCACATTTCCTCTTTAATAACAAAATACAGATCTCATAGACGAGGTTGAGGAAGACGCAGCGATGCAACAGGCTTGGGCAGAGCTTGCGGAGATCAACCGGGAGCAAGAAAGATATACAGAATTAAGGGCTAGTGCAGAACGTGAATTAGAAGCATGCCGACAGCGTAGTGCTACTCTCGAGGATGTAAGTCAAATGATAAAGTTGAAATAATAAGCATAATAATTCAAACAAATAAACACTAAAGGAATTACCTTCGCGTATAAACTCGGATGAGGAGCGTGAGTTGTTAGCATTGATGCTGCGGGTCCATGAACTCGAAGCAGATAAGATGATGCTGCAGAGTGAACGTCTTGTTAAACAGCATGAGCTCAGACGCCGTGAACTTCTAATACTCCGTTATGACAGACAGCGTCAGATATCTGACGAAATTATCACAAGACAAAGACAAATAATGGAAGGTAAACATAATCATTCAATTACGTGATATCAAGAATATACCATATAATAATCTATCTAGATGGACGACTAGTACTTCCGGCGGATCTACAAGACTTATACTCCATGTACCAGAGAGAAATTCATGCGGCTGCTTATACAGATAGTAATCTAATTGATATATCAAGTTCAGGCTACAACTACTCTTCCGGTTCCGGTTTTAACAGGAAGCTCCCTCCTATCTCTAGTAGATTTCCTTATGAAAATCTCACTAATGATTTTAGGATGACAAGTAGGTAAGATAATACCTCTAACTACAGATAGCTTGTAAACAATAAGTAACAAAGTTAAATGCTAGTCTAAAGATCTTAGTAAATATTTAAAATACTAAAAGATCTGCTTAGGTAGATCGATGAGTTATTGATTCGATCGGACAGTTCCACAGAATCGGATTGGGAACAATCGCCTCTACCGCCGATCCAGGAACCGGCAGACGTAGAACAAGTAATGGGTCCCGCCGTACATCCACTAATCTCTCCCGCAGTTCTATTCCCACCTATATCAGCCGTTACTAGAAAGATACCGCAAGTATCACAATAATGACGCAATTCCGTATATCAGTACTATTATATATGACGACGGAAATGTTCTTATTGTTTTAGGCGAGACAAGAGTCTCCGACGCATATCAAGTGACAACAGTATGTCATCCAGTAGAGATTTTCATGCCAACAATACCTGAATTCTCATTTTTAATTCAGGACGAGTGATAAGTAAATAAAAAAGAGAAACACGTAATGCCAAAATGATTGTAGTGCAGAAAGTCTACTTCTAGTACGGAAGAAGCTTGTGAAGATATACATTAGACACGGGACACACGCTTATTTACAGATTCGATTAGTGTTCTCTGTAAACATTGATACTCGACAAAAGACCAAATAATAAAGTCAGTTTCAATGTAACGACGATTCACGACTTTCGCGACGTCTTTGACGAGCTGATTGTACTGATATCCGCGTAGTTGATGGCGAATCGATAACCTTTTCATCCTCTTGAGAATCCCCTGGTTTTTGACTTTCTACGGGGATCTTCTTCTTTATATTATGAAATTCCAAACTTGGAAAAGTATTGCGATGACGAACACTATTTCTCAGGTAACTGCGAGCACGACGTCGTTCTCGCGGTGTCGAACTCTCCTCAACGGTTTCATTTGAGTCTTCGGGTACTGAACTTAGTCTTATTATGTCTGAACCTCGTACTAACTTGTCGTCAATAATGTGGGACACATTAACTGATTCCTTTGCCTCTATTTTCTGTTCCATTAAAAGTTCTTTTAATTCATCCTTCACTTCGTGAGTATCCTACAAAATGGCCGCAGTTGTCACAGCATTAAATATTTATTAAGACTACTGTTCAGCTAGATCTATGTGTGCAGACGTACACGAAATGATGACGTCAGAAGCGAGGAAACGTAATGTCCATTTTTCTCGTTCATTTCTAAATGATTTATCAAAATCTTTGATGAGTCAGCTTCGTTATACGATACAGCTGGCGGCTCTTCTCGGCTTAAGTTTGATAAATGTCCTTATTTGCAGAAAAATGTGTTTAAGTGAACGGTCGTAATGGCGGCTGCCATGATGTTTTGACAGGTCAGAAATACGAGATTTCTTTACGTATAATTTTCTCGAAATTGAAACATTATCCGCACCTAAATCGAGAAGAGCCGCCAGCCGTATCGTATAACGAAGCTGGCTCATCAAAGATTTTGATAAATCATTTAGAAATGAACGAGAAAAATGGAAATTGCGTTTCCTCGCTTCTGACGTCATCATTTCGTGTACGTGTGCACACATAGTCTAACTGAACAGCATCCTTAAGAGTAATAATGTTACAAAAAGATTAAATGTCTAGTAACGTTTTATGCTTTTGCAGCTACGACATGGAAAGATTTTAATAGACTCACTTGAGTTTCTGCAACTGTCAACTGCGAAGTTTCCGGCGGTGAAATACGTACGTCCGCCACTTCCGATGTATTTTCATCCTCTGTCTTTGATTTATAAGCTGAGGTTTCTTCGTCGTCGGTCGATGAAATCTGAATCTTCGGATCTGTATGATTCGACGCACTTAAAGTCTTCCACTGTTTTAACCGGTTATCCCATTCTTTCTTTCTGTCTTTCCAATAGTGTAAACTTTGACCGTACACTAAATGATTTCTACAGGTCGACCAATGGCCGCATAACTATGAAAGCAAAATATAAACAAAACAACCCACACAACATCCAATGCTCGTTGGACGTCCATAGGGAGTCTTAACGTCTGTAGGACGTTCTAGGGACATTCTTAAGATCATTACCCACATAGCACAAAGACGTCCAAAAGAAGTCTTATGGATGTCTGACTGGAATTCTTAAGATATCCATTGGATGTCCTCAAATGTCTCATAGACGTACAGTGGATATCCACAAGATATCCAAATGTCCTCATTTTCGATGTTCATCGGACATCTTTCAAGGATATCC
>JARQST010000460.1:57639-104514 GCA_030142225.1 Pachycephus smyrnensis | reverse complement strand
TCCTGGTAAATCCACGACAAATAATGGACTAATCGGACAAATAATGGACGTCCTATGGACGTCTTGTGCTATGTGGGTATGCTGTGTGAGAAGAACCCAATACATTAAAAATAGAGCATCTTTATTACCATTAATAATGTAGGACCTCTTTTTCGGCTCCTTCCTATTGTTTCTCTTTCACTTCCTTCTTGTTGATTGTCCGAAATGTCCGTCTTCTTAGACGTGGTGGCCATTGCTGCTGAAAACACCGTATTCGCCTCCTCTACGTTTTCCTCTGGATGCGAATTCTCAGTATTTTCCTTGTCATCTCCCTCATCGTCGGATACATTTAACCTCTCATCTTTGAGGAATTCCTCCATTTTCAATGCCATTTCTACCAGGATGCTCTTGAAATATTTAGTAAACACGTCGAGACATGCATCGTTCATCGATAACGGAAATGCCTTGGATAGGTATTGGATCAAACAAGATCCAAAATTCTAGATAAAAAACACAAGTACGAACAGTATGGATATGAAAAATTAAATAATTTAAAAATATAACAATTAAAAAACCTACAAAAATATCTTGACGATGAAGACCCATATCTTTATGCACCATTGCTATGTATCCAACTAGCTGATCCAATTGCTTTGGCTTGCTGTGATAATCCAACACCAAGTAGCCTATAGTCTCCATGATAACTGTAAACTTCGCGACACTTCGACCATCGAAATTTAATGCGATCTGGGGCATTGTCGTAAAATACTTGGTGTATCGAGGATGGAGCTTGCAGAATCTGAAACTCAGCAAATCCTTGCACTCGTGGAGGACTTAAAGAAATGGCGGCTTCCCGTGGCGTGGCCGAACTTTTATTCGTACTCCAGAAAGAAGGAACTTCCGTGAAATTGAGGATTGTTCTCCACACCAAACCAGACTTTTCGAAGAAGAGCCTGCTCGTCGGGGGTGAGCTTATAGTACTCTACAGATCGACGATTCTGGGACGAGATGATGATTAGTTTATTTCCCATTCTGAGGATTCAAAAGTAAAAATTCCATAGAATGATCGCCGAATTTTCAATTGATTTGAATGACTTCATTCGCAATTCCTGGATTTTTAACGAGCTGGACTATTTGGCATTGATGAAGTGTGTTTCAAGACTTACTGCGAGTGCTGCACATATTGTTACGTTTTTGTCAGATACACAACGAAAAAAAAGATGCGAAGATGTTTGCAGTACTCGCAGTAAATTGTGAAATATGCCCATAATTTGATATTAAAATAAAACAACATATTTATATAAAAAAGAAACTCTTGCGCTATATTTTAATAAATACATAAAATAAAAGTATGACAAATAAATATAATATTGCTGACGCCTGTTCTTTTTGTAGTAAAATTATTATCATTGAAAATGTTCGTTCGTTCGATCGGATAAGCTTCGAGTTTGACATTCGATCTACTGGCGAGTTAGAATTAATTAATTAATAACTTGCCAAATACTTTTCACAATGAAAGCCGCACCAGGCATCACTGACATTTGTATACCTTAATTACTATTTTCCTTGTCTCCTACTGATAATTGTATCATACACTCGTTGCACACGAGTTACAGAATTTGTTGAAAAAAAAAACTGGTTACCGTTGGCTTAGAGCGAACGTTGCGATAAATGATACTTTTCTGTTCAAGGAAACGATGAACATAACTTTCCCTTCGTGCGTCATCAATGACGAACATTTTGGATACGAATAATCTAGGCAGTGCTCGAAGTTAATTTTACGAAAGATTGGCACCACCGGGGGCAAAGAGTTTTATTTGACGGTCCATTAATTTGTACAAATAAGTTGTTTTTTCAGCCCAATGATATTTTCTTCTAATGGAGCTTATCTTCCAGCGTACATTCATTTTTCCAGATACATCACTGGCATGACCTGTACTTAATGATTCCACTGTAACAATTAGATCAGCCATGTGTTTTATACCAATGGCTATCATGTCAGGCTGGCAGCTGTCAGGATCCGCCTTGTAGGTGTGGGTCATGATGCAGACAGAAACTGTTGGTTCAAATTGCATTAAAGACCTCAAATACCTCACATAATACCATACATCCCTGAGACTCAATCTCATATCGAACATATGACTCAGATCATCAATGATTATGACAATGGAATCCCTAGATTGCAACATTTCATAACATTTATTTTTTAGCGGTGTGTATAGCTGGCGTACAAGAGTTGTATCCAGTTTCATGATGTCAGGAAATCCAATATCATCGGATGACTTTTGTTGAGGAGAGCTCAAATCCACATTGGCTGCATCCACTGAATCGTGACCCAAATCCTCTACATTGGTAGCTGCTATCTTCATAGGCTCAACAACCGTCACCTGTCCTCTTTCTCTTAATACATTCAGGTTGTAACCCATTTTCATTCCTACATTGTGATAATGACCGAAGGTATTGTGAAAGAGTACAAGACATATTCCATGTCCTTTTTCCAAAGCTCCAGATAATACTGAATTTACTATGAAATTGGCATCGCTGCCATGTTGTTCCTCGATCAAGATCATCTTTCCACACATGTCCACCCTATCAATTCCAAGGGCACTGCAAACAGAATCCGTCATGATAAGGGATTCTGAAACAATAAAGCATTTCACTATTACAAACAATTCCACAGGGTATATATTAAATTACAAAAAAATAAATGAAAATAAGTAATTTCAAACTGATTATATTTAGAACACTATGTTTTAATGAACACTCCAAAAAGATAATTTATTTATTTGGTGACACTGACAGAATAACCTAAAAGAGCATGCGGTAATACAAAATTACAATATTACTTTAAATCAACACTGCTCCAGTGAATCCTACAGATCACTATCTTCTTTTAGGCAAAGCACCGACTTGATTCTCAAAAAACAAAAATTTATCGAATAATATATCAAAAATTTCTCAAATTGTCACGTGTAAACTGGTATCGTCGGTCGGTTGCAGTCCGGTTTACCAGTCAGAGACATCATACGTGCCATTCTTCCTCGAATGCAGTAGGTAGCGCCTCTAAGCGGGAAATGTCTTCAGGGAATTCTTTTTATTCTAACCGAAATCTCAATGATTACAGAAAAGAAAAAGAAGCTAAAAAATCAACATACAAGACTCCACATGACAGACGCGTATGTAGTTAACGCAATGGAGCCGTTAATTGCTCAAACGTTATTGAAGCATGGTTTTTTTAACTATGCCTCCAAGTATTGTAAAAGGCTAAACAGTGATAGTGGATCAGTGAGGAACACGTGGCCATCAGCTGATAACAGACTTGTGGCTTTTGGTGAGCAAGTTAAGTGGTGTGAGTGCCACGTATTATATCCATGTAGAAGAGCCGACGAGCTGGTGGAAGTAGTGACTTGGTGAGGTGGTGGACAACCGGTGGTGGCTGGACAGAATTTCTCAGCCGCTAGCTTGTAACTTTTGTAAAAGGTTTCAATCGGCCAGTCCTCTCTGCGAAGCCTTGGACTCACTCAACTGGATCTGACGTTCCGTGTCCACTGGCTATCACTACGTCCTGCTATTAGCTTCATCAATCAATTCAATTTAATTATCAGGTACTGCTGATAATGAACGTAAAGTATTAGTCTAATCAGGTATTTAACAGTACTTATTGTCATCCACGTTGTGGCAATTAGCAGCAGCTTTGATTAATGAGATAAACTTTAAAATACGATAGTCTTTAATGCTCTTCAACTGCTGCAATTTCCAGTGAGGAATTAATTTTCATTGATCAAGGAAGTTCAACTTTTCTGTACTGATAAGAACATACTACTAGTAATGTCAGTTGATTTATGTAAATTGTTCATGAGCTTTTTAATTGTTACCCTGGAACCAAGATGACTTGTGACAATGGAAAATTTTGCTCCAATTCATTGTTTATTGTTCCATAAGTCACACGTCCTTGATATAAGTATAATTAACGTGTGAATGTCATAATGACATGATGAGTAATTTTTTTTATTCCAATAGATAACAGTACAAGAATTATTAAGGAATTCCAAGCAAAGAAGCAATGACTGAAACCAGTAAGAAACTCTCCCGCTGGTATTTTGGAGGCCTAGCTTCTGCAGGAGCTGCCTGCATTACGCATCCTTTAGATTTGTTAAAGGTAATAGATTAAAAATCCTCAAAATAATGATACTATTCATATAGGTTTTATGCGCCTATCTAACAAAGTCACTCATATGTTAAATATACATTAACATATATTTTTTGACTTGTCATTGGCTTATTTAAAATGCGTCTAACTTCAATTCATCTCCTAATCATAGGAGTCTGTCTGAGCTCCAAATAAGTTAGAACCCCACTATTCCAAGAACAGAAACTTGGTTTTATAAATAGAATTATTAAAATACTCTCTTCTCGCAGCATGATTTATGTAACTTGAATTATATAATCTGGAAGGGGACCAATGTTAAAGTTTCAATATTATATAAATTTTTTTTACCTCCTAAACGTATCGCTTTCAAGGACAACGAATATTTTCAATGATATGTGCATCATTCCAACTCCCAGGTGCATCTCCAAACCCAGCAGGAAGGAAAGACATCAATAAGTAAACTTACGTTGAATATAATTAAGAAACAAGGAGTTCTGGCACTCTACAGTGGACTCACTGCTTCTCTACTACGTCAGCTAACATATTCCACAACGAGATTCGGTTTTTATGAGGTAAATAATACATGCATCATGTATGGTCAGATCCACAGTTACAGTTTGTTCCACAAGTCATATATTACTTAACATGTAACCCAATATGTGAAGGCCACTTCTTTTTGCACATCCATTAGGTGGGAAAACAAACATTGGAAACACCTGGGTCGACTCTGCCATTTTATAAGAAATTATTACTGGCCGGTATGTCTGGTGCCGCTGGCGGTGTCGTGGGCACACCGGCTGACCTGATTAATGTGCGCATGCAAAATGATGTGAAGCTCTCACCTAACCTCAGGCGAAAGTATGAAAACATATGATACTTATTCTCCATAATATTATTAGGTATTGTACTAAATAATCTATGGAATTGTACAGCTATAAGCACGCACTGGATGGTTTATTACGTGTCTGGAAAGAGGAAGGATTTATTAGACTTTTTAATGGTTGCTCGACGGCCACCAGCAGGGCAACTCTCATGACCATAGGACAGCTCAGCTTTTATGACCAGATTAAGATACTATTACTACAGACTGGCATGTTCCAAGATAATCCCACTACTCATTTTCTGTCCAGTTTATCTGCTGTGAGTCCATAGACACGTTGAGTAATTAAATACTATCATAATGTCAGTAAAAATACAAGACCATTCACTTGTTTTACCAGGGTGCAGTGGCAACGACCTTAACACAACCTCTGGACGTGTTAAAGACCCGAGCTATGAATGCCAAACCTGGCGAGTTCAAGGTAAATTAATATAAACGCCAAAATAATTAATACACACAAATATTCAATGGATTTTTATTTATCCACAGAGCATGATGCACCTTATCATGTACACAGCCAAGCTAGGACCATTAGGATTCTTTAAGGTATGTTAATTCATAATATGACATTATCCACAAAGTATTTTCATGTTATTTTCGGTTATGTTTCAGGGTTATGTTCCTGCATTCGTTCGATTAGCACCGCATACTATCCTGACCTTTGTGTTCCTAGAACAACTTAGAAGTAATTTCGGCTTCATCCCAGAGCATCTACTCGCGTAAAAGCTAGCTCAAATAGAAGCAGGCATCCGTCATGGTCCAGCGGTATGCCAATATAGGATATACTAATTAGCACAAATTGAATTACGTCAAGTAATAAGTATACGTATTTTGCGTCCCACAGTACATCTATTGACGTTACATACAATTTATTTATGTACTGTCAAAATACGCATGCGCGATGTCTTTATATGATCCTATTGCCGCACCTAAAATTACTCCAATCCAGTACAACACGTATGATTTTGCCGGTAATCAGTGTTTTGCAAGTACAACTCGATTGTGAAAATAATAATTATTATTTTTAATCAGCATTAATATTTAATTCACAAGTTACTTCATGGAACGAATTCCAGCCGATGCATTCCACGCAAATATTTTTGACATGTATATGCTGGCGTATATTTATATATAGATATATAATATATATATCTCCATTAAAAATGGAGTATTGTGCGCACACCAACTCCATTAATTGGGGCTGATCTGTTCGATGGACCATCGATTATGTCGATTGGGTACAATTATGTTAATTAGATATACGAAACTCGATGTCTTTAAGGATAGTAGTCATATATCTACCTCAATGGGTCGGAACACAAATTTTTTTTCGCTAATGTTTTTCCTGATGTTTTATCACTGATGGGATGATTGACACTTCGAAAACTTTTGTTAACGTTGAATAGTAGCGAATTACAATTAATGGCTGCTTATAATAAAGAGGGATCGATAACCGATCAGTAAATGGTTGTGAATTGATAAATAGGAAAGTGAATTGTGGAGGTCACAAAGTCGTAATCTATAGATGCAATTATGGGATTGAGATAATATTATGGATTATTTAAGCTTCCAGTGAGAGTAACTATGCTCGCATGTTATTTGTATGTCAGAGCCTACATTTATTTTAAGAAACAATAATGTTAGGATCACATTAAGTGCTCCATGTAAGGTTGAGTCAATGGTTGTAGGAGTTTCTAGTTTATCGAACAAAATTTGTATAATTGTTTATTTTATTAAATATACTGCTATCTCATTGTTATGTAGACAATTTATCTGACAAGTAATCTTATTCAATACCCTGAACAAGTGTATATGAATTTACTTACAAGGCATCCATATACATTTTGCTCTAGTAAATTTAAAAAGGAGATCCCTATCAGAGTCACGTAATTTTTTGCCTTCGATACAAATATGACCTGTTGTTATTCGTGATATAAGAGGCAATGTGGACATGTGTTGTATAGCTGGTGTAAGACTAGCAAATGTTAAGGAATTCACAAGACCTGGTGGAAATCCGCAACTGGGAAACATGTCGCAATACTCTACAATGGTTTTACCAAAGAAATCAGTGCTTGCTATTATTACAGTATTGCCAGTTATGCAGGCGTAAACTAACATACGAAACAGGTCCTCTCTATCAACGCTAGCTATAACTATTATACCTCGTGGGTCACGTCTCGCTAATAAATTAACTGTACCATCCTTAATGAAAAAAGTTGAGGTCTCACATACAGATGGATCATTGGTCCATCTCATTATAGAATTTGCAAGGTTGTGATCTCTGGAAGAGTATAAGAATATCCTGCTCCTGTCTATTTGTCTTGATAACCCTTTGGATTTTATTAATACAATACTAACGAGACTCACCCTGTGGCTGCTATCCTGTCAGCTAGACACTGGAAAACTTTTTTTCTCTTACTGAGAGGAGATGTGGACCACAGTTGAAAAGTTCGAGCAGCAGAGATGACACAGTCCTCTATATCTTTTCTGGAGATATTCATTCAATAGGAATGAATTGAAAAGTGAAGGAGTTTGTCAAGATTTCATAAAAGGTATATGATGATTACATACGCTGTTGCATTAGCTATTAATATCTCTGCCTCTCCAATCCAGTACTCCTGTTTTACCGGTTTTTTCCATTGGCCATCATAAAAAAGGTCAAATCTTTTACTGAGCTCAGATGCTGCTCCGCCTGATATAATCCTTGCTGAGCTGTTTGATTCTGGAACTGCATATTCTGCCTCTATGGAGCTGTTGATAATGTTGGAAAGACATGCATCCAACATTGACGATGTATTAATCCAAATAATAAATGTCTGGAAAAAAATGTAAATTGCTGTTATTCAGAATAATTGGGGGCTACATATAAGTACATAGATAATGGATGAGAAATACATTTAAAACAGCAGCCACATTTTGAGCAATAATAATATTCTCTGACCATACAGAAGCTCCATATTCTCTTGAAGTCTCTTTATTTACTGCACGAATAACCTCATCATTATTGCGAAATGCTGCTAACATTGATCTGTCAGGCATAACAACTTTGGCTAACTGTGCCTCTACGATCCTGTCTGCAAATATATCTATAACAGGTTCCTGAATCCAGATCTTTTTCAAATTAAAATGCTCCGAATAGTCAGTCTTACGAAACAGCATTGTTTTGAAGTAATTGATAACAGCACTTATATCAGCATCTGCCATGATGATCATTACGATCTCTGAAATATTTTTCATAGTTCTTTATGATGCAAAAATACCAATTCTTATATGTATTTTCAGATGTTGCAATCCATAGAGTGCATTACCAAGTTTACGTTTCTGCTGAACGCGCATTGCATCCGGCTGAGCCTGAAACGGGATGCTTTCTTTATATTAAGATATAACACGCATACCCAAACATTACTCCAGTATGCTATACAGTATGCCTTTCGAATATAAAATGATAATTGCTTACAGAATCTGGATCATCGTTGTATCCCATTTTTTTATAGAGTTCAGCAATTTCTGCGGCGTTGAGAATCGGCATCGTTGAACAATTTATGCAAATTTCTGGCTTTTGAATGACAGTATTCTCACGTCGCACGTTGCTTTAATCGCTAACTTACTGTAGAATTACTGAGCGCGGTGACAGTACTCTTGAGCGTACAGCACTGCTGTGTAGTAAAGATTAAAGAAACAGTAAGCGTAGTGACCTGGAATGACCGGACAGTCGTTATCATTTTATATTACAAACAAGTTAACAGTCTGGTAGTAACTTCTAATAATGGTTATCTAGATGATCTCTAATAATATAAACATAGTAGTAGAGTAATTAAAAGCCATTAGATAAACAAATCTTATTAATTTGTCAAGTGATTTTTCTCGTTTATTGAAAATCAATGCGTGTTACATAATAGTAGAATGTATCAAAAAAATTGGCATTGATTGGGCAATGCCTATAAAAATTACTATTACACTTTTTAAATATTTTGCATATGATACAACTTAGAGTATACAGACTTCGTAGCAGCAAAATCTTTAGAAAAAGTGTACCTCATAAATATTGACCAGAGCTCTGCATAGAGTTCTATATACAATTCGAATAAGACTTCAAGATGGTATTTTGATTGATCGTTTAAAATTATCGGTGTCTACTCGATTCAAATCATACGCTTATTAATGAATTGAAGATGAAATAATAATTAGCGATTTGGACAAGCTCCACTATGGAGTCATGAATCGTAGTGGTACCGTTGTGTGTCCATCCCTCAGTGTCTTATCGGTGAACTGAGAAATCGGCAGGCCGCTGTTACCGAATAGCATGAAAATCGCTAGCATTGTCGCAAACCGAATAACGTACTTTCTTGTTTAAACAGTATAGTTACAATAGTGTAAATGGACACCACAAAATCACATGAAACTAAGGATACTGAAACAACCCGATACGGAGATGCAAATGAACGCGACGAGTGAGAAGCGCAAAGTTACGTAAAATACCGCTTCGACACGACTAACATCATCCTTAAAAAATCTCTGTACTATGCAGGCTGCTCAGCGTCGGGCAAATCCAAAATTTCTCCGACAAACGTCGCAACGTCCGTGTCCTTCGTCGCGTGTTCAGTTATGAAACTGAGCTCCAGGAGTTGATTGTAATTCGGTCGAGCCGTGTAATCCTTCATCAGACTGTAACGAAACCGATTCACATGTATGACCTTGGCAGCGTATAAATTTATTCAGGGTTTCAGGCAGCTAGACTTTGGAACCATTTTCAATGACCTCGCTGGCGCCATTACTCACCATTTATTAATAAACTCCTCAAAGCTGGGTGAAAATCGACCAGCTGGTAACTTTGGCGCCTCGTCTTTTACTACTTGCTTGAGCTGTTCAAAAGGCGTACCCCATGATTCGTATGGGAACTTGCCCGTAGCTAGTTCCACCAGTGATATACCTAACGACCAGACATCCGATCTGATGTCATATTGTGAAGGGTTACCTGATGGGTCTATCCTCTCTGGCTGGAAGAAGGACATTCGAGAAGAAGAATAAGAGAAATAAGCAAGAAGAGTAATAGAAACGATACTGTTATTAAGGAGTTTTCAATACGTACGGCCATGTACGGTTTGCAACCGGCGTCGATGGTTTTAGCTACTGAATCGACGAGATACCCGGATATTCCAAAATCACAGATCTTCACTTCACCCTTCCGATTGATTAATATGTTACTAGGTTTTACATCCCTGTGTATGACTCGTAATTGAGAATAGAGGTAATGTAACGCACTGACTACCTGCAGGTGAGGATCACTATTTTTAGGTTATGGTATATAGTAATGGATATCTGAATGTATGAGACACTTACAGCAAAAGCTACTTTTCCAAGAATATCTTCAGGAATTGAGCGACCGTGCTTATAGACTTTTGTATAAAATTTATCCAGACTCATGTCCATTACTTCCATGCAAATCCAGACATCCCCCTCTCTGAAGAGAGCTCCATAGAATTGTACAGTGTATGGACATGCTGAACTGCGCATGGAAATATCTAAATCCATTAATAAGCGCTTTTGCTCTTGTGTATTGACTGTTGCTGTTATTCGCTGTAATTTATATTAATATCAATTTTAACTTTATAAGAAAAGTTCTATTCATGAAATATGTTTATTTATGTTAATTACCTTCACAGCCATAATAGTACCACTTTGTTTATGTCTCATTTTATCCACAACCCCATATGCTCCACGACCAAGAACACACAGTTCTTCAAGATCATCTGCTTCTACTACAAAAGTCTTTTCATCTATGGTTATCGTTGTTCTTTTATCCAAATTCCTTGGTGGAGTCCTAATACATATTGTCAATAATTATTGCTCCGTACATATATTATTAAAAATATGACTTACACTGGTAGAGGAGCTTCCTCTGAAACCTGCAGTTTTAAGTTCCTCTTTCCTTTGCGAAAAGCCATTATGGTAGTTGTCTGAGACTGCGGATGCCTATACTATTTCCTCGTCGTGCAATATAATTCTGGCGAGGATTAATTCTCACGCATGTTTATCAAAACTGCAGAAAATCACACAAAGTCTAGATTTAATTTGACAGTTACAAAGAGTCTAGACGAATAAACAAAACGCGCAGCGACGAGAGATTTAAATATAGGTTATATAAAACATGGTAATCGCAGCATAACAGAAAGAATAGTAAGAATATGCTAAATCTGAGTACCAGAAATACAAGAATTATGAGAGCGCTAGAAAACTGGCTTAACAAATAACAATACATTACCTCGTGTACGACTAACAATAAAGTTGTAAATTTCTTTTGCCCATATATGAAGCTTTTATCCAACTCAAATGATAGATTGAAGTTAGTCGCATAAAATTAGTTGCGAGCAAAAGGAGACTCGCATGAAAGAAGATGAAAAAGAATATAATTTGATCGATGCTTTCTTTCTGATGTTTAGAAAGAATTATTTATCCGATGAGAAGAACATGATAAATCCTATTATTGCAAAGGTGTGAATCTTAAAATATTTGTGTATATCAACAACTATATAACTGTCGGAAAATCGTTTAAATACTGGTGTAGGGACATTTATATGGCCTCACTAATAATTTTCTCAGATTCCTTCTGCGCATGTTTCTCGGTAACGGTGCAGCTCTAACTTCAATCAGATTGTGATTATTTGATTTTGGTAAATTATGATTTGAATGATTTGGATGCATGCAAATTTATTTTTACGCACAATTATTATAAAAACTTTCGTCAGGCAACTTCTTACGCATCACAGTGTTCTTTGACATACACAGACATACATATTTTTTGGTGGCTTTGTAAATTCTTATCTTACATATATAACATTTGATTTCATTTGAGGTTTATTATTTAATTTCTGTCTCCTTGTAACTTGATTACAGTGTTTTTTTGGGTAATGGATGATTTGCTAATTTGTTAAATTTTAATATCTGTAATTGGGTTAATATTATAACCTATGGAATAGCTACAGTTTCACTTTCATATAATATATCTGGATTCTGGGTTTCAAGTATAGACCTTCTGTTACAGAGAGATTATCAACAAAAAAGAGATTCTCCTAAATCAACATGTGGGAAGGAGAATTATCTACTGTTATTCTACCCACAGTATCAACCATGATATTTTTCATGCTAACTATAAATCTCTTTAGATACCTTATAGGGGATCCGCATATCCATATACGAGATGTAACTAAAGAGCATAACTGGAAAACCATTAAAAGGATATCGAAGGTATTTAGTCCTTTTCAGAAGTCTTAAAGAAAAAATATATATCTATTCAAATATCTATTTTATATTGATAAAAAAGAATCCATTGATATTTGCTTACATTTAGGCATACTACTGCAGCATTTGCGAGGCGTTTCTGTTAAATGTGGATGGATTGATATGCGATTCATGTGGTGTCTGTGCTGATCGCGGTTGTGTCAGGATTGCTGATAAAGAATTAAAATGTAAAAGAATTACATTGCCTAATGAACAACCTATGAAGCATCACTGGGTGAGAGGTGCGTAAGCTGCTGTAGTATAGTAAGGTCAATCTGTTTCAGAATGTAAAAACGAAAACAAAATGTTTCCACAGGAAACCTACCGATTATAGCAATGTGTGACGTTTGCGACGAGGAATGTGACCTAGAACCAGGTCTTACAGATTGGTGTTGTTGCTGGTGTCAACGATGCGTTCATGAGACATGTAAAGCCAATCTGTCAGAAGTGAGAATAAAATTATACCATCCCTTAAGGAAGTCTATGCATAGAGCCAGATTCGCATAACTATAAAACTTCTTCGGCAGATTTGCGACTTTGGCAAGTTTAAACCAATGATCATTCCACCTGGAAGTCTTGAAGTGATTAATACACGTAGCACAATGCGGCGACGGTTACAGCTTCGCAGTATATTACCACCACCCTGGGCTAATTGGAGTCCTCTTATAGTAGTTGGTATGCCCAATTCAAATCTAATTCTATTCCCTATACTAATAAGCGATGTTTTTATTACTCATAGCGAACAGAAAATCCGGCAACAATGATGGCGCAGATATATTATCCCTGTTCAGAAGATTATTAAATCCAGCACAAGTGGTGGATCTTGCCGAACGTGATCCTGTAGCCGCTCTAGAGTGGTGTCGATTACTTGGAGATATTCCTTGTAGGATACTTGTTGCTGGAGGTGACGGCACCGTTGCGTGGCTCCTCAACACTATTCACAAGCTCCAGTTACAGGTATTATATGCATCGCTTGTAATTTTAGTATAACTAAAGATATTCCATTTTTATTTGTTTCTTCAGCCTATACCATCCGTAGCAATATTGCCATTGGGAACTGGAAATGATTTATCCCGTGTCTTAGGATGGGGCAAGGAACACAACTCGAATGTTGATCCTATGGAAATTTTGCAGCAAATACAGGCAGCGCGAACTATCAAACTTGACAGGTAAACAGCTTAGTTCATATAGAAGTATTGCAGTGATAACTTAACAAAATCTACTTCCTTAGGTGGATGGTAAAAATAAAACCATACAGAGGTCTAGGGTTTCGAACATCTCAACAAAACATTTTCATGTATAATTATTTGAGTGTCGGTGTTGATGCTCAAGTAGCACTAAATTTCCATCGTACTAGAGAGAGCAGATTCTATTTGTTCAGCCACAGAATATTCAATAAGGTAAGTTTCCTGTATATTCCCAGATAGCACAATGATATTTTGAAGACGTATAAGTATTCTCTGCATATGTTCAGAATGTACTGGGATCTATTGAGAATATTGAGTACCTATTTCGAATGTTGAGGATGAAATTAGGATATTCTGAGAATATCATGCGCTATCTGGGTTTATATGTAAGGAATCGATTGAAGTTTTATGCTATAATGTTCTCTCAGCTCTTGTACTTATGCTTTGGTACGCAACAAGTCGTGGAGAGAGAGTGCAAAGATCTGGACCAAAGACTAGAGGTTTATTTAGATGGAAAGCAAGTAGAGTTGCCTTCGATAGAAAGCATTGTCATTTTAAACATTCCTTCTTGGGGAGCTGGTGTTAATCTCTGGGATATGGGTCTTCCAGGTACATATACGAAATAATATATAAAAATAACGACACTAGACACGAATCAATTAATTAATTACTTCCAGATAATGAAAAACTTGGCATGCAGAGTATCAATGATGGAAAATTAGAAGTAGTAGCCATATACTCTTCGTTTCATATTGCACAACTGCAAGTGGGCCTTTCGCAACCACATCGACTTGGCCAAGCCAGTACAGTTAAAGTATATTTTTCATTTCTATATTCTTTTGCATATCTCCTATTATTTTTCCCTTTCTATTTTCATTATGTATATCCTCAGATAAAACTGCTTGGCTCTTGTGCTGTACAAGTCGATGGAGAACCTTGGTATCAGCATCCTTGTGAATTTACCTTGACATACTGTGATCAAGCCTCAATGTTGATGAACATCGATAATTGATCTGATTAGACACTTCTTAATCAAAGATACATTCCCAATATGATGCAAACTGTCAATTTTAAAAAAAGAACCTCGTATGCTGTGCAGCAGAGGGCGATAATGATCTGATAGGCACAGAATTAAGAGAAACTCTAGTCGCTGTATTTCCGAAATATTGTACAAATCGTATACTATATAATTTTTATGTCTTGTTGATTTAATGACTCTATATTAATTGAGTGACTAATGAGTATCGTACACTACATACCTATAACAGAATTAATATTATTTTTATTTACAAGTATGCACACTATGAACGCCCAAAAAAATATATAGAGAAACTAAATCTAAAATGAACGAAGAATATTATCCACTGCACGTGTACTTGTATCTGTGTATCCAATTTTGTAAATAATGTACAGAAACCCAGTATGTTTCATGTTCGATTTGAATGAGTAATTAACATCTTAGTTGGCAGAACGACCAGGTCCCTCTGTCGTTTTAGCCTGAACTGCTTTGTCAATTTTTGGTACTACCGGCCCCTGGCTCTCTTCGTGAACTCCCTCATGTTCAGGGAACTCCTCCTCATATTCCAGTTCCTCATGGTCCCTGAGAGTGTTTTCCAATGCGGCTTTGAATAGGAGGGCTGCGAGGATGGCGCCAAGGATGGGACCTGCCCAGTATACCTATCATTGCGCTTTGGAAAATACACGTACAACCAAATGCAGACGTCTCACCCAATGACCAGCCCAATAATCTGCTAACAAAGCAGCTCCGAAACTTCTTGCTGGATTAAACGATCCACCTGTGAACTGTGCAAAGGCACAAATTCCAGCAATGAATACTAACCCAATAGCAAATGGTGCAAGTTGCTGAACAGCTATGCTACTAGTCTCCATAGTAGTTAGAATAGTAAGCATTAGAATAAACGCTGCAAGGTAGCGAAAAAAAAATTCATTAACACAAGTGAAAGTAAATAATCACGAAGAGGAAGAATATATATTACTTGGGATAAGCTCCACCAGCATAGCTTGAACATGTGTTATACTCTCAACTGGTACTGTGACACCTAGACTATAGTTACGATGAAAGAATTGTTGACCCTCTTCAACTGGTGCGATGCAATAAAGGATCAGACTGCCTACGCAGGAGCCAATAAGCTGAGCGCCAATATAAAACACACCTCGAAACAGCTTCATCTAAAGTACATTTTGTGAGTTTTCCTATTACCTACTATTTTTTAGATTCATTACTTTGTTGATCACCATCATTCCCATTGTTATTGCTGGATTAAAACGTGCTCCGGATATATTGCGGAACATGACCGTGCAGATGATATAGATGAGTCCAAACGTTAATGCCATGGAGAGGACAGTTACAGTCAGGATGGGCATCAATTGAATGGCACTCGCACAACCAAACAGATTAATGGCGACGCATCCGACAAATTCGCTTAAGAGAGCATAAAACATGCTCACATTTATTTCTTCTCGCCCGGTAGGATCATGCTGATCAAACTCCATTATTAAATGGACAGTCAGACAAAGCTGTTGATGACATTACAGATTATAACGTTATTCAACTTTTAGACTAAATTTTATTAACAAAGGACGAGCGAGAAAGATAACAGAACCTTTATTATATCGAAGTTGTTATGCATGTTTTTAATACACTCGTTCGCATTTGACAAGCATGACCGAGAGCCAGATGCACTTTTTTATTGTCCTTTTATCTCTTTGGCTGATGCACGAAACGTCAAGGATTATTCGAAGAATGAAGTGAAAGATGCTGCTGTCAGCTCGTTCGTCATCTTTCAGAAAAATTATTTTTTCCAAATTTTTTCTCTCAAAGGTAACTCATATTGTTAATGTTGAGCCAGGTGCTTACTTAAATATTCACAGTTCTTCAGTGTTCATATCACGCGCTAATAGATATTTTTCATAAGAATAATTTATTTGATAAAGTGATAACGATACGACTACATGGATACATAATAATTTACATAAATATATTATAGGTATAGATATACCTCTAAGTGAGGGTGTACGGATAATACAACAAGAAACTTCTATTTACATACTTGCTAGCAAGTGGAACGAAGATCGTAGATTCACACTTCTTAGACTTACACCTGGAGGAGGAATACTTGTAAATGAGCTCAACAAAATACATCACACAGTCATTTAATTGATGACTGCATACTCTCATCCTCTAGCATACTATCGTTTACTCTATCGAATGGTCGATTAAGAAAAGTCTAAAAGAAACCGAAATGAAAGAATCCCCGCATCGCTCTAGCCTCGGCGTCGCGACGACAATGCGTGCAAACATGAATATTCATAAGAGGGCGCGTACAACGACCTAGACCTAGAATGCTTCCTTTCGGAAATTAAATCCAAACTGATCACACTTATATCTCAAGATCCTAGCGAGTTGCGGTGGACCACAGTAGAATACTGTGACCTTTCCCTTCTTTTTATCCTGTAGCTGCTTGAAAACCTTGTCCCAGTTAGGACGGCCGGCGTTCGTCCTGGTCTTAAGACCAGTTATCAGATCTCGCTTTTCCTGAACAAAGAACATTGTAATATAAAAGTAAAGGTGCATAGGAGTGATGCACCTTAGATGAGAGAAAGTGCAAGATGCAATAAGATAAGAAAAATCATTGGGATTGTACCTTCTCGTGCAGAAGGTCCATGGCTAATTGAAGTCCAACAGCCTTCATGTCATTTTTCTGTAATGCACTGGTGATGTACATATGCATCTCCAAAAAACGTTCCATCGTCACACCAAGTTCTGCTTGCTCCATTTCCAATTGGGAGAGGAGATTGACGAACCACTCAAAGGAATGTTGGTTGCGATTGATCCAGAAGAAGTCGACCTTACGCAAATGCATTACAGTGGGTGGTATCTCACTAGCCCATGAGAATGTACATTTTGGACAAGTGTGTCTAGCTTTCCAGTAGCGATGCATTATAGACTGCAGAATAGAAGCAAATGGTGTCACGCCAATTCCTGTTGCTATTAGAACCGCATGCTGCGCTTGGAATATATGACTCGAGGGAGTGCCATATGGACCATCCAGGAAAATCTATATAGAGAAAATTCTTCAGAATCGTTTACTGAGTGTTTGATTGTTCGCCAAGAAGTAACCTACCTCCAATGGCTTGCCAACTGGATAGTTCATAGGTGAATGTGACATCTCTGATTTTAACGTCTCGTCCATGCACCTGGGATCATCCACAGAGCATCTCTTTATTACTCGACCTTCCTCAGCTATCCGAAGACCGGATGTTGAATGCCCAGCGGGTGACGTCTTGGCAGAAACAACTGGAAAAATATAATAATATAGTTGTGACGGGGTTATCGAAGAGGAATATTAGGAATTGGTATACTTACCAGGATTACCCTCTGGAGTTACTTCATATTCACAATTTTCAAGACTTGGGGTCTTGAAAGCTATTATAGTCGGTTTCATTCGCATGTAACGGAAACTCTGAGCCAATGATTTATTTTGTGGGCTCAGATAAGCCAATCCTAATGACTTGAGTCTGGCACGGCGTATTTGACATTCGTCGAAACTCCTCTCGGACTCGGATCTCATGTAGTCACGGAGTCTGTAGGGAGAAGTATCCTTGGTAGATTCTATTTCCTTTATGTATAATAGAAGCTATTTCTATTCCATATCTAATTAGATTTACTCACGCGATCAGGCGTTCCCTCTTCTTGTTCTTTGTCTGCATATCCGGCATTGAGAATGATTTTTCTAGTGGCATTTTACTACCCAGAAGGAGTTGATGTAGTTTTTTGTCACGTGGTGTTCTTGCAACATCCACTGGACCTAAAAGAAAAGGATGAATTAACCGGAAGTCTAATATTTAAATCTGGATTACTTACGTTCACTGGATGGTGCTGATCCGTAACTACGCACTGAACTCGGAGTTGGTGACATATCCAGATCCGGTATGAAACGAGGATTATTAAAACCACTTGGAACCTCTAAACACTTAGAAGAAGCTTCTTTTTCTATTGCGAATACTGGCTTAGCAGATAGCCTAATCATAGAAAATGATGTAAGGAAGATGAGAATAATGGACTGATTTTCTGAAATTTATATTTTGATACCCACGGGCTTTGAGCATTCTTGGTCCTGGGACTGTCTGCCGTACAAGCTTCTACAGGAGCAACTTCACCTCGGTGAAGTCTCATCTGCTCTCGTTCAAAATATGAATAGAGACTATTGGTCCATTCGCCCACAGCACGTATATGGAGCCACATATAATCTGAATGATATTTATCAAATACCATCAATCAAATTTCAAAGTAGCATAACTGTATCTAACTTCTAAATTTCAATGACTGACCTTCCTGTTCTGGTGCACTACTAATAGTGAACGGATGCCATTCATAGCGTGCGATCTCCGGGATATTCACAAAGACATAATCCCCAGGACAGAAGTCAAAGTGTTGCGGTCTCTTGATTACAAGATGAGTCACCTTGGAAGGAAGTAGCAAACCGGAACTAATATATGTCTTACCACGCTGAGACCGTAGCCACATCAATCGACGGACGCGCTCCACCATGTAGATAACTCCAGGACCAACAAACCATTTCCAGAAATTAGGCCCATGGAAAATAGTCAGAAGCCAGAATGGTACATAGAGAAGATGCGACCAGTAGAAGATCTGCAAGATCCTCATAAATATCACATTACTTATATAATTCGTAAGATTAAATCAACACCAGCTATATTTAATCACCTCAAAGCATCCGCCACGTCTCACAAATGGCATCGAGCACAAAGTCATCACGGTTAAAATGATAATCAATGCAACACCAGTTGGATTAGCACCACCAGGTACCAATCCAAACAATCCAGGCTTACTGGTGACCAGCCATTCAGTTAAAGTATAATTTTCCTTATTCAATTGTGGATCATACATCACGACTGTACCTATAAAAACCCAAGATACCAAATTAATTTCAATTCAATGGATCGTAAGGTACAATAAAAAAAAACTCACTAAAATTGAGAAGATGCATGAGTGTATGAACGGTACTAAAAACACCAATAAGAACACCGGTAAGTTTATGAAGATATATATGCTGATCCAAAGGAAGAACAGAACTGAATCCATGAGTACGTAGGAACGTTATACACTGGCGCAGCATCAGCACAAGGATAAATGTGCAGTCAAAATTCAGGCACTGTCCTGAACACAACAAACCTCTGTTCTAAATTTTGTTTTTAAAATATAATTCAACAAAGAATGTATATTACCACAAGCACGTGCTAGTATCACATAACCATTAGAGTGCCGATATTGAAAGGCTCGTGATACAAATAGTGCGACATTAGTGAGAAGAAACAATGACAGGAAGCTGATGTAGACGTAATGATTCTTCACGTAGGGTTTTGTCAGCTGATAAGGTCTCAGACGTTTGATAACGCGAAGACATGATTGCTTTGCAGGTTCAGGCTTTGGTGGTACCAGCCAGCGATCTATACTGTAATTTCCAAATCAAAATTTATTCCTTTTTTTAAACAGAATCTTATACTCACCTAATGGACAAGTTCTCCAAGAGCCCATCGTGCTTTTCCAGCTGTCTCTTCAGGGCCTCGAAGGTAATGGCACCTCTGTTACCCTGATCGGCATCTTCGAAGAGTGCTATAGTTAAATCTTCAATCTGCTCTTCACTGAAGTTCATACCATTCTCTTCCATACATGCTCGCATTACATGCTGAAGTTCACGATGCTGGATCAGACCGTCTCCTGTGGACCAGGTGAAGATCACGATTAGATCAATATTCGAAATTCATAATACTGAAGAGACTTTATTCTCGCTTCTATCAATCTTACCATCTATGTCATACACTTTGAAGAGGAACTTTATCTTGTCATCGGATGTCTTTCCAGCAAATTGGTGCATGGAGTCCAGGAACTCCTGAAGGGATATCGTCCCGGAATTGTCTTTGTCGAATATTTGGAAGACCCTCTCCGTGAAGAAGGGCTGAAAAGCACATACATGTAAGAAATCATCTCTATTTGTATATATCTATATACAATGATAAAACAATGTCGCACCTACATTTTTTGAGGTGACTATCTTTTTGAATTCTTCACGACGAATTTCGCGCTCGTTTCCGACCGTTTGTTTGAAGATCTTCTCTAGCCATTCCAGGTTGCCCTTATCAAAGCCAGCGCGTGGTCTGGAGCGATATTATTTTTTAAAATATGAATACTCACAACAAGAACTACTTCTCAGCACTATTTTTATTGTTGCATTATAGATACCTGGTATTACTGATACTAGCAATGAATTCCATCACTTGCACTGTGCTTACGGATCCTGTGTTTTCTTGGTCTATCAAACGATACAGTTTGTCGACTACCTGAAGATTGTAAAGAATATTTGAAGAATCATATAATAACAAACATCTGGTGGTCGGCTAACCGTCGTACAATAAGGACAATACAGTCGGATTTTGCAACGTTGGTATTTATAGCATTACAATTATAATTTCGTAAGACGTTGGGACATATGCAAATTATAATAGTATATTATAACGTACAAAGCAACACTTAATTTTCGTAGTTGATTATTTCTTATTTATGCGGGTAGTTTTGATTGGCCTTTAATTTCGAATACGTAACACTGTAGATGGCGATATTATCGGTTGATTTTTTAACCAACTCGAAGGTATATCCATCGATTAAATCATTGATTAACTATATTTAAGTGCTTAATATTCTCTCGCGTAGACTTACCCCCTTCGCACGAAATATCTGCTGAAAGGTCATTAAATTAACCGGTTCTTCTCCACACAAGACATAGGCGACGCTTTCTATCTGATCTATGAAATCTGCCTGTTTCTCGTTTCTATGAAAAAAAAGTGAATTTGTAATGACTTCCTTCATCTGGTAGGATAAATCATTTATCTAATAGTTAGCTATTCAAGATACAAAATACTGTAAAAAGATATAAACTTACGTAAGTCTTCCTTTGAGGAATTCGATCCATTCATCTTGTACCAGGTGCTCGTCTCTGTCCTGGTCGAAGAGGATGAAGAATTTCTCAAGGAATATCTAAAGAGGAACAAAAAGAAGAAGTCTCGGTCCTCTACTGAGATAATCATGTCTTTAAGTCATATAAACGATTTCGGATGTAAACGATTATCAATTATATTTTTACGTTATAACAACGTCTTGCTATAATCATCGCGTGTCACATGTTTTTTACGTGTGATCATTAAAAAACAGGTCAATGCCAGAAGCAGTGGCCAATCTACGTTTGGTTTGCGCCCTTTCTCGTGCGCGCCATTCGTTGCCTTGCTTTCATTTTGTATAATTTCGATTCCTCTAAGTGCTATGCAATTTCATTACTTCCTTTTCTTACTCAACTTTTATATCAAACATTTTATTTTATACGGTTAAATTTATTTTTGTAAGTTGCGCAATATAATTTGAGATATTTTCTAGATATTGTCTTCGTACTGACTTATATGACGAGACTTTTAACTTGAGTATATTATGAACGTATCGATGTAATCTTTAATCGATCAAGAATCATTATATTATCAATATTTAATTGTGTAGTGTCCAGATCGTTGTGATCGAGGCTGCTTTCAGGATTGCTCGAGGCGCAAGGTCTTCGCCTGAGGCTATCGCCCACCTTGCATGCCCCTGAATCATTCGGATCGCCCTCGATCGTATGACGGACGATCTACACATCGGTACGATGATACAGTATACATTAAAAGATCATTTATGATACCAGAGAGAAGATATACTTTACCTCGTCCTGAAAGAGTCTCCTGAAAGCGTCTCGGGTATACCTAATGACGCCATCCTTATGCAGAATTTCGGAGCACTCTTTAAGAGTGGCGGTTCTTCTTCTTTCTATAAGACACTCTTCCTCCATGGAGCTGATTGTACGCTCTTCGGTTCTTCTTGCACCAGGATCAGCCATGTCGGTGATACCAGGATGTTTTTGGTCTCACGTGATCCTTTGTTGTTGTGGTAGATAATAAATTCTTGTCGAGGAAGATAAGCACGACGACTCATGAAAATAAACACAGGAATTGGCCGACGACTTGTTAACGTGCAAACGCGTGTACGCGTTTGCGCATCTTTTGCCGCCAATCGAAGTGCCTTAGGATAACAAAGCGCGAAAGCGTTGTCCAGGTTAATCTAATTCTTGGGGATGATCCTTTTTCAGGTTGTGGATTTATCACTATCTACCGGTCTCACGACTCCACTAACTGGCTCGACCACCGCACTGGTAACTCATAATGGCAATGTGCTTATGCTCCTTTCTGCACGCACCTCGTACCTTCTGGTAGGGATATGGGTTGTTCGGTTTCTGTAGGGGAATCTAGATTCTGCGTGGGGATAGGGAACCTTTCACTTTTTGACAGTACATGGTATCGAGGGAACCTTGTCTTCTCTCAGGCAGTCGTATCGTTTACCTCATTTTAGAGAATTAGCCTTAGGAAAATTATTTTCTATTTGCATCCTGAAACCTGAAAGTCTTAATAGGTATTTAATATTAGCTACTTTCGTTTTTCATCAGTATATTTTATTAATTATTATTGACTCATCATTTCCTCAATAACTTAATTGAATCCTCGTAGGAATTCATAAGTATTACATCTTCTTTGATTTACCCTTAAGTGGACCCAGGGTTGTGATGCTGGACCAACATGGCGGATGGTCCAAGGTGTTCCAGGAGCGCGTGTTGTCTGGTACAGTTCCTTTCACTTTTCGAGAGCGATTCGATTGTCCTTAGATGAAACGAGAGAGGGTTACATTATTGGTGAGATGCGAGTACAGACCTTCCTTCCTCCGGGAATAAGATTATGCTTCGTTAGCGGAAACCTGTACGGTACCTGACTATTAAGTAGTTCTACGCTTCGGCTTATTAATGCGTTCAATCGTACTGACAGAAGATGCACATAGACGTATCTATAATCAGACATATTCATAATAAATCAATATAAAATCGATCATATGTGTAATTAACTTTTCATAACTGTTGCTAATGTTTATGTCAATTATTCTTTATTTTATACTCCCATTTTATATCATATTATTAAAAAGTCTTTTGCATTACGATCTGTTACGATTTTATATTAATAGAATTTATTAATCCATTTATGTTATATCATATATTGACTGGAAAAGAAGAAGACTAAAGCTTCTTGGGGTATCTGGCTCTCGCGGAATTGCAGATAGACAACTGGACGATCCAGGAATACACGGAGAAAAAGATTTGGTTGTACCAAAAAAATTGCTTTGGTTCAAATAAATCATTTCACTCTCCATTACTTGATATGTTATTCAATTAAGAAAATCGATTAAATTGAAACAAATAATTATCGAGGACAACTAAATAATCTTGGTGGATAGGCAAACGATTTATTCAGTAGAATGAGAGGATTATTAAATTCAAAAGAGAAAGCATTCCACTAAATTCATCTGTCTATGGAAGCAATCATTTAATGTCCTTATGTCTATAAATTGTTTAGGTAGAATGATACAAAGTTATTTTACTCAAATAAATATTTTTATAGTGCAAAACAACTTATATTTAATGCAACATGCAGTCCTGCCGTCTAGCGGACATACTTTGGACGGCACAATTCTTAATTTTGTAGTAATCGCATATTTGATCGACTTAAAAGCATTTACCGTTCTACCTAACCTAATTTAGTTTATTTTGATTAAATGCTATAATCACGGTGAGTGCAATACACACTCCAAACGATTACACCAGTTTCATTATTTCAACAACGGTGTAATCAATTCAAATCTGCGTCGATTGGTCCAAATAAATTTCACGTCATAGCAGCTGGTAATTGATATTACCAAATCTTTTTCTCAGTGTATTGCCGCAAAATAATTCCAACATATTTCTACTAAATATTTATTTGTTTTGAGAAATTACTCTTTAATCCAAGTAATTCATTATTTGCTTTTAACCTACAGCTGCTTTGCTCAACTAAAATTATTTATTAACTCAAATAAACATACACTTCACATAGTGAAATATGTTGATAAAATCATTGTTTGAATACACGAAATAAAAATTATTTTTAATAGAATATTTTTTCCATTTTAAGACGTTGATATCATGACAAATAAAGAATTCATAAGAATTTCATAATATGTTGTTGAATTCCAAACTTTATTTTAAGAAATACTTAGAATACTAACTACTACTAAGATTAAAATGCAGTTCAGTCATTCAAATATGCTTCTGTATTGAGGTAAGAAATTATTACTCGTCTCTATGTCTATAACTGTCACAAATAAATGTTTTCAATTGAATAAATTGTTTACCTCAACCCTTATAATGTTATAACGCCAATTAAATTATGTTTGGGTCAAAGCCAAAATAGTTGTTTCAAAGAAATTGCAATCCAAATAATTCAATTTACTTGAACGAAACAAAATTTTTCTCCGTATATCCATAATAGACCGATAATTAGTCTTTAATTTGATTTGCCAATTAATATATAATGGAAAAAATTAATATTCTATTTACCTTCTTTAAATCGGAAAAAGACAAGTTATATCTATAAATATGTATCCGTTTCATTTTGATATACAAGGACTCTGCTATAAATTTCATGCTAGAGATCTGTGTAGGTATAATAAGAAATTTGATAGGAACAATTCTTAGTCGAATAGCAATCGTAACTGTACCACTGGATCGCGCACGGAGAGCAAGAGAGGCTAAGATAGACGGAGAGATTTCACGAAGGCGGCGACCCTGAAATCGAATCTTATAGACATTACTAGATAGACACCTGCACATTTTTCATTCCAATTTGCTTATTTTGTATATAACTCTAAGTTCTGATTTTGTATTGATTCCTACATGTTACCAGGAAGCACGGAATTACATAAGTTTACATAAAAGATTGGAAGCTAAAAATTGGAACCTTGAATCAGCTATTAGTTTGCCAATTATCCAAGTTTTGTAAAAAAGTAGAGCTTGCAGCATCTCTTAATCAACTGTTGGTAAATCAGTCATCTAGTGATAACCTGTAGTCTGATAATTGATAACCACTGGGTACTTGGTGAGTATCGACCATCGGTGTAAAAATGTACTTTCTATTGTACTGAAAAAAAAACATAGAATTCATTGGATAATCAGGATCCATATGTGGTTTAGCGCCTGCGCCTTACTTGTGGCTTTTCGATCAGCGTCAGTGAATATCAGGCCTTGCCTGGTTAGGGTGCCTGACACTGTATTCCCCAGGACGGGCAGGTAGAGAGCACGGAATTCTTGTGGAGGATCAAAAATGGATTTGTCGTATATACAATTGAATGAAAAAGGCTCAGCGACTCCTGAACTAAGTTCCTCGACTGAGGATTCGTTAAATTCTTCGAAGACACTCTGCTAAGAGTATCGCAGCTCATATTAAAATAACTGATACGTTTGACGCTACCTCCTTCATCTCGAAATGCATTGTAGTGCATCTTTGTTATTCCTAATCTTACTGAGAATCGGGATCCTCGATTGCCATCACGTTCCATGTACCTTCAACACGATGTGCCTATGCTGGGTGCAGGATGACACAGAATTTACGAAAATGGATATCAGCTGTATGGGCGTACCATTCGCCAGGTTTCCTGGTAAGTCTGTATCATTGTGATCTTGAGAAGGTACAGTGATTAATACAGTTTACCAATTTTAGAAATATCAGTAAGTTATGTGGCACAGCTGGACATCGTCGGATCGGGCATGCAGATTCTTGAGAATGATGCATTAGCCGGTTCCTCTGTAGAAGCTTTTGGACTTATGAGCAATAGACTTACTAGTATTGCTGATAAATCTCTTCTGTAAGTTATATCATTTGATAAGGAGTACTTTCAATCTTTTTTTAATTCACTATTATCTATTCTAACAGTGGTGTCGCCGAGAGTTTGCGCTCTCTTGACCTGAGTTACAATGCCTTGGAGGAAATGCCATTCAAAGCTTTTCAAAGCTTGAGGAGGCTCAACTGGCTCAATATGCATAGGTGAGTTCAAGAGAATTTCTTATTGATTTTTAAGGTCTGATATACTTCCGGTTTTCAGTAACCATTTAACGACACTTGAGGGAGACTGGGGTCATGTCAGGAACACGCTGGCCAGTGCATTTTTCGGTGACAACTCCATTAACGAGATCCCGAAAAATTTTGAGAATTTTAAATCCCTCGTATGGCTCAACCTGGACAATAACAACTTGCAGATGATACGCGAATCGTGTCTGCCACCGAGTATACATACTCTAAGTCTGAATAACAATTTGCTCAAATCGTTTCCAACGAGTCTTGGTAATCTACCTGCCCTGAATTGGCTGTATCTTCGAGGAAATAGTATCAGGCAGCTGGAGTTACCAATTTTTCGTAATCCTAATGTGGAATTGTTGGATCTCAGTGAAAATTCCATCGAGAGTATCGCCAGTCCGGGCTACTCTAATTATACTCTACATGTTAGAGACTTTAACTTGGCGAGTAACAAACTATCCAAGTTGCCAGCTGACATGTTCTCTGGCCTCAGGGTACGTAGAATACATCTCTCCTCGAATGGAATTCAATCAGTGGACGAAAACACTTTCCGTGGTCTCGAGGAGAGTCTCGAGTATCTCAATCTGGAGAACAATGAACTGACCAGCGTGCCCGAGGCTATAGAAGATATGGAGAGGATATCCTATCTTTACTTGGCGAACAACAACATCGGCAACATGTCCTCGGAGAACTTTCGAGAGTTCGCTGAGATGCTGAAAGCTCTATCAGTAGCTACGAACAACTTGAGGCAGGTCCCGGTGAACGCCCTGGAGCGATGTCACCAGTTACTACACCTGAACCTGGGATACAATAAGATACAAAACATTGAACCTGGTGAATTCGAGTGGGCTGAGAGTCTTGAGATTCTTCTTCTACGGAATAATCTTCTAACCAAATTAAAGTCTAAGACGTTCAAGGGTGCGAGTGAACTGAAGGAACTCAGTCTGTCCTTTAATCATCTAACGGAACTCGATGACGATGCCTTCTTCGGTATTGAGGAGACCTTAGAGATTCTTGAGCTGAGCTTCGCCTTTGCTACAGATATTTTTCCTCAGCGTGCAATTAAGCCACTCACTAATCTCCTCTGGCTGGTACTTGACAATAACAATTTCCAAACAGTCGATGCGAGTGCCTTTTATTCACTCCAGAAGCTCAGGTATCTCAATTTAGAGTCTAATAGACTCCACTATATTCCTGAGCAGGTATTCGTTTCGAGCATTCATTCAGAGTTACGTGACGTTAAGCTCGGCTACAACTTCCTGGAGAATATTCCTCAGGATACCTTCCACAATCTCACCGAGCTCAGATCTCTTGACTTCACAGGAAATCGTATACACGTCATAGCAGCTAACTCCATCTGGAATTGTTCTAAACTTGTGACACTTTCACTGGCATACAACAAGATCATTCGAATCGAGAAACAGGCATTTCAGCAGCTGAGTAATCTTCAGTTCCTGCACCTGGAATTTAATCAACTATCAGTCCTAGACTTGGAATCGATAAGCGATAGTGGATGTTTAGACTTCAGCCTGAACGTTTCCTACAACGCAATAAGTAAAATGAATCCAGGTTCTATCAACAATCTGACTCATCTTGATCTTGGCTTCAATAACATAACTCATTTAGCTAGGGATGTCTTCAAAGGAACACCAAATCTCAGAACAATTGATCTGCGCAATAATCGTTTAATGAGCCTGGAACCTGACACTTTTGCCCTGGCACGTTTAGAAAGTCTAAACCTGAGAAATAATAGATTAAAGTCCATCAGGAAACAAGTGTTTAATGGATTGGAGCATCTTCAGCAGTTGGATCTAGCTGGCAATGGTATTAACCAATTGGCTATGGAACAATTTCGCTATCTGAAGAACTTGCGCGTTTTGGATCTGTCCCGCAACGAGATTCGTTCCCTGATACGAAACGTTTTCGAGGGTACCCGGGTGGAAATCTTGGATCTGAGTCACAATAAATTGACAGCGGTGCCCTCGATAGCTTTTGCTGAACTTGGATACACTCTGAGGGATCTAAATCTAGCTGACAACCTCATAGATCACCTGGACTCCACTGCGTTTCCAACTTCCTTATTGACTTCCTTGAACCTGGCACGAAATCGCATTACCATATTGCCAGACAACTCTTTTGTCTCATTGGGCAAACTTCTTGTCCTAAACATGACGCACAATAGTTTACAAGCCAATTATAAGGAGCTCTTCCATTACTTGCTTGACCTGCGGCAACTGTATCTCGCCAATTGTACCTTGAGGAAGATACCCGTGCTACCTCTACATCAGCTGAACCTCCTTGACGTGTCATCGAACAATATACATTCTATATCAGATAGTGATTTTCAGTATCTTGAACAACTAAAAGTTCTTCGACTGGTAAATAACAGCTTGATTGCTGTACCAGTACTGAAATTGAGTTTTCTCAGAGAGCTGGACATATCTGGAAATGCTATAGAGGTGATCTTTTATTTTTCTTATTATTTTAATCATCTTATTTTATTAGATTACATTTAACCCCTTTTCTTTACAGGAACTGACGAAGGAAAGCTTCTCCGGGTTTCCTCGATTAGACCGACTCAACTTGAAAAACCTGAACAAGATGAAATCCGTAGACAAGGACTCTCTACGCGAACTGCATTACCTAAAACATTTACAGATCCAAACATGGCCACGAGCTGATGGATTTCATCTACGATATTTATTGAACGACTTGCCGTTGCGCACGGTAGAAATACAAGTGAGCGAACATTTGCTCAAATATCAAATTCAAAATGTCTTCTCAAAACATCTCAAAGAGCTAACCATAACTGGCCACGACTTGGAGACCATCTCCGCTGAGGCATTTTCATCCATCGAAGGTGGCGACTTCATTCTGAGGATTCGAGACACGCGAGTTCAGCGATTCCAATCAGATATATTTTTATCGTTAACAAAACGACTCTCACAATTGACCCTTGATCTGAGAGATAATCACATAAACGAACTGAGTCCTTCTATCATCTACGGGAACCTCTCCTGGGAAGCTGTAGGAACAAACATGGTTGCAGGTACAACAAATCTCGTCTGGATCAATGACATCAATCGGTATTATTCTTAGAAGTCATAAAACAATCTGGAAATTTTAGGTGGTCTACAGGTTTCCGGAAATCCACTAGAATGCGATTGCGAGATCGCTTGGCTGAGTCTTTGGCTACGAAGGTGGCTCCGGGAATCACGTCAGATACACACAGCATCACAATCAGACGCAAGACAATTGCGCAGTATTGCCGGAAGAGCCGTCTGCACAGAAACCACAACTTCCTATTCTTCAGACAAAGTTCTTCTAACTCTAGGAACACCGCATACAGCCTGCCAAGCATCTGCATTGAGTTCAGCAAGTTATGGACGTCATCCAGTCTCGTTTCTGTACATCGTGGTTATCCTTGTACTAAGACAGGTATTATCAATACCACCTTTGGAGGTGGGACGACAAAGAATATTAGCAAGAAGTGGATGAAGAATAAGAAAACAAGGACACAAGTTTTAACGTATTATAATAATACTTAATAATTACGTATCGACGGACAACGACGGACAGATAGATATAAAAATGTATTTGTAAATTATTATTTCCTATCGTTTTTTATACAGGTTTTTTGTTCTTATTGCGATTGGAATAATTATACAGGTGGAGCTTGAGTATGCTGCAGACAACCCTCAACGTTCTCAGGCCAATCACATACATTCTCATTCGGATTAAATACCAAATTTACAGGACAGGGCATATGATGCTTGCGTTCTCCTTCGCACATGTAGTACATCGTGCAATCATTTTTATCTGGATGATAGGATATATGATTGTCCTCCTCTTCGCAGGTCACCTCATTCGCTATATAATAATAAGAAAATGATCAAATCATCTCAGCATTAAAATCCAAAGAGTCATATGATGAATACTTACGATCTTTGGTGGTGTACTTTCCATTTCTTACATTAGTCTCATACGGGCCGTCATATTCAAGTTTTACGGTGTAATCAAGGAGTTCTTTTTTCATCGCCTTGATAAGAGGATATTTGCCAGTACCACAGGTACCTTTAAAGTCGTCCATATCTATTGACCAAACCATTATGCCACCGAAACCTTCTTCCTTCAGCCATGTCATCTAAAGGAATTGAAGTAAGAGTTATTGTATAATTCTATTTGGACTTGTTACTTTCTGTTTTATGTTTTATTTATTAATCTTGGTTTTGCTTCGTTTAAACACACCTTGTTCACAAGACTTCTCTCATCATCAAATCCTACCCACTGATCATTACAGTAGGCGAATGGAACTTGTTGCTCACTGTCCCACACAAGTGTAGTGTTGTCATCGTTGAGGAAGGTGCACACCTAGAAGGTGAAGGAGAAATCGAGTAGTATCACGTTTAGTTTAAATGTGACAACGAGAAAGTTGAGTGAAGTATAGGTATGTACCTCATAGTAAGAAAGGAAACCTGCTTCGTTGGTAAAGTTTCCAGCAGTACCACCACCGGAAGCTGGTGCACCAATGTCAAATTTGTCCTTATCGACAAGAGTGAATGATCTACCATAAGTGGGCATACCGATCATGAGCTTTTCCTTGGGTGCACCTTGTTTGACCCATTCACGAGCACTATAATCCTGGAATAATTAATATTTTTATGAGTATTAAACATCGATTAAGAAGAGGATTCGGGTATGAGAACAGAGAACTTACTACAGTGAGCTTCTTCTGGTAGCTAGTGGCACTCTCCAAAGGATACAGAGGACTGTTGTGACCAACTTGCCTTTCCCATTGGCCATGGAAATCGTAAGTCATCACGTTGATGAAATCCAGGTATTTAGATATCTCCGGTACGTCATATCCAGCGGCTATGGCTTCAAAGCTTGCTGGGACTGCAGCTGATAATAACAACTTCGGCAATCCGGAACTTTTGGCTTCACCTTCAAAAGCGAGTCTCAGTTCCTTCAGCAGATTTACATAGGCTGTACGATCGTCAGCTCCTCTAAAATAATAAGAAAGATGCATTGTCATTGGAAAGTCATGTTCTAGGTTCTTAGGTAATAACTTACCTGGGATACTCCCAGTCGACGTCGAGTCCATCGAACTTGTAATCGCGGAGGAAGTCAATAGCCTCGTAAACGAACTGGTTCATGCGGAAGGTGTTGCTGGTGAGTTCTTTGAATGGTTTTGATCCGAATGCCCAACCACCGATTGCTAGTAAAACCTAATGTAATACCATGGTATAAATTTTTGTTTAATTTATTAAAAAACAAATATCTTAATTAAGCATTCCGTACCTTGAGTTCAGGATTCTTCTCACGAAGTGCTATCACTCGTTCATACATCTGTCCATCCTTATCCCTACCCTCGCTAAGGAGATGATCCTTCAGGGTGGCGAAGGCGTATATAATGTGACTGCATAAAGTAGGATCAATATCTTCTGGCAGGAATTTTCCAGCACCGGGTCTCTTGTAAGACCAGTTGGTCAGGTAGCAGATGGTTTGCGCTGGTCTCTCTGTGAGTACAAAAAAAAGGTGTTCGAGGTAAATATAAAGTTATAATGGAATATAACAGAATTGTACATTGAAATTTCATTAATACTTATTGCATACCACGGGTGCTGACACTGGATATGATTTGTGTAGGTTTTTGCACTTTTTTTGCCTTGTTCAATACATCGGAAACTGAGATTTTATAAGGTTCTGGTTTCTTTACAACAATTTCAGTGATTGTAGAAGCCACAGCACTCCAGTCGACATCCTTTGCATTATTTCCACGTGGAATTCCATTCAGTTCTTCCCTAAAAATCATCAAAAATACTTCATAAAATCGTGGACCAAACTTTAACAATTCCAAGGTATGTCTAATTATTTAAATTTACCTCATGGCACCAATTAATGGATACTTGATATTTCCACCACATATGGTACCGTTGAAGTCATCCATATCAACAGTCCATACCATAGCACCACCATATCCTTTGTCTTTGATCCAGTGCATCTTGTTACGAATAGAACGTTCATCATCAAATCCAACCCACTGGTCATTGTGAACAAGATAAGGTACTTTCATCTCGTCATCCCATACATATGCTGCACCGTTGAGAAGCATTTCGCAGACCTAGACAGCGGTCAGTTATGATCTATCAGGTTATCCACAAGGTCTGACAATCCTGAATTATATAGAAAAATATGCACCTCATAGTAAGCAACAAATCCTGACTCTTTGGTGTACTCTCCAGCTTTACCACCACCACTGGCAGCTGCATGGACCCCGTAATTTGATGGATTGGACAGTGTGAATGATCGACCATAAGTGGGCATGCCGATGATGAGCTTTTCTTTGGGAGCACCAAGTCGTACCCATATGTTAGCAGCATTATCAACACTGAGCTGTTTCTGCCATTCAGAATCCAAAGAAGAAGCATAGAGTGGTGCATTGTGTCCAGTCTCTCGTTCCCATTTGCCATGGAAGTCGTAGGCCATGAGATTGATGAAGTCCAGATAGCTATGGACATACTTACGTAAGATTGACACGTAATATACAAGGTGAAAGTATATTTTTATAACTTCTTATTGTTGACCGACCTAGAGACAGCAGGAACGTCGTAACCGCTCTTGATATTGTCAGGACCAACTGGAACTGCTGCAGTCAGTAATAATCGTGGCTTCTTACGTTCTTGAGCTTCCGCTTCAAAAGCTTCCCGCAATTCTATAGGTACAAACAAGGCATTTTATTACTATTCGTTATAAACAATCCATTTTATCAAATTAAGAGTTTTATCTACCTTTAAGAAGTAGTACGTAATTCTTCTTATCATCACCTCCTTTAGGATACTCCCAATCAATATCCAAACCATCAAAGTTCCTGTCTCTTAAGTAAGGTATAGCACTGTAGACAAACGTCTGGCGTGCATAGCGCGAGGATGACATGTCCTTGAATTTCTGAGTTCCAAAGGACCAACCACCTGCAAGAACCCAAGATCATAACGTCATCCGATAACAATTGATGCACTGATTCATAAGTCTCATTAAGGTTTTAGAAAGTAGTTGACGTACCTATAGCTAATAGTACTTTCAGCGAAGGATTCGCTTTTTTAAGGGTCATTATCCTCTCATAGAGGCCGACCTTGCCATCTTTAGTCTCGTCGTTCGATTCGAAGCTAGTGAGTTTGTTCTTCTTGAGCCAACCAAAGGCGAATATAATATGGGTGCAGAGATCAGGCTGAATGTCCTCCGGCATGAACTTTCCAATCTTCGTGCGGTACTGCGACCAGTTCGTGTAGTAGCAGACGATCTGAAAGGTCGTTAATGGTCTTGTAAATTTTTACACCTAGATTATATACATTAAGATAAATCTTCTCCAGGAACAATCCTATTTATACCTTGTAATTGTTTGTCTTGGCAGGCTGTAGTTCATTCTTGGTACTTTTATTAGCAACTCTATTGCGAGATACTTTAAATCTGTTCACACTCGCTGAGACTTCTTGGTCGCTAGAAAGAGCTGGACTGGATGTTGTGGGTCGACGAAATCTCTTCCTCGCACCTGTTCAATGACACATTTTAATACGTATATATATATATATAAGACTCAAGAAGATAGTCAATGTAATGGAATAGGTATAAGTTTGTTTACCTTCAGAATGGTTCGACAAACTCACGAGGAGTAGAGCCAGACAAACTACTCTTGTGCTCGCGCTAAGTGACACCTGAAATACAAAAAGATATCGAATTCATTATATTTCAACTGGAATTTCTTTTACAAATAGATAAAAGATTGTAACGGATAACGTAACGTAAGAAAGATCATTATAAAACCTGAATTATCACCATTAAAAGTCGTGACGGTACCGAACACTTGTATAGAAAAGAAAGATTTTGCAAAAGTCATCAGTATCAGGTAAACAACGAATGTTTTCTTCCTAATGTCTCAATTTTATTATTCATTTAAAGCTACCACGATTATATAATTACAAATGGAAGCCATTAGTTCTGTTTAAATGTGTATTTACTGATTGCTAGTTGCCGCCATAGTCAAGGAGTCGAGTGGTAGCGACGACAGGGCAGGAATAAACGGCGAAAGTGCTTGCGGTTCTTTCTTTTTTTCTTTTAGAGAACTACGAGCTGCACATAGATCTCTTTGGTAGTGACGGGCCACGGAGTCATGGTGCTATCGAGGTCTCGTGTCACGAGCGACAATGGAGAACGGCAAATAGCTTGAGAATATTACTCGACTGTTGGCACGAGCCGAGATCGTCGAGTATAAGGAACCCTGAAGGAGACTGAGCGACTTGGAGAGACGTAGTGCTCGTAACAGATTAATGAATATAGTCACTTACAGATACAGCTTTTTATATTGCAATAGTCACTTGAATTCAATTGACAAGGCATTGTGAGATGACAAACTTTAAAAACTGACAATGCTGAAGTAAATCTGATACTGAAAATGCAAATGCATTACACAAGTATTATTGACCTCAGGGCTCTTTGTTTCTCGTGAAATTATCTAACTGTCTGTTGAAATGTCTGCTTCATAGTCTATATATCTATATACATCTGTCTATACTTTCTTCATTCTTCTACTAACAGAGTATACATTCTGCATCGATTGGTTTGCGTTGGCGGCGTTGGTGGATTCGCAACTTGAGTGCATTGTACCCGGTGCATGAATGCATTTGCGGATTGGAGTCATTGCTTTACGATGCAGTATGGAGTTGTAACCATGGAGCTACCAGCGTATGGTTACTGCACAAGCTGAGGCAGTTGGTTAGCTATGTGGGTAGGTAGGTAGAACAAGGTAGTAATAAGGCAGTCTAAGGAGAGTGTAGCTCATGGTATATGTATGCATATATATATATATAGAAGTATGTACAACGTGTGATTTTTATTCTAGCCGCCATTACTGTACCAGGTAGATAGAGAGTAGGCCCTGAGATTTCTAGCGTACCTAGTAGGCACATTGCCGTACGATTCTCGTAGAGCCAACCAACTATCCGTGACTCGCTAACATAATTGCACGTTCTCTTTCTCAGTTGGCTGAATAGCGACATGATAAGTCTTACCCGAGTGCTGGCCCATCGAGGAACCAAGTATCCAGGAGTAGGACCCCGGTAGAGGTATACCATAATTTGGATATAAAGTGCGACACGCGACCATCCGTAAAAATTTCACTTCCATCCAAAGCGCTTCCTGGTCTTGCTGCGGCTCACCGCGCCTCATTGCGCGTTATCGCACTGGCGGCACCGTGACTGCCCTGGAGGAACTCGTGGAGGATCCAGGGTAAAGAAAGAGAGGGACGTAACGAAAGACAGGAAGAAGAAAGGGGTCCGTTAGTCCTGACTCGAGCGTCTCCATTGAACCATGAAGTCGCGCGACTACTCTGGATCTGTTATAAGTACAAGCGTCACGGCGCCATCCTTGATCAGGATATCCTTTATTCAGGTGGCGTCATTATAGAGTCAACTAGGAGGCCAACCACCTATAGCCAGGATCTCGTGGAGTTACTGCGTGATGAATATATTCTAGACTTATACTACTGGTATCCTTTGGTCTGGTATTCTAAAGACGTAATAACGCGATGCAGGAACAATTGCGGACCACGCCTATACACGGCAAGAAATGCTACTTTTGTGTATACACACTCTTGAAAGTACCGTAAACTGCTGTTCGCATTTCCCACCGCGTACTGAGTTTAGCTTTCCTTTTAGCCGTCGTTACATTTATAACCTGGCCCGCCGTCACGGAGACGCTCATGCTGCACGCCGTGTAATCGTACCTACTACTCCCATTCCAAAAAGCTGGCATCATTTCGCTCATGAGCGATACTCTTCAACAAGAAACTCTTTAACGATTCGCAAGTGATCCGTGGACTTGTTATACTGTCCTCCTGTGCTGTGTACTGCCCTCAACTCTTGCCTCTCTCTCTTCCACTGCCATACAGGTTCCTCCTTCTTGGCTCTAGACAGCTTTCTAATATCAATCGCAGAGTCTCAATAATACTACTTCTGAGACACTGGAGACGCCGGCTTGAGCTTAATAAGCCAGCAGCACCTAACCTCCACCGTGCCGTTCTCTGACATTGAGACACCTGGTTCTTGTCGTCGTCCTCGCATTCGCTGTCGACCTGGTCGCTTGAATTCATATGCCATTCTGCATTTATAATACATCAGACATTTACCTACATACGGTTCAGATTATGTATACCTTTTTCTACCTTACTCTTTTGATTTCTCGCCATACTCATTGCATAATTATATATATGAATGTGTAGGAGCGGTGTTACCGTTGGCGAGTAGAGACACCATGGCGAAAGAAGCGACGTACATAAGCACCCGGTGAACATATCGGATACAGTCCTAAGAATCTTTCGAAGAGTATTACGTACTCAGTAAACATGGACTCGGCTACAAGACAGATTTTAAAGGGATCTTTTACCGGATATCATGAAAATCTGATGGTCAGATGAAAGACGAGCTTGGTAAACTTGATTCCAGAAATACTCCTCAGGGCTTCGTTAGATCGTCATTACTCCAGACGGAGAGTTACGTGACGAGCGTGTTCCTTGGATGGAGACAGAGCGAAGCCTTGCCGAATATAAGGTTACCGTATGAAAGTGAGAGGGAAGGCGAACCTGCTTGTAAATACTGGCGCGGACCAGCGGGTGCGAAACGCAGACACGTTTCCATGCGTTTCAACATGTTCGACGGGTTTCGACACAATCCTAAACGTTGTTCGACTTGCCGCACCATAGTTTGACACCGGAAATTGATAGAAATCATTCTTGTAACATAGTGCCGGTAATAAGATTTCGTAAATGCTATACCCACTTCGCCTCATTTAGTAGAAACAATATATGCACGATAGAAAAACTTCCCTTTTAGTTTTGTCAACCGTTACCAATTGTTAGTTAACAATTGCCAATTTTCTAATAACATAAAAAACGTCGTCGCTAAAGAAACAGTTGGACATACAGAAAATTTCTCTTACAGAGAATTGTCAGGGACGAGATGTTAGTAAACGATAGACTTGATTCTTATGAAATTTCTGAACCTAACATTTAAAAAATTTCACAAAACTACATAATAAAATACAAGAATAGAAGACATCTATGAAGTAATACATCAGATGCCAGGTACCGTTACGTGATTAAACCCGTTGTCAGTGAGCAATTAAAATAGATGTTTATAGAAAAATCGCGAAACCAAATATTTTCTTTTAAATTAAAAGAATTGGCGAAGTTCCAACTTACCATGATTGCCTTTCGTATTCCTTCGTGTGTCTCGTTAAAAAGTTGTCAGGTGATAAAAATGTTGAACTTATGAACTGATGATAAGTCACTAAAGTCTCTCGGTTCAATCAACAATCCACCACATGATCGACCACCGTATACTTGTCTAGCACTGACAGCTGTTCAGGAAATACTGAAACTATCATTCTTAAATTTAGTACACGCGGCAATATTATAGACAACAATTAAGTGCCTTTCATTTTAACTATAGTCAAGACACCGTTATGCCCCCGGTCGATGCGCATATATATACCCAATCCCGATGGAGCTAAATGGGAACGCGAGAGTGAAACGCCAATCCTGTGAGCGCGAATGCACCGCGCGTGGTTAGAATTCACGCGGCGTCCACGCGACCAATGTCCGACGAACCTTCCTGAGCTCAGTACAGCCACAGAACAGCTACAGCACTCAACCAAAGCTCACAGCAAAGATAGAAACTCCTCCTACTAGCTGATCGTGCTGACCACCACCGTGAGGCCTTTATCCTCATCATCGTCGAAATCGGACACAGTTTCCTCTTATAAGAGGAGTTTTTATAGTTTTTACTGAGTACCCAATATCCCTGTACCCAGAATTCTTTCCTGGGTACCGGTTAATTGATTGATTCGATTTCCAATCACTTTTATACGCTCAATCGCTCACCGCTTTCCTCTCTCTTTCTCTTTGCCTGTATAACTACGTCCCTCTCTCTGGAGTCTACCGCTTCTTATACATAAGACAGTATTATTTCTTTTTCAATTCTATGTTTTTATATCGTCCTATCTAACAATCTTAATCGGCACAGTAATCATCGATGCAATAAAAATATTGAAGAGAGTCAGAGATTCTTCAATAGGATAATTATATATTTTCGTAAGAAATCGCGCGAGTACAATAATCGTAATGAGGATGAAAATGTAGGGGATACACAGCCGGGATAAAGAAAATGGTTAAGGTAAATAGATATGAAAGGTTACTCCCTATAATAGAATAGCATTAATAGATATAGCGTAACTATTAATTAACGAGCTACAAAAATGAGTGATCGTGTGGTAGAGTGTTTGATCGAGTGATTGAGCGAGTGATCGAGTGATAAATATAAACGATAATAGATTCAGGTGGAAGCCACACGGGGTGTGTGCTCGAGGGGATCCACGATCGAGAAATAACAAGATCTCTGATCTAAAGGAGGATCAGTCGATCGATCGTACCAAGTATTAACGTTCAATTCTTTGGGCACCTGGTGCTGATCGACCCGAGACTCACCGGCGCTCGATTTTTTTTTTTAAGCCAATCGATCGATTCGACCGGATATCATGTAACATTTGTGTCTGTGTATTTGTGTATTATGTGTCTCTGATGTATCATATGTGGCCGTATGTGACTTTGCCACCTCCGACTCGAAAGTGTCTGTTCGTTTGTTTTTTCGTGCCCTGATAGATCGGCATCGTGGTGCGTGGCGAAAGCCTTTACATGATAATGCATTTTCCTTTCTCAGCCCATGGATTGTTCTTCTTATCGGGCGCGTGAATCAACGGGTCGTTCTTCTCATTCTCCTCGACGTACTCTCGCATCCTGAGGGTAAAAAAGATTATGGACCATTAATTAAGAGGACACAAGAGTTCGGTATTATACGTTAAAGTATGGATTATTTGTACCCTTGGTCAAACCTTGTACTTTAATGTATATGTATATATTGTGCATTTAGGTTATGACTACGCATGCGCTTGTAGGATATATTTATACATGCTGTAAAGTGAAAGGAAGCATTTGCGCTCCTGTTCCTGATCCTGTACTTCGTGCACCTGCTCCTACGCTTGCGCGTTAATCCAATTGTGGAGGATAATGAGGGATTAAAAATGGAAACCGTGAGAAGTAGAGTTTAAAATTTGTACGGTAAGTCTCTCAAAGTGAAGATTCTCGTAGTAGATGGCGTCGGTGTAGTATTGTCCGTTATAACAAGCGGAAGTTCATGCAGAACAATACTACTGGTGAAGGCTGGACTCGACCTTCAGGTAAACATCGTTGTTACAGAGTTGGAGTAGTTTGCCTCAAAAATTTATACAACTCTCTCTGGCCTTGAGAGCGGAAGGCGTTAAAGAGAACCAAATTTAAATTATCGATGGAGGAATGCAAGAAAATATGGGAAATCCATTGAGTTACTTTGCACAATGGCGGTGTTTATCACTAAGAAGAATCATGATCAGACTACAGATTCAACTGCACTTTCGATTACAACTTTCACTCGAATTTCCATCCAGCATTGATGGTTTTTGTATCCATCGACGTAGCTTCGCTTTATTACGCTTATCGCAATGGCGCGCGCTGCCAATTTCTTCGCCCACATCGATCCATGCGGATCAGGTGGTAATGGCGGCGAGGACGCCAAACGGAGTGAGATAGAAATAGAATAACGAAAGAGTAAAGACGAACATTTGAAACGAATCATGGAGTCTAATTAGTGTTGAGAATCTTCTGTCTCATGCAGCGAGTTTCGATCTTTGTAAAAATTGCAAAATCAGTTTATCAAAATGAAACGTTTCTTCCTGTTTACTTCTTCTTCTTCACCATATCCTTTATCTACCTTTTACTGTCCACCCGGAAGTTTAGCCAGCGGATCTTTATCTTTTTCCGAAACGAATCGATCTGTAACGTCAGTGATAGATCAGTCACTCTGCCCAAGGAGATCTTGTTTGCTGTACGAAATAGGACACAAGCGTTATTCAGCCTTGGCGGGAAACGTAAGTGTAAGCGTATATTGTCAAGGTGCGTATATGTAGAGTGGATTATATCTGGGCGTATCCCCGGACATGTGTCGATCGCCATTTTTCCATTTTTTTTTTAATTCTCATTAGACCGCTCGATAACGCACCATCTGTCCTTCTAGCTTGAAGTTCAGCACTCATCAGAAATTCCTTAAGACTCGTGAACTTGAGTAGTCGTGCGTCAAGATCTTGTAGGAATCATATACAGTTTCAAAGTCACTGGCAGCACACTCCATTTTGATATCCATGTAATTCTTCGTATTTCTTTTGGTACACATCCGACTCTTTAAACGTATCCAAATGTCTTATGAAAGGCCACTGGTTACTTAATTTCTCCATTCCACACTACACACCTTCATTTTTGTTTACTTGCTTCATTACTTCTTCCTTTCCATTGCCACTTTAATGTTTCGTCAGGGTGTAACAAACTCCATTGGTACAGAGAGTCGTTAATATATATTACAAGCACCTGATGGAGCAGGTGCACGCCGATAGGATACAGCTATTGAAACGAATAGTCAGGAGAGGATGAATTTCTCGAGCTGGGAGTGCATAAGAGTAAGAGAGAGATGGATATAGGTATTGAGAAAGGCTTAACAAGGAACTTACGCCGCGATACTCTTGGAGAGAGGCCACCGTTCCATAGTAGCTTGATACTTCATGTTCTCAATCTGCTTCTTCAGTGCGTCCTTATCCATGGTGGCGAGTACACTGGGATCCATGGTAACAGTTGCACCCCCCTGCCGGGAGGAAAATCACGTAGCGCTTGCGCTTACCCCAAAATCAATATTACCATCAGAACTCCCTTCAGGACTCGCCCCCGCGTCTATCACCATACGAACATAGAATTTGCATTTCGCTGGCCAACGACAAACTCTATTACTACAGATTGCCACGCGGTATCTTATTTTATTTTACTCCTTTCCAGTATGCTTGTTTCTACCATATTTTTTTGACGCGTTCCCGTTTCATCATACTGGATGTACAACAATTCATAGATATGAAAAAAGCACATAGGAAGTGAAAAAAGGTATCGGAGGAATACTTTTTGATGTAGGTACCGGAAGGGCCGAGAAGAAACTTTCATCGCGTTAAGAAGTTCGCTACTATAGATAAGCGCCTTTTTTCACTCACCTCAGGAAATGGCTAGTACAGCTTCTAGCGGTTGGCGGAAGTTATCACTATTCCGGTTCGTTGAACTCTAATTGGTAAGACTCGACAGCACTTACCGATCGCTATATAACTATTATGCTCGTTTAGAAGTTATGCGTTTACGTAACAGATCGCCAATTTCCCAGAACTTCGTGAATGCGTCGGATGAATGAATTGAGTGGAATGGCATTGATGGAACCGTTAGATTCACAATGCCGACGGTGATGATCGTGTATCATCGTTGGCCAGACGTGATAACGCGGTGACGAGCACAAACGGGCAGTTTCTCCTGAGGGAACTGTTTTTCGTACTCACTCTTTGGCTGTACGATGAAATTCTGAGGAGAGTCAACGGTTAACGGGCTTCCTGACTTTCCGACTTTCCTCTAGGCCGAAGCCTCTGTGAGCTTGTAAATCCAATTTGTTGCTGACTCGTCTCTGTAATGTATCGATGGATACTATTTACTTCGGTTGGATATTCCTATTCTATGTGTGTCGAACGTATTAGGCTTTTAAAAAGCATCTTACTCTTGTTATTGTCGTTAATTATCAATCGAACTAATTGTGGGAGTATTTGGAAATAACGATTTACTAAAGAATTCTTACGCAATCCTGAAGTATATATATACAACAGTACGCCTGAACTGTACCCGGATGCCTATCGATAATTCGTTACGATCTTTCTAGGATTGAGACATTTTTTTAAAGACTGAAGGATTATGCCTGTTATATTACTTCTTTTTTTATTTCTTCAAGTTTCATCATAAAAAACTGGATCGTCTTATATTTCTAAAGATATGACCACTCAAAGATACATTATTTACAACAATGGTAACCAGTGAATTTCCATTCATTTATTATTAGTTATTTTTTATTCTCTTTGGCAACCCGTAGGAAAATTTTCCATTGCCAATGGTTTTTGCCTAAGGTAATGAATGGTTTTCCATTGATTTCCACTGATTTACCACACATTACCCTTGGCAAAAAACCATTGGCAATGGGAAATTTTCCTACGGGAAGACACCATTGCTAATGATAAATTTTGCTAAGGATTTCCCGTAGGTAAATTTCCCATTGCCAATTGTTTTTTGCCAAGGATAATGTGCGGTAAATCAGTGGATGTCAATGAAAAACTATTCATTACCTTTGGTAAAAAAATCATTGGCAATGGGAAACTTTCCTACGGGTATAGCTGCTTTTCTATCATGCACATTAATAGCTATAAGGCTGTCTCTGTCGCATTCATTGCGAGTACAGGATATGCTATATAAAAATCTAGAAGTTACCGTTCATTAATCGGTTAACCAAATTGATGATTTGATAATAGGACTGTGCGGCTTTCCGGATTTCTAAAATTGGTGATATAACATAAATCTGTTGTTCAGGTCTTTGGAAAGATTTCTTCAAAACCATTTTCTGACATACCGCACACCACTGTTGGTGTCGCCTCTACTAATCTGTTACATACCAAGTTAACCTCAACAACTTGTTCTGACCACCACGTGTATCATGGGGCCGGATTATGCTTGAGTACACCGGTTTTTTGGATAAATAATAAGAAATGGAGAAAAATTATAGACTTTATTTGAGAAATTTACCTCTTGAAGTAAATGAGGATGAAGTTAAAAGTCTTTTCGAGGATTATGGAACTGTTGTAAATGTTGATATAAAGGAGAAAAAAGATGTTGAAGAAAATTGTGAAAGCAAATTTGCCTTTGTCGTGATACTAACCACTGAGAAGAACCTGAATGCTTGTAAGTAATACATATAATATCACAGATTATCATATTAATATTGTGTAACTCTATTTCAGGTTTTAAACATGTAAACACAGTCACGTTGAATGGTAATAGCTTGTCTGTTGTCATTGCTAAAGAAAGTTTCCTTGAACGTCTTAAGAGAGAACGAGAAGAAGCTGCTGCATCAAAATCTAAAGAAATTACCAATACATCGAATAGTATTCCTCATGAAATTGCTCCCATCAAATTGAAAATCGATCCTGTGAAAACTCCTTCCAGTATCAAAATACAGAATGATCATGTTTCTAACAATTTAAAAAAAAGAAGGGATAATGAGGAAAAATTAAAGGATACATGCATTGAACCGATAAATCAAGATTTGGAAGATGATACAAGCTGGAAAAAGAAACGTTCCAAGATTGATATTAAATCAACAGAAAAAAATAATGTAAATCATGTATTTATAGACACTCCTAAAAAAGAAATGACCATCTCTGAGAAAAAAAGAATACAATCCTTGAAGGAGAAGAAATTACTGTTCAAAGCTAAAGAACAAATGATTCGCGATGCATTGAAGTCTGTGGTAGGTATAATAGTCGTACATACAAGCAATGCCCCAATATTATTTTTGTTTAAACAATCAGTTATACAATTTTTAGGATAAAGCCCCAAATAAAAAGGTCGTTTTTGAAGATGACATAGACCAAGAGGATAATACAAAGAAAAATGGAAAAGATAAAAAATTATTATTCGATGATGATGCTGAAGAGGTTGAAGCTAACTGGGATGAAAATCAATTTGACATTAAAAATAAAACAAATGAAAAGGTATCCTAGTTTTCGAATATTGACCATCTTATTATTACCATCATATGTTAATACTATCCTACAATCGTCTAGCTATTATTATTATTATCATCATCATTATCATCCTATAATCGTTTAGTTATCAATGTTACAAGCAAAATTGGGACATGACAAACGTTTTACCCTTGACGAGCGTTTTATCGATGATGATGAGATAACACACGAATCTGAACTGCAAGAAAAAGTAGAGTCTAGTTTGGAGGATGAGAAAAAATGGCAACTAGATATTCTACAAAATGTTTTAGGAAAACCAATAAAAGTTCAAACAGAAAGTAATATTCCAACAAATTTAAAAAGGTCTGATGTCTCTGTTGAACATTGTAAATCGCATTTTTAAACACTTCCAAAAATAAATATATCATTGAAATTTCTAGAAAGGGTCAAATGATACGATATGATCCCACTGAAAACAATCATTATAAATATGAAGTTCCAATTGAGAACTCTGTGCCAAAGAAACCAGAAAAGAAAAAACGAAAAACTAGTGTTACGGAGAATGAAGAACCAGCTGTTCCTGTATCGAAGGATGTATTCTACAATGTATCTGATAGACTGGCTGACAGCTTAAAACAAGATAATGAATTTAGTTTATTAAAAACTTTTGCTAGAGAACCAACCAATACAGGTGAGTTTTTAATTAAATTTTACTCCGAGCAAACAATATTTGAACGACAGTCTATTATGATACTCTTATATTAAACTTCCTTCCAGTAAATGAACCTGAAATAGAATCGTACAAGAAGTCAAACTTTCAATTTGACTTTAACAAAATGAATCCATTTAAATATGATTCATCTGATAACGAAGATCAGGGAGAGGAGAATCAAGAATCGTCAACTATTGATAATGAGAAAATAAATTCAAAGAATTCTCATGGATGGAACGATCGATTTTTCTTTGCGATCGATGATGCTCGATTTCATGGTACGTATGTACGTACATGTAATGTAATTTGGTACTTGGCGCCTGTGGTGGGGGGCATAAAACCATTCTGGAAGAAGGAAAAGAAGTAATCAATATAACGAACTTCAACGTCTTATTTTTGAAATGAAATAATTTATACTACAGTTTATATATGCTTTTTAGATACCGAAAAATTTTTCAATAAAGATGCAGCTCCTCGAAAAGAGTTTGAGAATCTTAGACGTGAATTGAAACAAATAGTACGTACAAAGATACGTAACAATACAAAGAAAACCACCCCGTGGACTAAAAGGAAAACAAAGAAATGAAAATGTAATGTCTTTTCTCATTATCCAATTAATTTCTTAACAATACTTGTTTTATTTAAATATATTGGTTCACATAACAAAAGAATGATTCAACATCTCATTCAGGATTACATGATCTTTAGCATAATAAAGGTAAAGAGGATTCACAAATGGAATAATACTCGCAAGAGCACCGTATATCATTCATTCCTCCATATATCTGCAAAACATAGCAACTCTCCTCTCCTTCATTGTTATTTGGTTCAGTAGAAATCCACTTATTGTACCCTGCTTTTTCCAGTGATTCTCCGCTAAGCCTAATCCATTCACCTTCCTGGAACATGTGTGTACCAGTATGGGCGCTTTGCATAACCCCATCATTTACCATCATTCTTCTTTTTCTTTTCCTTTCGGCTTCGTCCTCGCATGAGGATATGTGCCAGCCAGTAACAAGTCTATTGGATCAGATAGAGGAATTTACAAGATCGCGACACAGTCTGCGAAAAGGTCATGTAGACAAGACTATGTGGACCTCCAAAGTTTAGGAACCAAATCCAAACAGTGTTGAGCGAAGAAGTCCGTAAGGTAATTACCATCATTCAGATCAATATTTCTGCCTCCATCATCGAAATAATCACTACCAGGTGAGCTGTGCAATCAGAAATCATTCGCATAACTTATACCTACACACTACAATTGTGTATACTACCATGTTCATCCATACAGGCTTTGCAAGCCTCATTCCAAGTAATCATCCTCTTGTTAATCTTGTAAGCTCTAACACACCTTATTACAGTATAGTCATCCCTTATGGAATATCTATGTACCTGTTTACCATCAGCTCCCACACCAAAGGAGATGCATGGTATACTACAGTTTATATTGGGTTGGCATGAAAGTAATGAGACACTTGGTTTATGTTTTACATATTTTATTATCTTTATCATACAAGAAGCTCAGTCAATGATGTAATCTCCATGAGTATCTAAGACCTTTTGCCAACGATTGGGCAAAGTTTGGATGCCTTTCGCCCAGAAGTCTGGTGGCCGCGAGTCGAAAAAGTCGTCCAACTGCGATTTCACATCAGAGAAATGATCAAATTGTTTATCCCGCAAATGGTTTTTCAGGGCTCTAAATAAATGATAGTCTGATGGGGCGATGTCTGGAGAATATGGTGGATGAGGTATCGTCTGCCAGCCCAAGTTTTGTAGCTGTTGGCGAGTGGTAGATGCGACGTCAGGGCGAGCGTTATCATGTAGTAAAACGACATTGGCTTGATAGCAGTAGCTAGTTCGCTGAGCTGAGTTGCATATCTGTCAGCGTTTACCATCTCATTGTGTAATAATTCAT
>JARQST010000460.1:31663-45136 GCA_030142225.1 Pachycephus smyrnensis | reverse complement strand
GCTGCCGATCGGCCATTTTGTATCCGATCGGGATGAAACCTGTACCATTCGAAAGCGGAGGAAATTTCCTAAAAAATCTGTTTTTGGTTTTTCGATATTGGTCAGAGTTTACTGGAAATACACAAAAATTACCTTGTTTCACTTCAATTGCAAGTTACTGTATTTTAAAGTAACAAAATTTTTACCATTGCACTTCAGTAAAATATGAATGTGCTGTACCTTAAATTTTACTGTGTTTTGATGAATTATGTAAAAATAAACAGATATGTTTGGAAATGTCACGATGTCCCACGATTATCGTGATTTTCACGGGAATTTTTAATGAAAAATTCTCTCCGTATACTACTCATGAAAAATGTAACGTCCGATGCTGAACAGGTCATTAAAATACTAATTGTGTACCTGAAAATTGCAATAAAATTGTTTTATAAGTGTATTAATTTCGATAAATAACATTATATAATACAAAAATGTAACTGAAACTATAACGGTTTCCGTGGTGTAGTGGTTATCACATCCGCCTAACACGCGGAAGGTCCCCGGTTCGATCCCGGGCGGAAACATTACTTTTGCCTTTGAGCCTCACATATTACTTAATAAACGATCATTAATACCATCAACAATATCTTGGAGCCAATAATTTACGTTATATATTACATGGTTAGAATATTGCAAAAAAACAATTATAACTGTTGAATCAAACACTGAAACAAATACAACTTAATATATTTATGAAAATATTGCGAAATGAAACGTCAAATGTTTTTCACAAAAGGCGTAATCTGAAACAAAACACGGCTATCTGGTTCTGTAAGTAAATGTGACGTATCGTTTGCTGAAGACAAAACGCGCTGCTGTTATATCGATTGCAAGACGTTGAAATAAATTTAGAGAGCGGTAGTTCCCCGATAGCATAAATGGCGCTATAGGTCGATAGGTGTCGCTGACCTTTGTGTATTTACATGTAATGAAACTTTTATACCCAGAGATTAACTATTCCAGGACCAGTCATGCGTACTTGAGATTTTACGATTATTGATAAAATTTTTTTAAAAGAAAAATGTTTATGAAATGGTTAAAAAAAACATTTGCAACATTTAAAAAATAAAAGTTTTTAAATAACTATTAAGGAAATAAAACAGATTCTTGCGGAAGCAATATTTCACGGAATTATTGACATTTTAACAATGTTAATATTCAGATTCCAAGAAAGAGAGTAGGTATGTCTTTATTTTCGTAGCTGGAATAAGACAATACTTCATTGCACTCGAATGTTAATGCGTTATATAGATGTTAACTCGTAGCGGGTTACTCATAATGTAGATACATATTGTAAAGTCTATTTCGGGTGAAAAACGTAAAACATACGTAAAAAAACAATAATATAAGTTTAATATAGATATGTGGTAATATGAAAATGAAAAGTGTGACCGAACAGACGTGTACCATCTCCTCGCTTCTTGCCAGGCACCTACACCAGCGCCTATTTTCGGTTCAACGGCTTCTCTTACCTGGCATTCCTCGCTCAATGCTCCCTCTATCTTCTCTATAGGCAGTAAATTCAAATTTTATAATCTGCTCAGATTCCCCTCATAATATATTTATATCAATTTGTAAATTGCGAATTATAAGCCAACGGATTAAAATTTATTTTAATTTATATCTGTGTGAAATATGAATTATACAAGTATTACAAATGTTTAAGATTTAGAATTCCAAAATTAATATGTTTCACAACATATGAGTAGCTTGTGACTGTATCTCACGTTTATACCATTTATTTATAAGTCATTAGTAAGTCTTTCCGTTTTGTACACTTAGCCTGCATCCTAAAAGGGCTGTGTCATTATTGAATTTCAACAAATATCATTTCTATACATATTCTTCATATTATTAAGGCGATTCAATCATTAGGTGCATTTAAAAATAAAGACTTAAATTTTATATACGAGTTAGATTAAATGGTCGTTCAATTTCGAGCTATGTAAAATTTGAATAAGATTTACCGTACAGTTCTTGAGATATACAAAATCGATGTATCTATTTTCACCATATAAATATACTGTATACGTAAATAAGAACAACTTTAATATTCGATATTTTTATTCTCGTACGGTAAACTTGAATGATTTATAGCTCGAAATTGTACATTTTCTTACAATTTTACTTATTAGTTTTTGAACTTAAAATGTTGTAATTTTTTATAACATATGATTACCTATTACTATTATAATTATAATGATCGAACTACCTTAAACCAGTATTTAAACATTTCTTGCCTTATATTATGATTATTCTATTGTAGATTGCTCACTTGGGTAGTGTTGTTTGCATTTAGCTGGCAGTGACAAGTCTCAGAATGAATTTACAAATGGCATGCAAAACGTACATTGGGAGCAACAAATAGAAAATGCTATAAAAATACAATAAATTATTTTTGTGCAAGATTTCAATGAAGCGCTCACAATGAAGTAATTTTGTAGTTGAATGTAAAATATGTAAATAAGATAATAAGGAAAACTTTTGTATGAACACAGCGATGGGATTCCCCTCTCTTTTTCTAAAGCTTCGATTTGCCTCACGTGAACGTCGTCAGTCCTTCTAGTGACTATATAAGACGCTTGCAGTTTACTAGTCGCATATTCTCATTCGTTCTTTCGCACTTAATATCTTCAGCTGTGTCAGAAGCAAGTAAGTAGTAGAGATTAATAATTCGGGAACTAATTAGTAACAGGTCTTTTATATCATGCATTTATTAATGATAAAGTGATAATTCAGTAGTAAAAAATGTTTCCAAAAAAATATTACGCATTATTGACAATCATAATTAAAAGAAAATTGTATTATTATCATGAAATATACTTGGTAATTCCGTCACTTGAATTTTTTTTTGAAGATCCTTTTTTTATAGATAATTTTAATACTCTAACTTCACCTGCAATATCTGTCTTCGCAATTTTTTTTATTTGATATTAAGATGATCGATATCATCCATATTGCAATATACTGTTAAAGTTTTCTCAACAAATAGAATCTTTCGAATAATAGTTTTATGTTGATATTGAAGTGGACCGCAATTCTCAAAACCGATCATACGATTTTATTTGTTGGGACAATTAATTGTTTTGCTTGTCTGAGATCAATTTTTGAATACGTTACTACATTTGTATGAATTTTAAAATATACTATTCCGATATATTTACTTGCAGATCTTCCAAAATGAAGTTTTTCGCTATTGTAATGGCAATGGTCGTCGTTGTCCTCTTGGGATTCACAACTACCGAAGCACAGAGATTCAAATTTCAAGTCCCACCATTCAATCCACGTGCACCGCCTAAGCTGCCACCAATCAAATTCCCGAAATTCTAAAATGAAGATGGAGAAATTGGTTGATTAAAAAATCTGTATCTTATACTTAAGTGTGATGCATATTTAATAAATATTTTTGTTTATAATAAATACTCATGTTACTCACAATACCATAAAAAATGTGTGCGTCTGATATTTATTCGTTACACAGGAGGAGAAAATGCACGGCGTACACTTAAAAACGTTGGTGGGTAAAATTCATCAAAAACATTGATGAGCCATTGATATTTGCGAATTTCCAACATTCTTGTGCAGCAAACACAGAAAATGTGCGATTTTGTTATCTTTGTTCAATTGCACTTCAAGGCAAATATATCTGAACCAATATTTTTTTCCAGTAATAGTAGTATTTTTTTATATTATATCATTTGAAAGTGGTACTAAATTTGATAGAAGATATGGTTAGTATATATCATGTACTTCACTAGATTTGGTTTAAATCGAAAATTACAAAGGGTTGCTTCATAAGAAGATGGAACTGTGTACGATATATAAAAAAAAAAAACAAATATTGCAGTCGTCAACAGGGATGAATAAAAAGATAATAAAATTGTTTAAATCCTAACTGTAAAGAAGGAAAGAGAATAAACTATAAAAAAGACTTAAAAATTCTATAAAAACAAAAGAATAAGACCAGATCAAAGCATATAATTTAGGGACTTCACTTTCGACAATTCATTTTCAAGTATTGTCAAGCGCTCTGTAGCACGTTCACACTTACTGTACACTTGATTGGTTCATTCTCTTGCACAGTGCAAATGTAGTACTTAGTGTTCTAAAGTGCTCCAGAGTTCTTCAAAATGCATTAACGAACAGGTCTAGATTAATGACGAATTTAAAAAGAATAAAAATGCATTGACTATCTATCATCTTTCGATAAACAGGTCGTTGAAAGCGAGATATATTATGAGGGCTTAGCATGTCGTCATATAAGCTCCCTTACGTCTACGAATGAATAATTCTATACTGTCAGATTCGTGATCAATGAAAAAATAAACAGCCTCCGACAAATAAAATAAAAGCGAAGCCTTTAAATATATTATCCGCTCTGCACTTGTTTTTCTCCTTTTAAAGTGAAATATGTAGTTATTTCCTTTCGTATCATTAGAATTAGAATGTCGAAATTGTTAAAAAATATTTTCTTCCACTGTAATTTGATTTTCGATATTATTAAAAGAAAAGCTTGCTATTAAATTGTTACTAACTTTTCCATATTAACACTTGGCATGCGGGCAACGTATTTTTACGTTTTTTGCAGTCTTTTGTCACTAGAGCGCGGGTCACGTAAAAATACGTATTTAGTAGATTTGTGGTAGTAGACTTCCGCGCGATTCACGAAAAAACGCCCGCTGTACGCGTAATTCGGCGGCGAAGTATGCCCGCATGCCAAGTGTTAATAAATATTTTCTACGAAACGGTCTAGAAATAAATATATTGTAAACTGTAATATGGCGTTTTTGAACGATCCGTTGTAGATGAAGATGAATGCAGTAAACAGTCGAGTTGAAAAGTTGTGTTTAAATTTTTGAAGATCCTGTCGTTACACGAGACATTCAATTTGGTTAATGTTCTCCTGAACGACACGTGTTTCGGCACAGAAGCAGATACCACGGAAGGATCGATAGTGAATCAGATTTCACAGATTTCGTGTAGTCGAGGAATTTCTTTAGATTAATTATTTAATCTCTTGCTGATCTCAAACGTACATGGTCGAAGAAAGTGATTCTTATAAATTTTCTTCATAAATTTAAAGACTAGACTACACCAGCGCCTATTTTCGGTTCAACGGCTTCTCTTACCTGGCATTCCTCGCTCAATGCTCTCTCTATCTTCTCTATAGGCAGTAAATTCAAATTTTATAATCTGCTCAGGTTCCCCTCATAATATATTTATATCAATTTGTAAATTGCGAATTATAAGCCAACGGATTAAAATTTATTTTAATTTATATCTGCGTGAAATATGAATTATACAAGTATTACAAATGTTTAAGATTTAGAATTCCAAAATTAATACGTTTCACAACATATGAGTAGCTTGTGACTGTATCTTGCGTTTATACCATTTATTTATAAGTCATTAGTAAGTCTTTCCGTTTTGTACACTTAGCCTGCATCCGAAACGGGCTGTGTCATTATTGAATTTCAACAAATATTATTTCTATACATATTCTTTATTTTATTAAAGCGATTCAATCACTAGGTGCATTCCAAAATAAAGACTTCAATTTTATATACGAGTGAGATTAAATGGTCGATCAATTTCGAGCTATGCAAAATTTGAATAAGATTTACCGTACGGTTCTTCGGATATACAAAATCGATGTATCCATTTTCACCATATAAATATACTGTATACGTAAATACGAACAACTTTAATATTCGATATTTTGATTCTCGTACGGTAAACTTGAATGATTTATAGCTCGAAATTGTACATTTTCTCACAATTTTACTTATTAGTTTTTGAACTTAAAATGTTGTAATTTTTTATAACATATGATTACCTATTACTATTATAATTATAATGATCGAACTACCTTAAACCAGTATTTAAACATTTCTTGCCTTATATTATGATTATTCCATTGTAGATTGCTCACTTGGGTAGCGTTGTTTGCATTTAGCTGGCACTGACAAGTCTCAGAATGAATTTACAAATGGCATGCAAAACGTACATTGGGAGCAACAAGTAGAAGATCCTATAAAAATACAATAAATTATTTTTGTGCAAGATTTCAATGAAGCGCTCACAATGAAGTAATTTTGTACTTGAATGTAAAATATGTAAATAAGATAATAAGGAAAACTTTTGTATGAACACAGCGATGGGATTCCCCTCTCTTTTTCTAAAGCTTCGATTTGCCTCACGTGAACGTCGTCAGTCCTTCTAGTGACTATATAAGACGCTTGCAGTTTACTAGTCGCATATTCTCATTCGTTCTTTCGCACTTAATATCTTCAGCTGTGTCAGAAGCAAGTAAGTAGTAGAGATTAATAATTCGGGAACTAATTAGTAACAGGTCTTTTATATCATGCATTTATTAATGATAAAGTGATAATTCAGTAGTAAAAAATGTTTCCAAAAAAATATTACGCATTATTGACAATCATAATTAAAAGAAAATTGTATTAATATCATGAAATATACTTGGTAATTCCGTCACTTGAATTTTGTTTTGAAGATCCTTTTTTTATAGATAACTTTAATACTCTAACTTCACCTGCAATATTTGTCTTTGCAATTTTTCTTATTTAATATTAAGATGATCGATATCATCCATATTGCAATATACTGTTAAAGTTTTCTCAACAAATACAATCTTTCAAATAATAGTTTTATGTTGATATTGAAATGGACCGCAATTCTCAAAACCGACCATACGATTTTATTTGTTGGGAAAATTAATTGTTTTGCTTGTCTGAGATCAATTTTTGAATACGTTACTACATTTGTATGAATTTTAAAATATACTATTCCGATATATTTACTTGCAGATCTTCCAAAATGAAGTTTTTCGCTATTGTAATGGCAATGGTCGTCGTTGTCCTCTTGGGATTCACAACTACCGAAGCACAGAGATTCAATTTTCAAGTCCCACCATTCAATCCACGTGCACCGCCTAAGCTACCCCCAATCAAATTCCCGAAATTCTAAAATGAAGATGGAGAAATTGGTTGATTAAAAAATCTGTATCTTATACTTAAGTATGATGCATATTTAATAAATATTTTTGTTTATAATAAATACTCATGTTATCCACAATACCATAAAAAATGTGAGCGTCTGATATTTATTCGTTACACAGGAGGAGAAAATGCACGGCGTATACTTAAAAACGTTGGTGGGTAAAATCCATCAAAAACATTCATGAGCCATTAATATTTGCGAATTTCCAACATTCTTGTGCAGCAAACACAGAAAATGTGCGATTTTGTGATCTTTGTTCAATTGCACTTCAAGGCAAATACAATCTGAACCAATATTTTTTTCCAGTAATAGTAGTATTTTTTTATATTATATCATTTGAAAGTGGTACTAAATTTGATGGAAGATATGCTTAGTATATATCATGTACTTCACTAGATTTGGTTTAAATCGAAAGTTACAAAGGGTTGCTTCATAAGAAGATGGAACTGTGTACGATATATAAAAAAAAAAAAAACAAATATTGCAGTCGTCAACAGGGATGAATAAAAAAATAAAAATAAATAAATTGTTTAAATCCCAACTGTAAAGAAGGAAAGAGAATAAACTATAAAAAAGACTTAAAAATTCTATAAAAACAAAAGAATAAGACCAGATCAAAGCATATAATTTAGGGACTTCACTTTCGACAATTCATTTTCAAGTATTGTCAAGCGCTCTGTAGCACGTTCACACTTACTGTACACTTGATTGGTTCATTCTCTTGCACAGTGCAAATGTAGTACTTAGTGTTCTAAAGTGCTCCAGAGTTCTTCAAAATGCATTAACGAACAGGTCTAGATTAATGACGAATTTAAAAAGAATAAAAATGCATTGACTATCTATCATCTTTCGATAAACAAGTCGTTGAAAGCGAGATATGTTATGAGGGCTTAGCATGCCGTCATATAAGCCGGTTTTACGCACGCTTTGCGTGCGTACAACTGCATTTTCGCACGTTGTGAGATAAAATTTTGTACGATACTCGTGCGACAAGCCTTTTCTAAACTCGTGTGATTGCAACACTCGCCTTCGGCTCGTGCTGCAAACTCACACTCGTTAGAAAAAAAATTTTCGCACTAGTATCGTAAAGTACTATTCTTCCATTGTGACTTGATTTTCGATATTATTAAAAGAAAAGCTTGCTATTAAATTGTTACTAACTTTTCCATATTAATAAATATTTTCTACGAAATGGCCTAAAAATAAACATATTGTAAACTGTAATATGGCATTCTTGAACGATCCGTTGTATAGTCGGTCCGCGAGTTCGATGTGCTTTTTGACAGATCGAAAACAATGAGGTTCTAGCAAGGCATACGTGTCATTGCATAAAATTTTTGATACAAAAATGCATATTTTCTTTTCTTATTTTAGCATATATTTATGTTATTTTATGGAAAACCACGTGTGATTTGCTTAGGAATGCATTATTTGCGAACTGTCAAAAAACCACACCGAACTCGTGGACTGACTATAGATGAAGATGAATGCAAAAAACAGTCGAGTCGAAAAGTTGTGTTTAAATTTTTGAAGATCCTGTCGTTACACGAGACATTCAATTTGGTTAATGTTCTCCTGAACGACACGTGTTTCGGCACAGAAGCAGATACCACGGAAGGATCGATAGTGAATCAGATTTCACAGATTTCGTGTAGTCGAGGAATTTCTTTAGATTAATTATTTAATCTCTTGCTGATCTCAAACGTACATGGTCGAAGAAAGTGATTCTTATAAATTTTCTTCATAAATTTAAAGACTACTGCGGTTATTCTCTTTATCTTCATCCTTGCTTGCATTTTTGTTTCAATACAGAAGATGAATTATGATGAATTACATTTATACATTTTTTTTTACGTGCGCATCACGGTCTTTAACAGAGATAAATAGGTCGCCGTTCACTGTCATCTAAATCGAACTATTGCGTCAGAAGATAGAGAAAGGGGGTTCCCAGACTTCTTTAGCGATCATTCGAGAAGAATACTTGAGCGACATTACAATAATTCATTTGCGATAACGTTCTATTTGAATTAAAAACAAATGTATGAATCATAGCTCCGACTATGGTATAGATAACGGACACGTGCGCCTTGGATTTCGAATACACGCTATCAGGCAGATTTAAATCTCACTGCACTCATGGACGGAGCTAAAGTAAAACATTAATATAATTTTTATCCCTGACTATTCAGGAATTGAATATATATGTTCGTATCTGCCTGATTATTTTACGCCTGATTAATATTCTATATAATATTTTACGCAATATCTTGTATGCATTATCTTTAAGCAAATAGGGGTATTATGCCGTATCCATCCCGTAAGCAAAAAAACTATTAAGATGCTAATAGTAACTATTGAATGCCAATAGTTTTAACCAGTAATCACTACTGCAATGATTACTGTAACACTAATAATAAGTAGTGGCCACTATTCAATTATTAACTATTAACCAGTGTGAATTACTAGAATGCAATAGTGGGTACTACTGAAATAGCCACTAGTGCAGAGATTCAACAGTATACACTACTGTCGTACCAATCATTTTAGTAGTGCGAACCATTACCGTGCAGAAGTTTGCAATATTAAACCAACTAATAGTGCCCACCGGTACAGTGTATACAGTTGAGCATTTCTTCCAGGGTTCAATAGTGTATACTGTTCGGTATGTACTGTTAATCATCATTGCTGAATAGTATTGTTGGCAATTATTGTACCCTAGTGAGAACACTAATAATGTATATTGGATTGTATATTTTAATCAGGGGATCACTATTTCAACTTACCATTACTAGTACGAAAGTAACACTACTAGTACAAAAGTAACACTAATAGTACGAAAGTAAAACTGCTAGTGCGGATTCCAACAGTGTGCGAAATTACTCCTGATGTAGTGTACACTAATAATTTCAATAACTGTCATTTCAATAATGCCACTAGTTTTTTTTTCCGTAAAGGATGTATATTATTCTTACTCGATGGGATAATTAAATGGATTATTCAATTTCCTATATCTATAGCTTATGAAGACCCACTTTTGTATGTGACGCTGCATTTATACAAAAAACATGAAGGTAATAATTGTAGTAACGCTTAAACACTAATATAAGAAATATAAATATTGCGCGACTGAAGATTATGTCGAAGGAGAGAAAATAGTTATTTGACTACGAGATAAGGCGGAGAGATAAGGCGGTTTCGACTCCGCAGCTAATTAATAAAGTTGGAATATTATTAACATTATCACCTGTCGTTGATTTCAATCTCACAATCAATGTTTAGAAAACACTACATAATTTTTAGTACACACTGTTCTCGCAACTCAAAATGCTCTAGGGAATACAGAGTTGCTTACTGAATGCATAAGAATGAATGATACGTGATCTCTTTCCTAATAAAGAATACATTTTACGTTTTGCTAGGTTATCATTCAGAAAAATGTCCCTAGTTTAAGCAATCATTTTGAAATATTTAATCTTTATTGTTATAATAAAAATAATTAACGTATCGGCAACAATAATGTTATAAAACGTGTTAGATTCGGATAGTTATCTTTACTAGAGTGTTAAATAATTATTATTGATATGTGAGAGCAAGTCACAGACAGTGGTAGTGTGAATCCGTTTTTATACGGTATAGTCAACTCGTGTTATCAATACAATACGCTTCTTTGAATATTCATAATTTATTAGTCAAATGGGGATAATAATTCTGCTCTATCATAAGAAGTGTTAAGAGGAAGAAACGAAATAAAAAGATAAGGCACTCGAAAATGATAGCTTCTGGTACTTCCCCTGTAAAAGGAAATATTCTGAGGAATATATTCATGTACGATACCAATAATCTCTAATGCATATCATTAAACTATATATAAGACAGCACTTTAGACCAGAGATACATTTTGTTTTCAATCTTCTTTTGAGAAAGACTACGTAGGTAAGGTACATACGTACGTAGTTATTTGCAATAAAAATGGTAATATATAAACAGTAGCTAGTAAATCGGTTTTCTCGTAGAAACTTCAATTTCTCATTCAATAACGCAGAAAATGATCACTTTCTTTTTGCAAATGTTACTTTGCATTATTTCAACAAGTTACTCTTAATTTGATTGAGCTTGATGATATTTATTATCGCAAAAACATTAGTAATTATAACAATATGCCAAATATTCGGTTTATCGAAAATAAGGCTTTGTCATTATTCATCTTGTTTTTTAATCCATTCATTAATCGGAACAAAGTATTTATAGCCGGACTGAAAGACGAGATCAAGTCAATATGTAAACTGGCTCAATGAAGGATTTTGTTATGATGTACAATTATGCAGAAATAATAATTATCATTCCGCAATAATTGTGTTTAATATAGACTTTTATTTTTTTAGATAATTAACATGAAATTATTCATCGCCGTCGCCCTCTTGTGCGCCGTAGCCATGGTGTCTGCCTTTCCACGTCCGGAAGACGAACATGTATATTTCGTTCCCATTTTTGTGTATAAATTTACGTTTAATTTTTTAACAAACTAACTGTACAATTATTACAGCTCCGATTCCGTCGTCAGAATAGACAAATCCGAGTGCAGGGAAACATTCCCGTTGGACACTCCCGTCAACAACCTTCAGTTGATCTGAACTATGAACACAGATTTGTTGACAATGGAAGGCGAACAGTTGATGGCTACGGTGGATTGAACATCCAATCTGGTCGCGTTCGACCCCATGCTGGAGTCAGATTCGAGCACAATTTCAACAATGGCATGTACTTCAGAGGTTATGGTCAAGGACAAACGGGACGCCATGGTAGGGTGGAACCCAGTTTTGGTGCTGGAGTTGGCCTGAGGTTTAGGAGAGGTGTTGAAGAAGCAGAAGTGGCGGATGTAGAATTTGAATAACAGTAGAAAGTTGTAAGGGAGTAGATGTATTTATCTACCTGTGTATTATTTATATTTTGTTAAGTATTTAAATAAATTGGTTACATTGACTTATAAAATATGCGTTTTCCTTATGTCATTTCATTTTATTTTAGTTAATAATTCAGATCGCAAGTCATCTGAACGTACAGATTTTTTGTCATACCACACAATACAATAACATTATTACGTTATGTTGAGCGAAAGTGGAATTGATTCGGCTGAATTGAATTATGTTGCATGTAGTCACTTAAATCATTTAAGGGAGCTAACAATTCCGAAATTGTTCTCTGACTTTTCCATTCAGGTGTCTTATGGTTTTCATTTTCAAAAAAACTGATTTTTTTACATGTTCTCGAAGGTACATGTTTTGAGAATATTTTAAGACGAAGAAGAAGTCGAATTTTGCTCTGCCATTGATACAGGGTATCCTTCGGATCAATAGTTTTACATTGTAGTATAGCGAAAGTATATAAAAAAATTCTGCAAGATTCGATAGAATGGTGGTGCGAAAGTAATAACTTATTACCAAATATACAATTTGGGTTCCGACACGGAAGATCTTGTATGGACAACTTGACGTTACTACACACGGATATTCTATTGGCCGTATCCAGAAGGGAACTCCTGGGGCCATTTTCTTGAATATTAACCTAATAACGCGGGATTGCACTGAATTTTTACGCTGATTTCGATGGCATGAAATTCAATCGAATTGGATGCAATTTTCTACTGGAAATGCATATACCATATGTTCCATCCCAAGTAGGACACGTGAAGTTTCCGCGTTCGAGAGCGAGTTCCCCCCTCGTTTTCGCGCCAAAATCTAGTGATATCGGCCGGCGATCGCATATTTTGACGGTTTTGACATGTATCACGGAAATGGACAATAACCCAAAAATCCAGGGCTAGGTTATAGAAAATAATTACATCTACCGAACGACTTATTCTTGTGTACGGTAAATAGCAAGATTATTAATAAGTTTAATCTAAGTAATCAATGCATTATTTATACGTAAAAGGCTTTTAATTATGATAACCTACAACGATAACCTATTAATGTTCTTCGTTCTCTCTTTTCAGATAATGAAATTTTGTTTTATTTTATTATTGCACGTAATGAGTTAAACTACGATGTCGCGATGTAATTTTATGTTATAAGATTATCGCGAAGATAAGAAAACGCGAAGCGTGCGTAAAACTGCATTTTCGCACGTTGTGAAATAAAATTTTGTACGATAGTCGTGCGAAAAGCCTTTTCTAAACTCGTGTGATTGCAACACGAGCCGAAGGCGAGTCAGAAAACAAATTTTCGCACCAGTATCGTAAGGTACTATTTCAATCCTGGATCCTCAAAAAATCGTCAGAAATAGTACATTATGCTACAAGGGATGGAAGTGCGTGTTTTTCGCCGAGTGTGAAGTTTGTTGCCCGAGCGAAGCGAGGGCTGAAATCACACGAGGTGAAAAGCCACTTCCCTCCCGTGTAGCGTATTATACTTTTTT
>JARQST010000460.1:0-20989 GCA_030142225.1 Pachycephus smyrnensis | reverse complement strand
TCAACGGCGAGACGCTTACCGTGAACGGTACTATTTAGGCGATTCGAAACTATACTCTTCGCGCACCGGCCAAGCTGACTGTCACGACAAGAATGCTCGCGCGAGGGAAGTTCTTCGGGGGCCTCGAGCCCTCGCCGCCGTAGCGGGGTCCTACTGGGCCAATCGTCATCGCTAGATGGATCGCCAATCGCGTCGTTACGCGCTAATTTTTGAACATGCCATTGGACTTGAAATTCGATGAATAAGTTAATTTTTTGAACGTTACAACGGTACACCCTATACGAGAAGGACGCGATACGTAAATTCTATGACCGGTGCCCTCCTGTATTCGTTAACAGTCTATACACGGAAGGGCCATGGTAACTTGCAGAGCTGCCTTCCTCTTCGGTACCGTCGATGTATCCTTCGCGGGACATCGGTACCGGCGATACTGGAACGTTACGTGGAGTCCAAGGCGATGTCTTTCTGCCGACCCCCTACTCAATTCAGGGGCCGTCGGCTGCGGGGTGGAGGCGTCAGGTGGTTCTGACTGCCCTCCACGATCCTGAATAATTTGTCGTCGACAACAATATAAACAGACAAGGATTGGTCGCCTTTCTTTTTTTGATCTTGATATCATTTATTTCGGAGTCGGTATCCTAAGTAATAGACAGTGCATCGTACTCATCATTCAAGGCTGTGGCGGTATAAATTTGATGACATCGGCTCGAACTGTCAACATGACCCATTTTATCTCCTTTCTCGTATCTCGCAGTGATATTGCTGTAGTAACATACTCCAACGGTATATTTTGGCATTCAAGTCATGCTTTAGTTTGCTTTAGCGCGTTGCAATTGCGACTAATAAAAATTTTCTTTCAAACAGATATGCACACTCGAATGCGTTCCAAGGCTTTAACAATAGCTAATGTCTCCAGCTCGAAACTATAATAATTGTTTCGAGGTCACTGGTTTCAGAACTAAAATAGTACGCCGGGTTTAAGGTATATTGTCGTCCTATCTATGTAGCCGAATGGCTTTATAACCATGTGATCTAGAGTCGATGTGTACCTCAATTTCTTTTGCCGTGTCGTAAATTTTCAATAGAGAAGGGGAATTCTGTAACTTATTAACGATAGTTATCGGTATCATTATATCTCGATATTCCTATTTCTATATTTACAACTATATGTGTTTATTTGGATAGCGTAGCCGGTACGACTACAACATGAGCAGTTAATCTACATTTTCCATAAATGCTAAATATAACGTTTAAGAATAATATAAGTGAAAAATATCCTAATCAGCATTATTACCGATTTTGAAAAATTCGCACTTAAACGTGCTCGCCAATTCGTAGATTATCTAAGTGTTTCGCAAGAGAGGTAACGTATAGAGTAAAACTGCAATAAGTACTATAATTTAATAATTCTAATTTGCCATAATACTGCAGAAGTATGATTCGTCATCCTTTAACAAATATATATTATTGCGCCCTTTTCTATTTTAGAGTTAATATCAATGTGAACTAAATGCCAAATTATTATCACGTTTATCATAGCAGAATTCATCCACTTTAAAATTATTGTTAGGATTTTCTACGCTATACATGATAAAACATCTTTTGCACTATTGCTGTTAAAAAATATTGATGAATAACATCTCTCAGTCTATTGATACGATCTGAATCATATGCGAAAGATGATGAAATAATATTGAGAAAACTTACTGTGTATATATACAAACAATAAATTTATTAAAATATTTAAATAAAATTAAATAGCATGCAAGGAGACAAATACATCAACTCCATCACAATCTTCTACTGTTCTTCAAATTCAACATCAGTCTCTTCTGCTCCAACATCCCTCTTGAATCTTAGACCAAATCCGGCGCCAAACTTGGGCTCTACCCTACCACCGGGTCCCATCTGTCCTTGACCGTAACCTTTGAGGAACAAGCCATTGTCAAAGTTGTGCTCGAACCTGACTCCTGCGTGGGGTTGAACACGACCCGATTGAACGTTCAATCCACTGTAGGCATCAACTGTTCGCCTTCCGGTGTCAGAAAGTCGGTGTTCGTAGTTCAGGTCGACCGATGGCTGCTTACGGGAATTTCCAACGGGGATATTTCCCTGCACTCGAATCCTTCTGTTCGGATCATCCTGACGCCGGAATCGATACTGTAATGGTTTTATAATTAGTTTACTGAATGAAAATTTATTAAAAAAACTTGAAACTTAAAGTTGAAAAATCGAACGATATATACGTGTTCTTCTTCGGGATGTGGAAAGGCGGACACCATGGCTACGGCGTACAAGAGGGCAACAGCGATAAACAATTTCATGTTGATTATCTGAAACAGATAATTATACGTTAATCACACTTGATTACTTCATATAAGTACAGGTAGTGACAGAATCCTTTACAGCAAATTGAATATTTGCTTGATATACGAATACAGTTTTTGATGCTTTTGTAAGAAGCACTAGCAAACTTTTATTTAAGAGTAACTTGATGAGATAAATAAATGTAATAATTACAAATTTTATGATTTAAACCAAGAATTGAGCTTCCTACAAGCATGTTTTACTTGCTGCTAATTACTGCTTCCCGATCTTACTACTACTTACCGTATTGCTTCCTGATAGAAGATTGAAAAGTGAATGTATCTGTGGCTTGACGCGCAGACTTATATATGATGCAAAGATACCAATTGGCGTATCACTAATTCTCGCGTATCGTATGGGTACTCTGGATTCCCCAGAATATTTTGCATTACGGGGGAAACACTAAGTTCTAGAAATTGCAATCAGTATTTCACTGATGAATTACCAACACTTAATAAGGTATGTTGAAATTGATTTAAGAGTTGGCTAAATGTGTAAGAATAAATTATGATAATATATTGAATATTCGATAATAGAATCAGTGAACCATTTTAACTAGTATTGAATATTAATCTTTAATAATATTATGTATCATGTGTGGTGCGGTTAAGTGAAACATTTTATTGGATAAATATTTATTCCCGTGTGTATAGTTTGTGATGTGGCATTTTAGGCCTGTCACATAAATAGGCAAATTTGTACTATGTCGAGGGGCCCGATAGGTTACGAAGCGTTTTGCCTGGCGGTGAACTGGTTTTGTGTAAAAATTTTTTATAATTTCTCTTGTAAGAACTTTTTTTTGTATTGAGATTGGTAAGCGGATATGAAAGGATTTAGTGAAGATTTCCATTGTTAGGGGGCCCGAGAGAGTCAGCTCCGACCCTGACGGAGCGTTGTTGAGGAGAAGCGACGTCAGGACCAGAGTATTTCGTGGGAGAATCGGCGAGCGTTTTCATGATTCGGAGGGTCTCAGGGGGTAGCAGTGGCAGCACGGAGTCATCCATCAAGGAAGTAGAGGTGGATGAGATTCCCACCTTTCGAAGACAACATTGCAGCCACCATAGCAGCAAAAGATGCCATGATCGATTTCATCGGGATTGTCAAAACAATTGAAGACTGCGAGCACTCGAGAAAACCCGATCTAACCGCGAATCTGATTGGAACATGGGATGTATTAGAGTGCACCTCTCGGGAGGTTCCCGCTTTTGGAAATTAATAGCGTCACTCACAGCGCGGCCTAACTGACGGATAGACGTGTTTTCGTTTTGTGGAATTTTTGGAAATTGTGTCGTATTGTTAAAAGGGTACCGTAGTGATTTTTTGTCTATTTAAAATTTCTAGATGAAAATTGAACAACGTCCTAGATTAATACCCGTCTGTAGTTCTTGAAGAGCAGTGAACCATTAACTCATGTTCATCGTAATTTTTATTGCAAATCATCCAACTATGTTCCGTGAAGGATTACCAGGTAGAGCAAAACGTATGCTATAATTATGGATTCATACAAATTGTCACAACAAATATTTAACGGCCAATAAAAAAATGAGGAATATTAACTTTTCTCAAATTAACGATATTATAAAAACTCAAATGGACTTGAATATCTAAGTCACGCGTTCTATTCGGTAAGCGTAGTCCAGTCAGGGATTATATCGCACTTTTGCTGTGGTGCATGCGCAAAACTAGTCGAATATTTTTTAATTTGCGTTAAATTTGCCTGAACAGTGCTAGCAGATTCTAGAAACTCGTGATTTAGTCATGAATCAAGTGCCTTGATCAGTTGGAAGGTGTCAATTAAAAATGAACGTATGACTATCAATCAATATGACTATCGATAGATGTTAAGTATTCCTGATAAAAATATCAAGCACAGTAAACTTAAAATTAAAATTAATTTTAATTAATTACCACAAATTTTAATTAAAACATATTATCTCAAAACAATTATATTTTCCTGTTTTCCTTCCCACCTACAATGTAATAGAAATACATCTACAGGGTTGTTTATAACAAACGCACCATCTGAAGATAGCCTGTCTTCTATGGTAGAACCATCTTCAGGTGGTGCGTTTGTCGCGAATAACTCTGTATATGAAGGTAAGATAAATATTGCAAAATATTTATAATTTTCAACGAATTATACTTATTTGCCAAGTAACTATTCGCAATTTTACTAATCACTAATCATTCGAAGCTAATTGTAGCATTTGAACAGTTGGTAGTGTATTATGCAATGCTGTGAAACTCGAGAGTTCATTCTTAGAAATGTACAAATAGGACGGGGATTCCTGCTACAGTCGTATCGCTTAAATGATACGACACATTGAAAATGAAATAAAGTTAATCCCCGCGATGAATTTGTGCTCTTCGTTTCTCTTTACTATAAAAACCGTTACGTTTTAACTTAGTAGCATTATAACGCTTTTGCCTTCAAGCAGGAACAGTGTGAATTCAGCGAAGGTGAGATTCAGTTATACTAATCCAAAGTTTTTGTTTCATAAATGATAAAATTTGTATCACTATTCAGTTCATTAAACAAATAATATTAATAATTGCAGATAATATAAAATGAAGCAAGTAACCATTCTAATGGTATGTGCCTTTGTGGCGGTTGGTTTTGCTGAATCTTCTCCTGGATTAGATAAGGATTCGAAAAAACCTATCCCTTATGTGGTAAGTTCAAGTAAATAGTTGTAATTAGACTTGAAGTACATTCGTACAATTTAGCCTAATACGTATGAATTAGGGTAAGTATATGATATGAATCTATGGGCAATACATTTAAAGCCTTCATCATAATGAAAATTCAAAGACAGAAGGAATATTAAAATATTTAAATAACGTTGTTTAATACTATTTTCTTTTGTAAATAGGATGATCTATCTGCACCAATACTACATCGCTTCCAAAGATCGCCTGAACCACAGGGATCATTGAGTGCGACATATTCACAGCAGCTTAGTGGGCCGGACAGACGCCCAACCTACAACTTTGACTATAATCATAGACTTATTAATCGTAAAGATGGCAACCTTGATCTCAGCGTTGGAGCTCAGCAAACTCCTGGAAGGAGAGTAGAGCCGGCAATTGGTCTTACGGGTACATTCCGCTTCCGTAGATCATCTAATTCTGAAGACTAATGCCAAGAATGATTCAACAATCAACTGGGTGGACCATTTTGTCATCCATCTTTCAACACCGGCTACCATCATATAAAAATAAGAATTGTGACACTAATGGCGCTGGAATCCAAAAGCATACATGATGGAAACTCATTATTAGAATTTATTTAATTTTTTCTGTTGCAAACGTGATTCTGTGGTGAAAGAGGTACACGTGAAGAAAGAGTAGTAAAATCAATTAAACTTAGCGAATATTTACATATCGGATAATAATTCAAAAACCAAATAATTATTATTAATTTAATAAAATTAATTACAAAAGACTATTTGGAATTTCATTCCTTATGAACATTCCCTGTGTCTTTCGACCTTTTAGCAGCCGGTAGAACATGTATGACTCAGTAACTTTAAAATTGTGTATTTCTCATATAATCCAAGATACAAATTATATCCAGTTAATTTTTTTTCAAAAAACAACATTTAAGTATTATTTACTTAAATTGAGCTGACATAGAAAACGTATTCTCGAATTGTGTTATAAAGTAGCACACTAATATAGCATAGTCTTCCATTGTGTGTAATTTGTAATTTCAAAGTAAGAATGGCACAATTACTTGAATATGAAATGTATCTTTAATTAAGAGTCTAACTAATAACATATTTTTTGAAACCGAAAAAAATCTTGTGCAGTTTGTAATTAGTTTCTTTTATTTATTTTCTAAACACGATAACTCGACGTTTAAAGTTTAGTGATACTCTCTTCTCACTGTCCGCCATCTTTCTTATGTCTTACAGTATAACGTGATTAGGTCTCAGATTTTGGTCCTCTACTGTTATTTAGTTCATAGCACGGTCCAAGGATAATCTATACCAGCTTTTTTGTTGCACAAGAAAGTTGGGTAATCAAAACTTTGACAAATTTGTTGAAATCAATGGAGATTTCATGTACGCATCACATACATCTGCAGCCTGCTATGTGCTCGCTGTAAACTCTGTATTTATTTTGTCTGTGATCCTTAGGGAGCTTCGTTCTAGGATCAAATACATTACAATCTACTCTACTCTACACAATTTCATAATTGAAGCTTTAGAGCTGAAAAGAAACAAACTTTTAAAATCATCGAACGTACCTTTCAAGTTCTTATACGAAGTATTTCGAATACTTGTACCACTGTTGTACTTCTATTTATTGATCATACTAAAACATATATTAGTGTACTCTTTATAATGTTATTCAAGACTACTGCGGCAACTGAAGTTAATACGTCAATGTAATTTTCATGGTAAAATGAATTGCGCTTGATGCGAAAATTCTGAATAACCCTGTCATATAGCTGATATATGTTGAGAGAGGCACCTGTACACACAACACACGTGTTCATGCAGCCCATTTCTGCAATCATAAATGGTTGTGACATACATAAAACATGTTTGTCTCTCTTCTGTATTATGTCTAAAGAACGTAAAGCAATTCAGATAACGAATGACTGTGACACGCAGTGAACTTTTTATACATGTCGGGGAATCACTGAAGCCAAAACAAAACAAGAGTTCTCCAGGTACGATAAACTCTGTATATCGTATTGCTACAATGTAGGATAGCGGGGATTTTTAGTCTGAGCTTTTACACTGAAATTTTGTAATAGAGTTGCAATTGAATATATCGACAAGAAACAACGACGATCAATGGACGTTGGTGATTTCACATTTACCAATATTTGACCGCTTATAAAGGATATTGCTGATTTCTACCTAAGGTAATTGGTTTATCTTTGCGTATAATCAATCACGTCTTCTGTCATACATAGGATACGTTCTTTTAGATTTGACAAAAATGAGTTCTACCCCCCTATATATGCCAAAACTATATTTTAATCGTACTCATAGAAAACGCGTGACAGAAGTATAATCATTACAAGCAGTAATTTGTAAAAAATTACTTATCTTACGTAATAACGAAATTGAAACCTTACGAGACCATTCGATCTATCTATAGATTGTTTTACATTTGTTAAATGCTGCCGATTAATTTATAATCTCAGAAAATTTATGTACTCATAACCAAAAGCAATGATCCAATGATTGAAGAAATTGAAAACTCATATGAATATTATTTACTTATTTAACCCTTTGAATGGAAAACCTCGCAATTCCTTGTCGTTGCGAAGCCCAGCGAGAGCCAGGCAATCATGAGCATCCGTGCGCTTGCGTTAGGCCCGCTCAGTTGGCCCCTCCCTTCGGCGAGGCGGCCCTCTTTCTCACACTGCAGGCACGTACCTGGTTTCTGTACGTGCAAGCGCTCCCGCTTTTTACGTTAGGGTACAAACACAAAGAAAGCAGATTTCCCGCTTTCAGATTGCCGGCGCCGAAAATGTTTCCATGTCGGCCCTTATAACCGGCGCCGACAAGTTTACCGGAATGAATTGTTCATTCCTGTTCACTGATTGTCGGCGCCGGTTATGTGCAAGCGTGATTAATGGATAGTGAGGTTAATAAAATGGATAATGAGACGTTAATTGCAGATGTTTTTAAAAAGACACCGATGCGGGACAAAAGAGACAAGTCGCACGGCAATAGAAATGTAGTTGACAAATGCTGGAAGGAGATCAATGTAGAAATGAAAGAAGACGGTAAGTGAAATAATTTTTGTTTTGAAATAATATTTTTACATGTTTCGTAGTCGCCTGTTTATTTGAATTCAATTAATCAATGTAATGTAAAGGATTATTTGAAAAATATATTAGGTAAAAATCTCTCACACTTTTAGCTGTATGAGAGGGTCGTTCTCCAGCTTGTTGTTGCCTGTGTGTTTCGTTAAAAACAAATCCTTCTCTCTCAATAATTGTATTATGTAGAACACATATATATTTTATAATATTATCTGTTAATGCTATATCTTTGCTTTTAGAAAGCAAACGCCATTTTGAAAATAAAATTCCGAAAGCACATTCCACAGTTTTTCTAGCCCTAGATAAACGTTTATCGAAACATTGTCGTTCAATCCTCAGGTTATTTCCCTCAAAAGGTTTTAACAAATTAGTGAGAAGGGGGTATGCTTCGTCACCTAAAAGCATGAATGAAGCCTTTACATTCGCTCCAAGTAAATTGTTAGGTTCTGGAATATCTAGTTGTTTATTGTAAAGACAGTGGTAAAGATCTGACGCTTTGAAAATGCCTCTGTCACTCTGCTTGCCATAACCTCCAATGTTTACTAATACAAATTTGTAATTAGCATCTACAATACTTCGCAGCACAACTGAATAAAACTTCTTGTAATTATAAAACATGGACCCAGAGTTTTTTGGGCATTGAATGCGAACATGTTTCCCATCAATTGTGCTAATAACGCGAGGAAAATTGCAAATTTGAAAGAAATCGTTTGCTATTGAATTAAATTTTTTTGTTGGTACGGGCATATGCAGTTGATACAATTCTTCCCACAATACAGCAAACGTCTCAGCAAAAATTTTTCCCACTGTAGATGCTCCCATTCGAAAAGTGAATGCGAGAGTCTTGAAAGACAACCCAGTTGCCAAATACCTGAAAAAGAAAAAAAAATGTTTTAAAACTATTAGTTCCAGTGCCGCTATAAATGTCGCTTAACTAATTTCACCGGTATTATTTTGAGAAACCAAACTGAGAAAGAAGTGAAAATATTTACGAGATCAGTTCGTTGTGGAGCTCGGTAAAATACCTAATTCCCGCTCAGGAGATGCAGCAAATGCCTACACTTTCAAATGGCCTTATTTTAATTCTTTACTCTTCTTGAGAGACATTGTGAGGCCGAGGCAATCAAGTGCAAATTTAAGCTCGGTTGCTACGCGAGCAGCTCCCATTACGCAGGATGAAACACAGTCTTCTACCGCAACTGTTGACTCTCCAGATGCTTCAGGAACTACATTACCGTCACCCTCGCCAACGGAACAAGAAGAAGATAATATTGAAAATGAAGATCTTGGTCGGAATAGTGAGGACTTACCGCCTCTATTTGAACCGAGTATATCTGAGTCTTCATCTACACAAGGGATTAGAAAAAAGCGAAGGCCGCTAAACACATACAGAGCGGCTATGCTAGACATTGAACAGCAAAAGCTACAATATTTAAGAGAATAATCCCGACAAAGAGAATCGAAAGAAAATGTAGATGATGAACACCTCCACTTGTTTAAAAGTCTTCTCCCACATGTTCGTAAAATTTCGCAGCATAAACTACTTTCCTTCAGAAGCCGTATATGAGAAATCGTAGAACAGCTTGCATACTAGACGAACTATGTACCACCGTCACCGCACACTTCTCTGTCTCCGTACTCACTCGAGAGTCCCAGACTTAATAATCCAGAAGAGTATCAACAATCACTTATCTCTGCAGGCGTCTCGGAATCTTTATTAAACAATAGAAATTATTAAGCAATTCAGAAATGTATGTAACGTAAATAGTACCTAGGTACTTCATAATACAATAAACAACTTCTTAATAATTATTTCTGTAGTATTAATTTAATAGGTATACATTTTACTTACCGAATAGTAACAACAAGTTTCTCTTCCGCTAAAATAGGTTGGCGATGCCAATTACACCTTGTTTTAGTTAAACGATGTTCCACTTTATTTAAAATGTAGTAAAAGGTTTCGAAAATCATTCTGGTATATTGAAAAAATCTTTCTTCATCTGCCTTCAGCTCATTAAACAAGTGATGATATTCAACATAACTTTTTTTTTATCGCGATTTATTGGATGAATACCAATTGTTTTATTTCTTAATTTCAAAAAAGGATTCTCCAAAAGAAGAAAATCTTCGTCTGATGAGCTCGCCATCTTGCTAATAACTGGCAGGTTTTACCCACTTTTACACGCTTTCTGTGTGTCCATGATTCGGCGTCAATTGGCACCTACAGGCTCAGACAAACAGCGCCGGCAATCTGAAAGTGGAAAACCTGCTTTTTTTGTGTTTGTACCCTAACGCTTGAGGGGGACCCGCGCGTGGTCGATACGACCTTGCCTATTCCCCACGCGGCACACTAAAGTCCAGCCCACCGAGCTTCACCGCACAATTCGCTTGACGCACAGTGGGGATTCAGAGGGTTAATATAAATTGCGTATCATATAATTCTTTACGAAGATATGCATATACAGATATAAATAGTTAGGCAGAGAAAAAATATATAATAAAATTTTGTGTGCTTTATTCACATTATGTTTGGAATTTGTCTTTTATATAATAAATCTCAATGTATACAAGGTGCCTCGCCGAATTTGTACATTTTGATTTTTTTTTCCTTGTTAATGGAAATTTAAGAAAATGGTTTAAACGAAAGTTGTATGAGATCGAGATTTTTTAATCTATTAGGATGAATCATTCAAAGTGGCGCATGCGTTTTCATGTATAATTTTAAAACTAGTCGGCGCGCTGCACCGGCACTGCGCATATAATATCTCTGTAGTCTAAGCTTACACCACATTGTGTAACGTTGCATTTGCATTTAGTAATAGAGCGTCACCGGTTGATTCAGGTGACAAGTGACGTAGAGCAACGAATGTTTATAGGTTTTGGCGTACTTCTCGAATGAAGTGTGGAATGGTGCAGCGTTGGGCGAACGCTATTACGGAAGGAAGAACCTCGATTGAAGAGACCGGAGTTGGAGCCCACAGTCAACACCCGGAAAAACAAAACACCTAAGAAACATAGGAATACTGGCACTGTACAGGTCTAATGATGGAAATGATGGCAGATTCCTGGCAATAGCATACCATTGACTAACCTGCATTATTAACATATCTATTTACCAGTACAGTTTTCATAGCAAATATTCAATACTGGACCAGCGAAGGAACTTTTCATTTAACGGTTTTATGGGCAATGTACATTAGGCTGACGACTTGTCTATGACTCTTAACCGGCATTATGACTTGTCGTCGCTTATGTCGCTGCTGTCGATGCATTTCGTTCATGAGGTGTGCAAAAGCGCCAATTTCATCAAAACGTGAGGTCACGTGAGATTTAGCACAATCGAAACGGTGGCTTCCAGTGGTTTAAAAAGAAGATTAATGATAACAAAAATGTCTTTTTCTTGCAGTACTTCTGTGTAAGTATTAAATAATAATATATTTCATATACAGTTGATCAATCTTGTATAATCAAGAAGACATCTCTATGCAATCAAAACCGATGCGATACAACCTAACTGGATCTCAATAACCAACGCAATCTAATCTCTTCAATAAATATATCCATTGACTATATGTTACATAATGTTCTTATGCAATAAATTTACCTTTGCAATAATTATTATTGTTTAAACTTCTTACGAAACATTTACTTATGGCTCCATAAAAGGAATGTACAAAGCCAACGTTTTCTGGCTATACATGAGCCGTTGCATGACCGGCATTGGTGCAGTTTACCGATCAGAGCTCTTTATTCACACAGCGATTAATGTGCCGATACAATAGCGTCTTGGTAGTCTAGGACTATTTCATCGGGCCAGTGATGTTTGCCAGCATTGGCCCATTATTTACTGTACTGGCATATCAATAATGGCCTAGTAACCTGTGTTTTTCGGGTTGGTTATCTTTGTATCGTCCGCCATCTGAAGATCAACAACGGTTTTGGCTTAGAAAAGACGAGAAGGCCTCAACTGTAGCTGCAGCAGAATTGAAGGAGAGGAAAAGAATGCTAATAATAGCCATGGACACAAACGGAATTGCCTTTTGGAAGTTATACCCAGAAGGTGAAACTATAAATGGAGAACGGTATCTCCAGTTTTTACAAGAGAAACTTCGTAAGTGGCGATCGGGTAAGAGGTGTCGCCCTTTCATACTCCATGACAATGCTAAACCTCACAAATGTCACATTGTCCGTCACGGGCTGAATGACAACTCCATCGAGACTTGGGATCAACCACCTTATGGCCCAGATTTACATCCATGCGATTACCAGTGCTTCAATCCAGTAAAGCGCAACATCGGAGATGTTCGATATCCTAACTGGAAAGCCCTCGAATTGGCCTTGGAACAAGAGATACAAGAAGAAGACTCAAACAGGCGATATAGTGGTCTAGCAACGCTTACAGGCAGATGACAACGAGTAATTGATAGCGAAAGGAATTATCTCTAAAACAGTAAGAAACATGTATTTCTAGTTTAAATAATAAGGAAAATAATTAAACTTTTATTTGCGCCATTTTGAATGATTCACCCTAATAGACGAATTACTTTTTCTATCGCTCCCTTTTTGAGATACAACATGCAACTGTCTTCTTTTAAATGGATCATATATTTTTGTGTAACAAAAAAAATAGTTTCCATTTTTTTAAAGTTTTTAATGCTTGTAGATCAAAGGTTATTTAGCAATACTAAGATATTAAGAGTTGAAGTTACTGAAGGAAATCAAGTGTTTGTGTGTGACCAGGATTACAGAGTTCGCAAGTTTAGGATAATGTATTTACATGGTCACATTTTTTAGGTGTACATGTATCAAGTTGCACAATAAACAGTGTAAAGTCACTTGCTCTCCTGTTGGCTATCGTGGCATTGCCGAATGCTTAAACAATTTATGAAAATGGAGCAGTTGCTGACTGGGTCAACATCGTCTTATGATTGATATAACTCCATCTATGCAGTCCCCAAACACTACACAGGTTCAGTCAGTGAGCCTGATTTGTGTCTTGTATTCATTAATATTAAATAAAGCACATATAACTCTAGCTATACAGCCAAATGATTTTTGTTCTAGAGTCTCAGTAGATGTTCAGAAGTATCTTTATGACAATTCTTATGGGATGGATCATTGGTAGACCATTTTACATGATCTATGTAAGGTCTTACACAGGTACGTCTAGTAAAACTATGCTTCACTTAACTTTTATTTATATGTTTCACGGCAGATCACGTCCAGATATATGAAGGCTAACTTCAGTCTATGGGATAGATCAAAAATTTATCTGAGAATGATCTTCCTCATACAATGAATACGACTTGAGGTAGTACCCAATGAGCTTAAAGCAATAATTTCAATCTCTAACAATTTTGTCCGGAAAAGAATTTTGTAAACATACCTGTTTAAAATGAGCGTTTGGAAAAAATCTATTCAGGAAAATATAAACGGATTACCATGACCATAATACGAGCTATAATTCATCGGTCGAGACATCTACACGGAGAAAAATGTGTAGTTGCCATTACTAGACCAAGCGTTAGTATTTGACAACAACAAATTCTAATAGCAATTACGAGAATTCTAATAAGATTTATAATGTAAATCAGTAAGACTAAAAATCGCAATGGCGAAGCTTGACAGAATTGTCGTTATTGCTAGGTGTACAAGGTTTAAAAAGAGGAAAGGAACGTGACTGATTAATCATCTGCAAATTATGTACAATAAAGGAAGCGTAGGTATAATGATAAATTCCTGTGCTCTACGCCGAATTAAAGAAAATAATAAAAAAGAAAAGAATGAATTTCATTGTAAAATAACATAAGTTTTTATTCGCAGATTGTATGTTACAACTTAAAAGCCTTATATGTGAGATTCTCACTCTAAAAATTAATTTCACTCATTTAGGCATCAATAAATTCAGTATTATTTAATTGTCTGGCGTTTTTTGCTATAACTGTATTAGGAATTGTATCGTTAACGAAAAATTGCAGTCCTACGTCCTCTTAAAAGTAACTAATTTTTAGTAGCAAAGTGTAGGATCGAGCATCGCTTTACCTACACTTGTACTTGGCCATAGTTTTCATCATAGAAGTTTTCTTAGATTAATTTACAGAACCTGATGGACATCTGTTGCTATTCCACTACCATCTAGAAAAGAGTACCTTCGACGTCTGCAGAACGGCGAGGACGCTGCAAATAATCATAATATTATGGTCACAAGTATTCGTAAAGCATGTCCTCAAAATGATAGTATACACCTATAAGCAATTAATATTAATAATATTTTCATAGGAATTGAGAACTTAACGTTACAATCTATGTCAGGATATTATTACATAAAAATGTATCATTACACATTAAAGCATACTTACTGGGCGACGCCAAGGTCCGGTAGGTATTTTAGGGTTAAACGGTCCCTGACCGGGAAATGATGGAAATTGTCCGGCTCCTGGTCGCGGACGTGATACCGGCGGAACATATGCATTTGCAAAAGCTGTCAAAGCTATGAAAAGCATCAGAATAGAGATGATACTTTTCATCTTGAAAAATCTGGAGACAGACAATAAATTATTATCCCTTATTGGTCCGCACTTTCTAATCTATATCATATAGACGATAAATAGATTTACTGTGAGCTTGTAATTACGTTGTCAAACTTATGTGTTTGCTTTTGAAAAAAGAACAATTATTTTGCACGTACATCATTGTCAAATTGGAAGTAAAAAGTATTCGTAAAAAAAATGCTATTGTGTCATTTACATATGGAAATTAATCCTTTTTATACATTTTTATCTAACCAGTTTAGCAACCTGTCAGAATGCAAACATACCAAGTATCCAGGTTGTTAGAGGTAGTACAAATTTATGGATTGTGAGCATGTAACATTTTGAGGCCGGAAATGTTAAATGTCGAAACACATACACATATTTTTTTTATAGTAAATGAATGAAAGTCCAAAACGTTTGGTAAAGTCTTGTCTGAAAACTACAAGTAACGAATAAGGCAACATTTGTTTTCTTAGGTAATCAATACTCTCAAATTGGTACGATATGTTTCGGCATGATGAAAGTCAGGATGAACGGAAAGGAGGAAACTGTATCGGCAAAGTTCCGGAGAACTGATAAACTAATCGTGTTGAAAATAGAAAAAATCATGTTTCAGATACGAATAAAGCATTAATATTTATTGACATCCAATTACTTCCGATTTCAAAATACCGCATGTGCGCGATTTAAAAAATGCAAAATGCATAAAATGCGTAAATCGAGACTACATTGTCCTTAAAATTATGTCTCAAAGGAAATCTCTTTATCTCAATATTTCAATATCTCCTAGCCTTTTTCAATTAAGTCATATGAATTTATTATAATTATTATTAATTTTATCATTACCTGGTCACCAGAATGTTCTGTAAGTGCGCTATAGAATTGAATGTTCCGGAATATCATTGAGCGTAGCTTTTATATACAATACGACCTTGCTCGTCACATTCTGCTGATTGCAAGAAGTAGTGGTTTACTAGTAACTAAAAGATACATTACGACCTCGATAATTGGGAATCACCGCGAACGTTTTCTATCTTCTTCCTCTTATCGTTGGCAGTGTCACATTCATTGGTAATCATACGTGTGCTAACATACGCTACACTTCATCGGATTCTCCGACTCTTATTAATGACTCCTCAGAAGTCTGGGATTTCCTAAAGTCAATACGGCAAGAACTTTCTCAGAATTTTATAAACGGTTAAACAATATTTCCCAATTAGCTTTAAATGTTTATTTTATTTTATATCAAGGTGCTTGGTCGAGTTTCACAACAATTATCTTTCTGTTTAAGATATGATACATTTATTTATCAATGTCTGAAGAAGAATCACCTTCTGGTTTGAAAACCTTAACATTCTACCTAATTGCATCAATTAATACTTACGAGGAAGCAGAGACATCGTATCGCTTGCGAACCATGGTCCCGGCAGATAACTCAGTTCGCCCAGCACCATTCTGCAACCGCGAGGAAATCGACCCTACCAAACACGCCACCATCATGCGAAAATCCGTCTCTAGGCACGTAGCAAGCAGCCAGTGCCAATACGAGTCAATAACTCCGACGTATACGATGGATACTTACCACGCATCGACGTTCATCCAAACGTTTACATCGGCGAAGCCCTCGTGAAAAACCACAACGGTACCTGCTACACCATGACAACCAACACCGGGACGCAACCCCATCGATGTCACTTTAGAGTCACAAACCCTTGTACCCTATGAGATCGGACAAGGGAATACAAATTTCTTCAAGTCTGAAGAAGACTGTCCACCACTAGTCAATGATGAAAATCGCACCGAGCGCATATTAAAAACGCTACAACTCAAGAACCTTAATGACACCGAGAAACAACGCGTGGCCAGTCTTTTCAAGGATTATCCTGACCTCTTCTATCTCAAAAAAGAATTTCTCAACCGGATAACGGCCGTCGAGTATACGATATCAACAACAGACGACATTCCGATACACATAAAACAGTATCGATATCCACGCATAAACCAGAATGAGATACAGAGACAAGTCACCGACCTCTTCGAGAAAAAAATTATAAAACCATCAAAGTCACCCTACAACTCTCCACTATAGATAGTTCCAAAGAAAGCAGATCAAGATGGAAACAAACGCTGGAGAATGGTCATCGACTACAGGGCACTCAACGAGAAAACAATTGGCGACAACTATTCTCTGTCAAACATCTCAAAGATCCTCGACCGACTTACATTAGAGGAGCCAAGTACTGTTCCATCTTTGATTTCACTAGCGGGTTCCACTAAATTGGCATATCTGAAAAAAATCAACCAAAGACCGCCTTCTCAACTGTGGACGGACATTATGAGTACGTCAGGATGCCATTTGGCCTCAAGAATGCACCCGCCAGCTTTCAGCGCCTCATGAATTCGGTACTGACAGGACTACAAGGATTCGAACTCTTTATTCACCTCGACGACATTGTCATCTTCGCCTTGTTACTCGACGAGCATTCGACCAAGGTTAAGGGACTCTTCAAAAGGCTGCGTGAAAACAACCTCACGCTACAAACCGAGAAATGCCAAATCCTCAGCAAGGAAATAACGTACCTCAGCTATATCCTTAATGAGGACGGGGTAAAAACGGATCCAAAGAAACTGGAAGTCGTTCGTAAATTCCTAACACCAAAGAATCCTCGAAACATCCGAGAATTTGTGGGTCTTGCTGGGTATTACAGACGCTTCATCGATCGGTTTGTCGCCAGGGCAAAACCACTATTAGATCTCACAAAGAAGACAGCTACCTTCGAATGCACCCAAAAGCAGTAAGATAGCTTTGAAGAACTGCGCGACGCCCTCTGCAAGGAACCGTTCTCGCAGTACCCGGACTTTGCCACGATCGTTCATCGGAACAACCGATGCATCGGACTACGCATTTGGCGCCGTGTTCAGTCAGGGCAACAAGATAGGGCAAGACCTACCAATTCAATACACCTCAAGGATTTTGAACTCTGTCGAGTAAAACTATAGCACAACGGAAAAAAAATGCCTCAACCTCGTGCACGCGGTAAAACACTTCCGACCATATTTATATGGACGAAGGCTTACACTCGTCACCGACCATCAACCGTTGGTATGTATATTTCAAAACATTTTTTATCAAGTGCAACCGTTTTTTCCAGATTTTATTCTTATTGCACGTTCTCCATGTAACTCGCACAATTCGATGTTACAATTAGCGAGGTTAGTCCTCCTACATTCAACGTTCTCTTTTGTATCAGATGTATCTAAAAAGTATTATAAACCTTATTCGAATTACTAAGAATATATCTCTAATCTTCAGAAAGAAGTGTAGCTGACCTTGTCACCCTGAAGGACAACGAATTGTAAGGTCGGTCGATAGCCGCCACGAATGTTCAACCCCAGGACGATGCGTTTCTGGTTACTCAAATCGTACACACTTTACAACATTAATAACGAGAGTGGCGATAGCGATTCTGTCGAAGTCGTGACATTTTTTCTTGCACCCCTTGTGCCAGGGGTGAACTATGGGGAACCTACTCACGTCATATTTTTAAAATCATTACATATTCATGGTAATAATAATACTTTTACAAATCAAATTCTAATCCAGTCAATAGTTGACACATATACTCAATTCGATACACTATTTAGATAAAAGCATATAATCTCATCTACCAATATTTTCGTAGCAGAGGGCAGTCTTATAACAGTAACAATCTCAAATCCCTAATCGATTGTTAGTCGTTTTCTTTCCATGAACTGTTCGTACTTTCTTCGACTATTTCAACCGCCGAAGTGTATGGTTCCACGAATTCCACCTTGCGCTTCTACATTCTGATGTGGAGATTTACTGGCTCCAGCGTAGACATCAACGGTACCATAGGGACCATCATAAAGATTCTTCTGGAAATCTAGTCCGAATTTAGGTGTTCTTTCCGGGCCACTAAGAGGCACTTCAAACGTTCCCGAAACAGTTCCTGTGTTTTGAGGTGAACGGCGATGTCTCTACAATGGGCAACGAAGTCTAATTAATATATTTTGAAAAGTTCTCAAGAATAAAATTCACTAGGCTTTGTAGCTAGAGCTGCATTTACTCTTATTAATAATATAAAATATATAAACACTAATGACACTTACCGTCTGAATTTGTGCGCTGTTCGGGATTCGCGTAGATGGAATTATATCGATCATAGGACGATGTATGACCCACTCAGCAATTGTTCCGTTTTCATAAATTGATCGAGCATTGGTCACTGCCACGACAGCCAAAAGAAGAGCAAGTGATTTTACACTGTTCATTGTGCAGCTTAATGAATATATGCCTAAAAACATAAAATAAAATGTATGAATAAATAATGCTAAACTTCATGAAAAGTAAAAGAAAGTGTTTTAGGCAAAGATTTTATGGGAAATTTAAGGGAGATCTGGAGTGATTTTATAAACACAACGATCGCTTCGAATCGATTGGTACGAAATACCTAGATTGCAAAGGTATCTGATTCTTGCCTAATTTTAGGTTTCTTGGCCACTTATGTTTCTATCCACCTATTTTGTCCTAGTTGGCGATCGCTTTGAAACTATTATTAATCGTAATTGTAATTCTGGTTGCGGATGTAAGTGAGAATGACTCTAGCGACTCCTGCAGTATCTGTGATTTAATTCACACTGAATCGTGAGATATAGTCGGTCTACGAGTAGAATAGCTCAAAGTGCTAGAACGTGCTAGAGATTTCGCATTGGGCTTCTAGTCATCCACAATCAGATCTTATTGTGTAACTCCAATCTCTAATTCTTTCACGAGAGAAAAAATGAATACCCTCAGTATTAGACATCTTTTGCCTCAAATATTTTGTTGTATCTCCAATAAATACGAAAATAATTGATGCGCCATTCTTTGAAACAGCCAGTACACGTTGCCACTTATTTTACAAAACATTAGTATACAAAAATTATATTTCATTAAAGTTGACACGAAATCATGTTATACATTTTTCCTGTGCCTAACTACATATGGAAATCAATATACACATAGATTTTTAAATTCTTCAATTACTGCATTTCTTTACGAGTACGTAGATTTTTTGAAATTATAAATTAATCAATAACGTGTAAAAAATGTAAAACAATCTGTTAAATAGTTTACTGATGTTCAAATTGCCGCGTTATGTAAGATAAATTATTTATAACAAATTTTCATCATGTGCCTTCTATGGTCCTGATAAAAAAAGTATTTCTTTATCTTATATAGGGTAGTAATCACCTGCGTTAATTGCAAGAACGTATCCTATTCGTGGTAGAAGACGCAATTGATTGTAAGCAAAGCCAAACAAATTACTTTATATAGGCGTTAGCATTGTGGCGTGGAAGGAGTAGAACATTGGCAAGGGGGGAAATCACCAAGTGCTTTCGATTATTGTTGCTCCTTGTTGGTGAATGATTTGTCGATGTAGTCAACTGCATGCATGTTCTTTCCCGGTAATCGAGCCCTATTACGTAAAAATTCAGTGTAAACATTCAAACTAAAAATCCCCTCTATCCTACAATAATCATTTTCGGGGAATCCTTGCCTCTTTTAGCTTCAGTAATTCTCTCGACAGGCATGAAGAGTCTACTGTGTCTTATTATATTCATTGCTTATCTGAATTCGTTTACGTTCTCAAGGTTTAAAGAACAGGGGCCAACACGTTTTATTATACGACCATTTATGATTGCAGAAATGGGTGTGGACAGGCGCTCCCCGCAACTGACATTGATTCAAACATAGAAATCGAATGGACTACTAGATTCAATTGGTGCTGCAGTCCTAAATAATCCTATTGTACAGAGTACTGCAATACGCATTAGTTAATAAATATTTTATTTTTTAAATCTTTTACGATTAATAAATAAAGAATGAAAATACAATAAAAATAATAATAAATATGGAAAGTGAAATGTAAAATGATTAAAAAAATTTTTTCCATCTTAATAAGTTCAATTAATTAAAAAAATTTATAACACATACACATTCGCGCGCGCGAATACGTGTCCGATATTGATATTTTTTTTTAAAGTTGTTTCTTAACTCTGCAGATGGAACGTTTTGGCATGCAAACGTCAGCTTTCGCATCGTTTGCAGTATTTTGTAAATTATTCATCAATTCATTGTATGTTTCTGTTCGTAGTTGTAACGTATATTTGGAACGACTTCGTCACGACTGGTCAAGCACCAGCTCCCTTCGATGACGATTTTGGCCACGTAGCTCTAGAGTGAACCAGGGTTCGAAAAGGTGAAGGGATAGTCGTATTACAGCAATAATAAAAC
>JARQST010000455.1:334372-440609 GCA_030142225.1 Pachycephus smyrnensis | reverse complement strand
ATAACAGACATGTTTCTGGTATCATAATAGTATGATAATATATTGAAATAAGCAGATGATATATTACTCACGACAAATCATTGGTCCTGGACAACATCGACTAACGTTACGTTTCATGTAACAACCGGGGTCAATGGGGCCGAAAAAACAGTCCACGATGGCGCATACGAAACGTCCTCTGTAAATTAATTTTTATTAATTACTTATAACAATTAAATTGTTGAGGTGAATTACTTTTACTTACGAGTTTGTTCCGTTTGTACAGAAACATCCAACGTTACAAGGATTCTTGTCTTCCTCCCTGAGACGTTCTCCAATCTCATAGCTGTTATGCTGAATGTAACATTTATTTGGTGATCTGGCATTTAGATGATCACAATTGTATTTGTAGGCACAACAATCCCCTTTGTTCTTGTACACTGGAGTACATCCGACATCCTTGTAGTACATCAATGGCCCTGGACACTGTACCTGAGAACAATCTTCAGTTTGTTTCCGTGAGACTCGTTTCTTTTTAATGTGCAATCACGTGGGAGAGGCTTGTAATTAATTTTTTTACTTTACTACTAATCAACTAATTAATGACTTACCCTGCTTGGTCTCCTCAGTCGAAGCGAAGACAACGAAACAGAAAAATACTTGGAGCAGGAGAAAAGTTCTGCCGTGTCCGTCCATGGTTTGGCTGATATTCACATTGAAGCGCATAGAACCGTACCTGCATCTTTTATATGAACCTTCGATATGGATAGGAGGAGAGGGGATGGAATAGATTAAAAGTGGGAGAATATCAGTGATTCTGTTATACGGAGAGTGACTGATATAATACGGATACTGGGAAGCCCACTGAAGAGTTTAAGACGATTACGTTTTTACTAAGAAAAATATTTTCTTTCTCCTCGCTTTACGAAACCGAATGCAAACTGTAGATTCGCATCAGTATAAAACTGTATGATGACTCTTAGGTTTAACATACAGATTTAAGGCAGTGGATATTATTTTTGTTATCATTTGATACTGCAGTGCGTGATCATTTTCACTTACATCGGATCAGTATCAAAGCTTGTGATACGTTTTATTTATTATTCAGATTGAGGGCAATGGATATCATTTTTATCAGTCGTAACTGCAAGGCCTTACTTTATTTGGAGTTGCATCTGATAATTTTATCTTAAATCCCTGAACAAAGTGCAAAATTGTCAAGTTATCGTTGCAACGAAATTGAGAGTTCTTTTTTTTTAAATGAGTCGCCGACCGGATTTCACGGCCTTTTAATGATTTACGGATGCTTTGTAATTGACAATGGGTATTGTCAGAAGAAACCTGTCCTTCCCAAGGCTAGTGACTTTATCGATATTATCTTTATGCAAATTACTCGAGTTGCATTGATTGCATCCGAGTGGCTTAAATTGTTTAATCGTGTTTGTTGAGGATAATGTTAAAAGCAAGTACGTCATAAGCCATCAGGGAAATGAACGACTGAATATACATATGGGAATTATGGAGGAATAAAAATCGTTCGCTTAATTATCCTCGTATTAATTAATACAGATCGTTAAGAGCGATTAAATAAATAATTGATGTTCCTTTTTTTTTGTTATAGACCTCATCCATCAGGAACCATCAAACTGTAATACATCTATGCATACTTCATGCCTGACTATGCTTCATCGTCTACTGTGTATCATAATTATTTGTAATTATAATTTTTAACTTGACCAAATAAACGGTTGAAAAATATCTTTTTATGTGCTTTATAATGACACATCCAAATCCATCCCTACGGTCGCTCTGACGATCATCTGCATAAGTTATCTTTAGCACAATATTGACAATTTTACAAAAATTCTCTGTTATTCAACTTTCTTAGTACCAGCTGAATAAATCAATTATTTCTCAGGCGTATCATTAAAGTCTGCGTCAGGCGTATCATTAAAGTAGTGAGACTATTGTATAATGTTAAATAAGCATCGTTAAAAGACTGAGATAATTTCTTATAAGCTTTGTCGTTACACAGTCATTAACTACAAAATTATTTCAAACCCGGAATTCCCCTTTAACGTTATCTTCAATACGATATCACCAATTGTGTAATTCTCAATACAATGATATGTGAGGCTAACGTCATGGACATCGTATATATCAGACAGTTTGCTAAAACAGATACATCCAGTATGTAATACTGACTAATAAAAATAAACAGACTTGTTACTGTATGAAGTAATTAATTAATTTTACAAAGAAATTCACTTAAACGATATTACCTCGAATACGTGTACTGCAATCATAAAAAGGCAAAACCGTCCTTGAAGTAGAAATGGGATTCACCATTTGCAGTTAAACCAAACTGGTTTTTTTTTTCAGGAACTGTCAGGAATAACCGTGTTGTCTCTGTTTGTTCATAGCCCATAAGTAAATTCTGAATTAGTTATCGATAACAACAGTAGGAAGTAAAAATAGTAGGAAGCAAAGCAATTCTCTCTCTGAGTATTTACATTTAAATGAAATAGGTCAATGCTGAATCCGTTTGACTAGAAATTCAGTTTCTTTCTCAAAACCAATTTACTTCTACTCACCTTGATTCACTGTATAGAAAAGGTATAAATATAAAAAGATGATACTTGGCATTTATGAGATTCTTGAAAGACAGAATTTTAGGGTCCTTTAAACGTCAGCTGTGTGTCAGACTTTTATCAATGTTTGATAGTTTACGAGTCAATCTAAGGAATCCTTTTTTGACTCCATTGAAAGCGAAACCGTCTGACTCGTTGGACAAGGTTATAATATTTTGTAACCGGTGGCCACGGTCAGCTAGTACCAGTGTCCTTGACCTTGACACGTATTTGACCACTGTCTCATAGGTATGTGCTGTACTAGACAAGAATATCATATATGAAGGATATTTAGAATCCTTGCAACGATTCTGTTGAAGTATTAATTTATCCAGTAGTAAAGTTCAACCACCTACATTGAGTAACAGAGTTGAAGGGCACGAGTAGTCATAAAGACTGTAAGTCTTAACATAATGAGAACAGTACACTGTGCTAAAAAAATAAAAGCTGACATTTATTGCATATACCCCAGCGAAGACTTGTGAGATGCAGCAGAGATAAAATTGCTAATTTAAACGTTATTATTTACAGCAGCAAACTGCACTGGTAACATGCAGAAATAATTGAAGTAAATATGTAACGAGTGATGAAATAATAAATGCGTGGTCTTAAAAGTCTGATAAAAATATATTAAATATCAATACAGCATACATTTGTCATTGTTACAACGTTATATTAGTTTACTTATAAATAAGCCTGCCATCCATGAAATAATTTGCACAAATTGGCAGGATCTCTGGCTTCTTGTATCAGGCGTTCAACCTGACCTGAGACACTGGATGCTATGCCTTCCTCTGTACCCTGAAGTTTTTGTTCTACCCTGAGAAGAGCTCTTTCGGCAAGTTTATTGGTCTCGCTTGTACCTGTAGAATAAGAATTAATGTAACTGTAATGATAAATTCAAGGAAAGCTACTGTCTACGGTTCAGACAAATGTTTACTTTGATTCCCTCCTACGGTCTTCTTCGTGTTATCATTCTTCAGTTGTGCCCAGTAAAAGAGAGGGTCGTAAAGTAATACTTGAAGAAGCGTTATGATGATTTCCCTTTGTTCACGTAAAACGCTCATTGTTTTCTCACAACTTCTTCTCATGACACCTTCGACACCAGACACTCCCATTGCTACTTCAATGTCTCTGGTTAATCGAAAAGGTATCGTTTCCGGCGTTGTCAATACCTTGCCTCGTTCAAATGCAATGCCTATCGTGGATTAATATATTAAGCAACATTGTGCACAGAGTCATTAGTATTAATGACATGATGATTTACCAAAATCAATGTGTATCACTTCAGCAGTGGTTTTGTCGATTAGAATATTAGACAAATGTCTATCACCTAATCCTAGGATGTATCCAATTATAGAAGTTGTTGCTACACTGCGAACATAAGCTAATCTCCTCTCGAACCATGTTTCTGGTGAGAGATAAGTCTCCGTAAAGAAATGATGAAAAGCAGGTTGCAGGTGTTCGCAGCAATCCAAATAGGTTTTTAATTTTATCTCATGTGATTGTCCAGCTACTTCCTGTAAATGAGGCAGTCATTATTTTTACTGAGTCAAGAGAAAATCTTGTATTATCTATCATAAATGAAAGCGTACCGAGATTTTATTTCTGCAATCTAAAGCAGTATAATCTTTTGGATAGTACTTCTTGTGCACACCGGATACATAATCATTGCCAGCAAGAACTTGTACGATAGGCAAAGTGTCTTCGCACCATTGTAAAATTCCTGATCTCTGTGTCAATGGCACTACCTGCAATAAACGAATTTATTAATGTTGTTGATATAACCTTCATAAGGGATTTTAGTATTCCCTAATACACCAAAGGAACTTGCACGTTGCATACCTTGTATGTCCTAATATAAAGTTTTCTACGCTTCGTTTCTTTGCTGGCTTTCAATAAAGAGTTCATCACAGTAAAGACTTGTTGCATAACAGCATCTTGTCGCATATCATCTTTTCCCTGAACATCAGAAAAAAGAAGGTTGTTGAGACCTATCCACTTAAGTCCAACAGTAACATATACGAATTGAAATAAGAAATGACAGACTGCTGACTTTGAGCAATTGCTTCCTGGAAATTCCATCAGTTCCCACGCAGGTCACCTTTTTTGGTGCATTTATACCACCAACCGATTCAAATGTTTCCGAATACTTTCGAACGCCGATAATCTCTTGGTAATCTCTGTTAACTTTTATATCAATAGTCAAACTAGGTACTATGGTATGGACCAGATTTTTCACAGTAGAAATCTTCTGGTGCTTTGGAATGGTGCAAGCCTTCGCAGTGTCTGCGAAGAATAATATTCAGTTACATCTTCATTCCTGCGTACCATTAGTAACAAGGGATTATAAAACTAACAGTTATCAATTCTTACTATATCTCGTGAATTCGTAATTTGCAAATTCCACCAGAGCATCCGTCAGTGTAACCATGTTCCTTATAATTGGCGCAACGTTCGAGTTTAACAATTGATTTATTAATTTCTGCGCTCCACGTACACGTTGCTCCGGTTTAGGCGGTTCCTTTCTCGTGTACTCGTAGTCCTTGTAAAGGTGTGCTAAGGCTAACAAGACTGGTAAGGTATGATGAGGATGTTCCTTGGCGCATCTCAGCAAAAGCATATAGATCTTCATAGCGAATCCTTGAGACAAATCGTCATTCAAATGTGGTGCCAGTTGCGGTACCAATGGTATAAATTTGTGGGATGCTATTCTGTCAAGATTTTCATTAAAGAGATCATTGAGCTTCTCATCAGACGTATTATCCAGCCACAGTGACACTAGCCTGAAGATCATGAAGTTATGGTCCTCGGTCTTTTGAAGAGTCTGCATATAATACCTAGAACATACACGTCAGTCTAGTATGTAAAGTCAAAATCAATGGAATTAAATGTAATAATAATATATATACTGACCTCATTGCTAAGAGCAAATACATATTTTTCTCCATCTGAATATTTTCCAATTCTGCAACATCGTTTCTGCTTTGTTTCGTACTCAGCATCACTGCTCGGACCATATCACTGTCTTGTCCCGTCCTGTTGTAATTGCTTGCTGCATCTCGCGAATATTCAGCACACTCGCGCATACTCTCGAATCTCGATGACTGTATATAAGCAACTCTTTGCTGATATTGAGCATCAGCAAACTGGGCCAAAGCTGCCTGAGTGTTGTGCAAATTTTGGACGTCGCAAGCTTCCGGCTCTTCGATTGACATACTGATTTTTATTGACTCTTCATAATACTTGTGAATGACCGTCTTGAAGAGGAGGAACGTATTAAAAACGAGAAAATGGATAAGATTGCTATTAATTTACGTAGCTGTAAGGATTACCTGTGGATTTTCAGATTTAGTTTCTACCATCCAATTTCCGTAGACTCTCAACGCCTTCGCACGAAGACTCGGACTAGGAGAATCTCTGCTCATCAAATTCCGCATGCGGAATCTAGCTATGTTCTGATCTCCTATTATCCAAGAGAGAAGAGCGTCCTGATAGTCCAATTGGTTTTGTATCTCTTGAGGAAGATTGTTTTGCTTCTTTAGAGTATCTAAGAAGAGGAGGATATGACATTTTAAAAAGTCAAGGTTAGGATACGTTTCTTTTTTAATAGTAATTTCACAGTAAACACTTACCTAGTGCTCGTGCTGCTGCTTGCTGGTATCCTTGTTCTACGGCAACCTCAGCAATTTTCAAATACGTATTGATTAAAGTGTCCTTGATTACTGGATCATTTTCTAATGATTCCTTTATTCGATACATTATTGTTCTTTGGGACAGTATTGGCTCTACGTATTGAAAATCATTTGTGATCACGAAATCTTCTTCGTGCCACTTCTTCAGTACTTCCATATAATTAGTCCCCTCCGCTGAACTCAGCTCTTCTACTTCACGAAGCATATGCAATTGGGATAGCTTGGGATATACAGTTTTGCTGCTCTCTGTGTGATTAATGACAATTTTTAGTATAGTTAATTAATATTGCTGAATCAAAAAAATTGCTATTACCTAAGCTGGTGTTTCGAAGTGCTTTAACAACACATTGGCGAGCACTATCCAGAAAAGCTTTTACACCAGCAGTGTTACTCTCGTGAAAGCTCTTCAGTGCTTGGAAATGAAAGAAATTATAATCATCATTGATGATATCGCGTGGATGATCGTGATCATCTCTTAACGAATTTGTCACTTGTCTATCAGTTGCAATATTCCAATCAGCAAGTCTCCAAGCACTATCATAGACAAAATCATCTATATTCTCCTGCGCTCTATCAATGGTTTGTATAAAACGACCAACGAGGTAATGAAGCCCAGAATGTTGTAAAGCATTCAATAAACCTAAGAAAGAAAATGATTGTACAGAAAGATAATTAATTTTTCTTTAAATCACTATGATCAATCACCTCTCGTTGCTATACTGTTTCCATAACACAAGTCCACGTCCTGGGCAAGCATAACTTTGTCCCACTGTCTCAGATGTGTATAATGTTGAATCCGTGAAGAGCGATCAAGCAAGTGCGAAGAGCCACAACCATAAATGGCATCAGGATCACCAATCTTGATACAAGCTTCTTTTAAAATATCCTGAAGTACTTTGCCTTTCTCTGGATGCTCCTCGCAAATGTAATCGATAAGAGGAAGCTCCTTTATAATACGACGACCATTTAATAATGATTCGCACCACAATTCCGCGTAGAGAATCGACGTAAAGTATGCAGAACAATATTGCGCAGCTTTTGCTACGTTTATGTAATCCAAATCAGGCTGAACGTCATCACAGCACTGAATTCTCATGAAGTTAACAATGTTCAGCATCGTTTGTACTGATTCGTAATTCAAACAAATCCTTTTTGGCGATTGACTAGGCGAGATTGTTTGCTCCAATTCACTGGAATGGTGAAAGTGATTGTAGAAGAATTGATTGATGCAGGAGCAGATGGTACTCGCATCTCTTTTCTTCATCATGACAATCAGTCCGAAGATATGTGGTAGGATCGTTTCGCAAAATTGTACGTTTAATTTGCAAACTGGTATCAATTCTGTTAGATAAAAATCTGAGAAGCATTCGATCACGCTACTCGTTACGTTTGTTATCCATTCTGTATGTGATCTTGTTAATTTTCCAACCCATAGATCATTTCCTACGTCGAAGCAAGATCTAAAGTTTTTACCATCAACTTTGACACGCTTTTTGTCTTCTTTCTGTTTCTTTAAAAATGGATAGACGTACTCTATACGTAGTCGTGGCTCAGATAATACTTCCACAGCTTCTTTTAACTTTTGACCCCAGAATGAACTAAAGACTGCATACAATCCGTTTGCGCTTGCTTGACGTAGCTCAATGTCTGATTCGATCAAGAAGTCGGACAATAAAATGACAATTTTGTACGTAAGCATTTCTATGGAATCAATATCTTCCTTGACGTGACTTTCTTCAGGATGTAATATCATGGTCGTTAAGTCAGCTGGTCCAATTTCGCCCAAACACTTTGCAGCTTCCAATGAAATATTAGGATCCGCTGATGATGTCAATTTCACAAGTCTGTAAATCAATTCATGAAGTATACTCGAAGCACAGTCTTCAGCAAATCCACGTAGACCTTCCAAATGGTTGTACATCTTTTTCAATTCACTCTTCTTCGCTGACAACTGATGTCTCAAGTGAGACAGTCCTTCGATGGAGCAATTTAAATTCTTTTCGTTGCCAGCATTTAGGAAATGTTCAATTTCCTTTTCCAATCTGTGCGCAGAGTAGTTACTGTACCTCAGACTATCATGAACTTTTCTCATCTCTCGAAAGGCATCATGATTTGGAAAAGAATCTAGTTTCTCTATCGCATTGCTCAGTATTTCTTTCTTTTCTACTATCAGGTATTTTAATAATTCTCCAGCTACTGGTATCTTTCCGTTCTGTACAATAGGCGTGAGACTTGTCACAATGAAGCTTAAGATGTCCTTAACCTCCTTACTTCTAACCGGTACCACGTATTTCAATGAAAGAAGAAAGAATTCACAGCACAGTTCAGAAATCACAGGGATATCCTCTCTGATAAGATACAACAAAGTATGACCGATGTCTCGAATAACAAACATGGCCATACGATCAAAATAATCCTCCCTTAACTCTTGTATAAAAGCAGTTGAAAAATACGCATAATGATAAAAAGCTTTCAACTTCTGCTCCGTGAATTTCTGACTGTATATCTTGTACGTAAAGTGTAGAAACACTTTTTGCATAACACTTGGCACCTGACACACTAAATACTGAATCAGTTTAATCTGAGTCAGTCCATCTTTCTTTGGAAGAAGTTTCTTCAAGTTATCCAAACACCTCAGAACGGTTTCATTCTTGTACTCCAGTGGACCTGAAGTTGGCAGATGAAGCTTCCGGTTGAATAGTTTGGCAAAGTGAATCTCGTCGTGTAACTTTTCAATGAGACTTATCAAAACGACTTCCAATTTATTCTCCAACATATCTGAGAATCTTGATACGGAATCGAATTCATTTTTATTGTACTTCAGACTCAAGAAGATCTTATTGACGTATGCAGCATCCACTGTACTTGTTGCGAGTGAAGATCTTGCAGGATCTTCACTGATAAATGGTAACAGCCATGTTAAAATCGATGGGAAACATTCCTCGATCGTTTCCTTGAATGACAATTGATATTTCTCACACAGAGCAATGACGTCTGTCAGTTGACAATTTTGTATTTTAATTGGCGCCAGTATGTGCATATAAGTACGATAAAACTCTTCATCATCTTTGCAACGCACCAGCTCTCGTGGAAAACTCTCCAGAGGATACTGCGACGTCAGCCAGTGCGTTAAAACGTAGTGCATGTTTTCCTCAACAAGCTGACAAGGTTCCTTAATCTTTTTAGCCTTGGCGATAACTTGCAGTATCTTCTTCACCTGATCGATGTCTATTTGCTTTTCAACGGTGATCTTCAACAAAGCAAGCACAGCTTCACACTGGAGCATACCACTGGCGCATATTACAACAGCCAAAGACAAAAGCGCAACCGACAACCTTGTAGATTCCACATCAACTTTTCTCCATCCACTTAGTTCCTCATCCACCATTAAAGATTTCGTAACGACTGCTATCAACTTGTTGAAGAAATTCTTCTGCCATTCAAACTGTACGTTACTCAATGAGAATATTACGTAAAGCAACTGTACAGCTTCCAGCTGGACCACGTAGAAAGGACTCTCTATGTAAACTAGCACCTTCTCCACGAACGGGGTGACGTCGTCTACCTCAGTGAAGTCACTGTACTTCGACCAGGAGAAGCTAGGATCCAGCCTAGCAATCTCCCCAAGGCACTTCAGGAATTTCACAGCCACCAGTGGACCGTATCTCTTCTGAGAAATAAGATTATGAATATCATTTAGCATCTTCATAACAATGATTATCTCATCGTTGCCCCCGAGCTTTATCACGTGCTTCAAGAAGTCTGACACTATCGTTAAGATGGACCGTACAGCTTCTTCATCTAGACGCCAACGAGTGAACAATCCTTGTATAAATTTTATTGGGATCTCAATGGTCTCTTCAGATATTAAATCTTCTTCTAACAATGTCAAACGCTTCAAGGCTACCATAGCTATTCTGAAATCTGCTATGCTTGATGATTCGTACAGGTCGATCTTCATTACGTGGTCCAGAAGATTCTTCTGAAATCTTTGAGCTTTGCAACAGATGCTCATTAAGGTATTAATCACTTCCATCTTTATCACGTCCTGCTTGTAGATCTCAGAACTCTTGCTCTCCTCTCTTCTCAATTCTTTCTGCTTAGTATCAAACTCCTCATACTCCAAATAAGTATTTGCTATTGATAACTCTTCGACAGTAGCATCATCCTCCGTGTTAACTAAGATATATATATTCTTAACGACTTCAACAGTGAGCTGTGACGTAATGACTTCAGTAATATCTTTCTCATAAGGTGTATCGTGAAGTATAGTCAATGCTCTTAGAATATTCACCATGTACGTGAAGTTATGCTTCTTCTTCTCAATGATCTCATGATTTTCTAATGACATATAGACGTTCTCCAATATATCTTTTACTGCGTTTTTCAGTAGGATTATTCTTGTGTTATCAGGATCCATATTTAATTCCTTCATGGTGGAAGCGACTTTGGCTATCATAGTTGCATGCATTATACGCACGCTGCTTGTATCACTGTCCATGAAATTCTGAGCTACGATCAATAAATTTGAGACCAAACATTCCACAGCATCATCTGCATATAAGATATTCATCGAAGGCTTCTGATCTCTTGTCGTAGCAATGTCATTATGAGGTCTGCGAAGGTCAATTTCAAGTTTGGCAGATAAGTGACATCTTTCAATATTTCTCAGATTTATCAGTTCGGTGTCTTCTAAAATTCCATGCTGTAAGATCGATACAGTTTTATACATTGTTTTGGCATATGTATTATCATTGCCTTCGCAGTTCTCATAAGAAGACTTGAGTGTTATGCGAATAAGCAGATCACATAAATCTTTTACTGGGATCTGCGTAGACATTTTCTCCCATGGGAATTCTAGTATTCTTTTTATCAGTACATTTCTGATTGATTCTACGTTGTTTCTTTCATTGTATTCGTTATACTGTATTACGGTGTCTGGTATTGTACTGTTCTCAGAGAGTACTACCAGTGTATGGAAATTCAACGAAGACCATGTTATCACTTTTGTCACGTAGAGCTCCAGCAAAGCATTTAAATTTAATGTCTTCTTGTACTTTATAAGAGACTGTAAAAGACTGTGGACTGCCACTTCGTTTTGATTCATGGATAAGTATCTGAAACGTCAATTCTTTTGTAAGATTAAGATATTATTACTTGACGTACAATTTAAATTATCCTCTGGTTACCTCAAGGCAGTGCTCCAAATTTCTTCCCAGTGTTCTTTCGTGTGTCTCAGTTTTACTGTATTAGTAAACTTTTGTTCAATTGAAACAATTGCTGCTGCCAGCTTGCAGACGCTGTTCATAACTTGTTTATTATTGCACGAGCGCTTCAGGAGCTCTGAAACAATTTTAAGAAAAGGCACGAAGTCCTCCGGCTTTAAAGTATCTGGATATTTTCTTATTAAGGCTGCAGAGATCTGAATCCAGATCCAGGATTCTTCTAAATTTTTACTGGAGATCACAGTCGTTGGATCACTGAATGCGACGGACAATCGCCTGCGTTTTGTAGGTGGGAAATCCTCAGGATTATCCAATGAATTTCTATTGTCAATCATGACATCAGGTTTGCGCAACAATTGCCAGGAAACTGCAAGCAAACGTTTGATGTAATTGTGATTGTTTTATTCAAGGTAATAAAGTACATACCTTCCGATGCAAGTTTCAGGAAACTTTTATCCAGTATCTTGGGATTGCAATCCCTTATAATTGTTGTGTATAAATTCATGCAAATAGCATTCCACTTATCCCAGTCACAGGCGTATGCTACATCCTGAGACATTGTAGCTCCCTGTGGATGATGCACTTGAACGAATAGTAACAAAAGCTCTAACTTTTCAGAATTTGACTGTTGTCCAATGATATCTGGTGCAATCAGTTCACTGAATTCGCATAGTAAAGATCGGTTCTCCGCAGCTATTATTTGGCAAATTGTTTTAGCCAATGTATATGTAGGTTCCGCTAAACTCTCATCAGTAGTTTTGACATGTCGAAAGACTTTCTCTGAATGGTAAAAGATTTTTCAGCAATTAGACTCTGGACTTTAAAGTATAATTGTAAATTTAGGGGTAATCGATTTACCTAGCCACGATAAATGGTCTTGGATGTTCAATGCTAAGTGAGACTGTAAACTTCCATGCCACATTAGTTTCTGAATTGCACAAAGTATAGTGGATCTGTTTATAGTCGAGGGTGGATTTTCATAAAGAATTAGACACGTTGAGATTAAGTCTCTCCAATTTTGTAAGAATATCGTAGACCAGTATTGTCTGACAGGAATTATGTGATTGATTAATATCGTCATGTACGTATCTTGCCAGTGTGAATAAGCATGGCATGTACAGCGCGACAGTACTTGCACTACTGCTAAAATTAAATCAGAACCCTTTAAGTATATTTTATCTGTGCCATTGCCATAACGAACTGTGCTTAACATTAGCGCACACATATTTCTCCCATCGGCTGTCACTTTGCCGATTTTCTTCCCATCCAATCTATCTGCTTCCTAAATAAAACGATGCAAGCAATTAACAAAAGGAATTCGTTGATCATTGAACCGCTGTCAATCATTATAAGAACGATTACATACACAGAGTATCATTTTGTGTACACAGTTTAATATTGTTGTCCAATTTATATGACCAGAAACACCCTTCTCAGACATCTCGTTTATCTCATTCACAGCATCTTGGTTCTCGTAGAGCTCTTGGAGACCAGTGATACATTTCTACGAATAGACACGAATGCAATAATACGCCAGCTTCGTTCTACTGAATTATATCAAATGAAATATATAAAATCGCTTAAAAATATATACTTCAACAAATTCCCTTCGCCCAAGTACAAACTCTGCCCTTATAATTTCCCATATCAAAGTTAAATAACATATTGATCTTAATGAACCTACCTTTCGATCAGTAATTTTACTGGCCTCACCATATTTTAAAATATCATTTATTACTTTATGACATGCCATTTTATTGAAAGTATCCCTTTAAACACCGTATACGTAGTATATGTATTTTACCCGCCGTCGAACCACGTCGAACTGTCAAACACGAACGGAGAGGATTTAAAGATCGTCGCCCCTCCATTACACGCGCATCATTACGTAAATGACAGTTGTTAAAATTCATCTTGCCATTGGCTCACGAGCAGTTGGTACTTTACCAGAGCCAATAGTGTGTACTTTAACCAATTGTCTTTCTTACGAAGAGTCTACAATTGGTACTACATTTTCCACGAATAGATGCTTTCCAATTACCCAAGTGCGTCGTCATGCGTCACACAAAGCTATATTATTGGTCATTTCAAAAATATTCCGTTGGAGCCAGCGAATAGCGAGACTCGCGTCACACAAATTAAATAATGGTGGAAAGCACACAATTTCATACGCCTACTCTAAAAACATTAATTCTTAAAACGAGGAGCACCGGCAATAATCTTCGCCTATCTTATTCCACAGACTAAACTACAAAAAGAAATATGAATAGCACCATATTACAGCAGAAAATGTAAGATTGAGTGTATTTCTTTTAAGACACAAATCGATACACTTTTCGGCACAGATACGTTTCTTTTACACAATATTTTACACACTGCGAATCATACCTAAATCATAGCTATTGGTTAGCTCTAATAGAATAAACCAATAGTAGTAAAGCATTCGTGATTACTCGAGATTGGATTGAGAAGAAAGAATATTAAAACTGATCTATCTGTCCCGCAAAAACGTCCATTATATTAAATAAGAGAAACTTTATATTACAGAAATATTTGCAATATGTTTTTGAGCGCATTATGAACTATATGAAAACTTAAGAATTCCATATGATCGTTCATAGAATCAAATCAAAATCGAAAAATCCTAATTGATTTGAATACGTAGCCATTAGTTCCGTAGAACGGAATTTTAACAGACGTAGGGTACGTTCCAAAATGAATTGGCAGTATACTGCGAGAACTGGGCCCGTATTCTCGAGTCTGCCCTAAGGATTCTTTCCATGCGACTTTCCATTTGAAAAGCATTGGCCGGTCGTATACGAGATTCATGAAAATAGTTCGAGAATACGGGCCCTGTTGTCTCTCATTCAGTTGTATGTAGATGAACAGGGACAGGGCGATAGTTGCACTGGAAATGAATTTCGGAACGTACCCGTATAATATATACAGGATTATTCAGCCCAAACGTACCACGTGAAGTTAGCGCGCTCATTTGATTATGGCAAAACCATATTTAGGTTTGGACTGAATAACCAGGGAGTATATTACATATAAATATTGTTTTTCAAAGTTATACGTCCTTCTAGAACATACAAGATGAATGAAAAACATACTGGGTTGAGTCATTTAGGTACCAATGTAAGTAAATAAATTTTATTTTAAAAAAGGCATTTATTTATGACTCAACCCAATATTAAAGCATTAACGAAGACGCGCGATGGTTCTTTTTGCCGGCAGATTAGAGTTCATAATCAGTGGTGCAATATTCGCTTCACGAGAACGTCCTGACGTTTATAATTCTTCAATTGCGAAAGTTCTAGAAGCCCTGAGTCCCCATTGATTGAAACAATCTACAATGCGCAGTCTCACACGTGATCTAATTGAGCGGTCTGCACAATTGCCCGAAAGTTCCTGCTTGGCAACTCCTCCCCACTGAAGATCAAATTATTATTCATCGACGCGAAACGTATTCGAAACGTTTTTTCTAAAATATTCTTCTTCGAAGATTCTGTCTTATTTTGACGTTAAAAGATATCTCTTAATAATGATATATACGTATTTGTCGCCTTAGCGGATTCGTTGTGAACGAATTTTCTAGGTTTAAAATTATCACTTTTCGGTAACAGTCTCAATTCGATGAAGAATCGATAACTTTTTCGACGTTTAATTTAAAAGTAACCGAAAAATATCGATGCTTTTTTACATTTTTATTATAAAAATTTTATTAAATGTTTTACTTATTTTTTTCGATGCTTTACTAGCAACGAATCAATGAGCTAGCAAAATAATATAATTTAAGTAAAGACATTTTTGGAGTTTCCTAATCTATATTCTATTGGTAACATTCTAGTTTCTCTGCCAAAAAATTACCAAAACCCAACCACCAGGCTCTTTTGACAAAAATTTGATAATTTTTGAATACCAAAAATTCCAAGAGCTTTGATCATTTTTCGGCAAAGCTAAATTCGCTAGGGAGGACACCACCAAAGGGTTTTGAAGTATCATAAATAAGTCTGAATGATATCAATGATAACAGATTCTATAAAATTCCCCAAAAATCAGTATTTTCTATTTGTTCAACATGACCAAGGATCAACAGAGAACAAATGCATGTACCTTCTGCAAGTGTCCAGATCATTCCTCTTATCCTTGGTCCACCCTAATGCTGAGAAGTATTTTAAAAAAAAGCTAGAGTCCTTACAAGAGGTGGATAATTTCCTAATTATCATCATTAATTATCATCAATGATGTCCAGGAAGTAAGATATCCATACGTATACGAATTCATACGTTTCCACTAGCTCGGTTCGACAGAATTGATAGAAGCCAACCGGTAAGCAAATAATATAATGATTAGAGGGATAAATGGTTCGTAACTGTTAGACGGGGTTGGAAGGGGAGACCCTGGCTTCTTTTAAAGCGCATGCCTCCACGCCCTGAACACATTCACGTTTCAGCAGCGAAACCGGCGCTTTTGGATTTCCTACGAGCCTCGTTTGTTCTCGTGAGTCCGTCGAAGCAGTTCGAGCTACCAGAGTCCTTTGGTGATCCAGCATCCCGTGCATCTACCCTGAGAATTCTTCATAATTTCTCATTGCAGCCCAACGTATACGAAATACCTGAAGAATATTTCGATTGGATTCCTCGTGGATTTACCTTAGAGAAAAATAGTTAATTATTACAATCATCGTGGTTACGTTTCCCTAGGAAGCTAGATCTGTCACCTTTATCGTATTTGAACTTTCTTTAGTAATTCCAAGAGGTTCCTGATGGCTCTTAAGATTCGCGTCAATTCACCCAAGGTGAAATACACGCAGGATTATATTGAAGCCCAGTACGAGTATCAGACGACTAATGTCACAAGGACAGGAGATAAGGATGTGGAGTATCTGGTGAGTCACTAAGATAAGTCAGGACCCATTTCTGATCCTCTGGGCTGCGTGAGATATCCGTAGGTAATATACGAGGATAATCGCAGTGACAATATTTGATGAGTTTCAAACACGAAAATCATTGGATCATCGTGATTGGAGTGATCTGTAAGGTTGATAAGGATTATTGTTTTTTTTTAATTGTATTTTTTTTATTTTCATACAGCTACTAGGGGTAGGGTATATGTTTAGATAACTGAAATGATTAATGCAATTGTAGACTGATGATTAGGATTTGATATATTAATAATTGGTTTTATCTCAGGTAACACCTATCTCTACAAACCTGCTGATTAGGACCCAATTGAAGGTCCCAAAGTTGGGGGTAATGCTTGTTGGATGGGGTGGTAATAATGGGACAACAATCACTGCTGCATTGTTGGCTAATAAGATGAATATGTCTTGGGATACTAAGGACGGCCGTAAAAGCGCTAACTGGTTTGTATTTTTTTAAATATATATTTAGGATAAATTTTTGAGAATGTTTTATGTTAAAGTTACAATTGAATTTCAGGTATGGCTCTCTTACTCAAGCATCTACTGTGAAATTAGGCAGTGGTGGTGGGGAAGATATTTATGTTCCTATGTCATGGATGCTGCCAATGGTCAATCCTAATGATATTGAGATTGATGGATGGGATATTTCAAATATGAACTTGGCAGATGCCATGGAACGCGCAAAAGTATTGGATTTTAATTTACAGAAGCAACTTAAACCATATATGATACATATGAAGCCCAGGAAAAGTTTATATTACTCTGATTTTATTGCAGCCAATCAGGTATGCCAGTTATCTTTGTGTGTACGATAAGAATTGATTCTGTTGGTTTGGGAGTTTTTCAAGCTTGAGAGGATTCTGTTTTTTCTTTTCCTAGGAAAATCGGGCTAATAATGTTATCTCTGGCTCGAAGACTGAACAATTAAATTTAATCAGGAAAGACATAGCGGAGTTTAAATCTGTAAAGAATTTAGATCAAGTAATAGTCTTGTGGACTGCTAATACAGAGAGATTTTCCAGTATTATTCCTGGCGTCAATGATACTGCTGATAACTTATTAAAATCCATCGAGGAGGATCATCCAGAAATTAGTCCAAGTACAATGTTTGCTGTCGCAGCAGCTTTGGAAGGTGTAAGTTCCTTTGAAATTAGTACAATGAATTATTTGCTCGGCATCACTTTGTTAATGTTGTTTTTGGAAAAATATTACAGTGTACCTATATAAATGGATCCCCACAAAATACATTTGTACCAGGCGTAATAGAATTGGCTGAACGTCAAAAGACTTTTATTAGTGGTGATGATTTTAAATCAGGACAAACAAAACTGAAATCAGTCCTCGTGGACTTTTTAGTCTCAGCAGGACTTAAACCAGTTTCAATTGTTAGCTACAATCATCTTGGAAACAATGATGGTTACAATTTATCAGCTCCCGACCAGTTCAGATCAAAAGAGGTAACTTGAACTTTTTTAAATTATATAATTGCTGTAAAAATTGAATTTTTTAAAATATTCTTCGTTTTTTTGTTCAAGATCTCCAAGAGCAACGTTGTTGATGATGTCGTGCAGTCCAATAACATTTTGTATAAGCCTGGAGAGAAGCCAGATCATTGTGTTGTCATCAAATATGTGCCCTATGTTGGTAAGTTTAATTATATCCTTTTTCCTCAGAGTCTTTAAACTATATACTTATGGGTCTTTCGATAGGTGATAGCAAGAGAGCCATGGATGAATATACATCCGAAATACTGCTTGGTGGTCACAATACCATCGTGGTGCACAACACTTGTGAGGATTCCTTATTAGCGAGTCCAATAATTCTGGATTTGGTCATCCTGGCAGAACTTTGTTCGCGTATCACTTTCAAACACGCGGATAACGAGAACGAGGAATTCGCAGGTTTTCACAGTATACTGTCAATCCTTTCATATTTGTGTAAAGCACCATTGGTGCCGCAAGGAACACCCATTGTGAATGCCTTGTTCAAGCAACGGGCTGCTATTGAAAATATTCTTAGAGCTTGTTTGTCTTTACCACCAGAGAACAATATGCTTCTCGAGTATAAAATGAATTTGGCCAAAAAAATGTAGGATTGTTAAGCACTGAACGTCTATTCAAATCAGGGAAAATCAATTGAAAAACCAACTAGTATTTCTAATTATTCCACAGGGTACAAATCAAATTGAATAATCGTTCATAGTTATTATATACAATATATAAATAATTGCTGTACACATCACGATGAGAAACTCAACATATTTTTACACTGACAATTTTTATCAATGTATTTTAACAAATTTATAAGGCAAAGTAAATGTTTTTAACGAACCATTATTCGCTACTATATGTTGAAATATAGTAACCGTAACAGAAGTATTAAGTTTTGAAATTTTATTGTTACCAAACAGTATCAATTGGATTTATTGTATCTCTAGTGACGTTTGATCTCTAATGTTGTTCCTTGTTTTTCCAACTACCATAAAATATTTTAGTTTTAGATCTAAGCAACAATTGTAACCAAAAGAAAATGTAAAGCTGCTTGCTTTGAAAATATATTGTTATCTTGTTATTGCAAATGTACCTACTGGTTCACTTATTAATAAAAGAATAAATTGGTCTTCATGCCAAAAGCATGAATGCAACAAGTATAAAAAGAAAATAGTTTTTTTGGTACCAGAAAATTATTCTGTATCATAAACCCAATTATTGCTGACGAGTAAAGAACCGTTCATAAAATATCAAAAGATCCCTATGTAATTGACTTCTATTAACCCTTGACAACTGGAAGATGGTATACTTAATACTGCGCTAGAACTTTCTATTTAAATATAAAAAGGAGTTCTCACCAAGAGAATCACAAACGTTAAATCCTTAAATACTCAATTGCTAAGTACGAGACACTATAGATGCTCATAAATGAAATATCAAATTAAAGGGACCAAGGAACTTTTAAATTCAGAAACGAATAGAAGAATAATAAACGTACGATTTACGTTCTGGCAACAGCAATTTACATAAACTATATGCCAGTACACTTTGACCTTTTATAACTGCACGAACCCTAACTACTTGACACCAAATCTTCCAGAAGCTTCTCCACAATTGACAATCACATCCACCAAAGAGATACTACTAAAGTGAGCCAGCCTTGTAGGACTTTGTGTTTGATGGCTAATGGGCACAGTGGAGTCAGGAGCAGTCAGGAGATATACAGGGTCGGTATTCTCGAGTCTGCCCTAAGAATTCTCGCATGCGACTTTCCATTTGAAAAGCATTGGCCGGTCGTATGCGAGATTCATAAAAATGGTTCGAGAATACGGGCCTAGAGATATACTGGTGCCAGCATAAATCAGCATAAATGTTCTAGCGGGGGTTGAAATGCCATATAGTTCGTTTCAGACACAGAATAACAGGAGGACTGGCCCTCTTTGTCAATATCTTCTCAATGTCACATCAGGATCTGTATAAATCCTCAAATATCACTGTAACAATACAATGCATCATACTTGCCATAAATTAAAAGAGATAAAAGTAAAATATTGAAGAAACATCACCGAATATTGTTTTTTTTTCCAAACAAATGCAATTCAGAAGACGCGTTACTCTATACGTCCCTCTGGTGACTCGGGAATAAAATGTCTAATGACATCATATATTACCAATATATATATTTCAATCGAATAAGTAATTTCTCATTAGTAGAATACGGTTAGTTAACTTTCGTAAAGCAACGTAAAATTATGTCATCCCTCTGCATTGCAATGGTCGTTTACCAGCTGTGCTTTTCGAGCCGTTCAAATTACGTGCCGTATCGCTTCGGCCATTTTAACATAAACGACGTCAGTCGCTGAAGAGGAATACAGGAAGAACGAAGATACGCAATTTTTCGAAGCGTCGAAATACTGTTAATGGGTGGACACACTGCAATGAATTCGTAGAATCGGTACCGTATGTATTCCATGATTGAATCGTATAATAGGAACTTGCGGATATTCAAAGATAGTCATGAATTCTGGCAGTGTAGAACGCCGAAATAGCATTGAAATAATAAACGCTATGTGCGCCATCTTAATACGCGCCATCTGGATAGCGCCTTAGAAAAGTTATGGTGGTAAAACATTGAAAAACTTTTGAAAAACCTATTAATTTTGGTGAAATAACATATTTAATAGTGAATATAATTAAGTATGAAATAATGTGTACTGTTTCTTGATTAGTTTCACTGCGGAATTGGATACGGGACTGGTTTACTTCAATGTTTGAAATTCTTAACCTCAAACCTCAGTTAAAATGAGTGTCTCTGAGGAGACTACTGTATATTTCCCCTATGGGGATGTGGAAGAGGAGGATCGTGTTAAAGGTACATTGGACGAAGCTTCTGTCTATGGTGATAATGAGAAAGTGCAACAGAACGATACTGTGGAGTCTGGAGTTCAAAATTCTACCAAGGATGGGAAATCTCAGTCCACCCAGGGTAACTCACCTTCCTCTGGACAGTCTAACCAAGAGAAATTCAGACCCTTGGGCAAGAATTCAGCGTTACCTAAGAGCAGTTCGGATGTATTGACACAGCAAAGTTTGCATAGTGATTCGTTATCGAAGAGTACATCATCAAAAGTGCAATCTGCTAAACAAGTGAATATTGTACAGACTTCGAGCACCAAGAATCAAGGTATAATTTTTAATTCAAATAATGAACTTTATGTAGTATAAGCATGATGAGAATTCTTGTCTGTACCTCTTTGTAAGTGACTTATTATTAGTTTAACGTTATGTTAAGTCCATTGTAATATATTTTTAACATTCGATACAGGTCGTAGACGAGAATCACAAGCTGATTACAGTAAAGCAACAAGCTCAATGTCACCAGGACGTTCTGTTAATGTCCCTGTATCAAATAATGTGGAAAAGATAACATTGCAACAGAATTCTAAGGTAAATAATGCGGAAAATGACGAAACTCTAGATCTAGAGTTACATCGTAGTGGAAATCAAGAGAAGTTATTAAGTACCAATGACAATATTAATCTTACATCGCAAGACAAAAAGATTTCTGCAATTAAAACAAATAAATTAACACCCATCTCCGTCAATGAGAAATCGGTGTGTCAAATAAAAACGATAAATGATTTGAAGAAGGCAACACCACGAGTAAAATTCCTTACGGATGAGCCTAAGAGTTTAACTGAATTCAGGAAGTTGCATGCACCTAGCACAACAAACCCACCTACGCATTCAATCAAAAAAACAGTACAAACTAAAGCATTGATACTGGAAGAAACTAGACAACAATTAAAGAAGTATTGTCGCACATGCGCCGGCTTGAAATTACCTCTCGTGGACATATTCAGTAAAAAGGGCATACAGATGCGACTGAATCAGCAAATGAAGCATTTGGAAGTAATTAATCAACAAGATAGCTTATCAACGCAGATGTGCATGGATTGCATATGCGATTTAAAGATGAGTTACAAATTCTTCATGCAAATTAAAAAGGCTGAGGTTAAGCTTAAATCAATTTACATAAGCCTAGCCGATGCAAATGCAAATGAAATAAAGTCTAGAAACCTGAATGTCGATAAAATACCAGTATCTGGACCATCTTGTACCATCAAGGAAGATCCTGATAGAAGTACAGAATCATTGCGAGACTTACTGTCCGGTGCTAACGAAGTAAACCTGGACGACAGTATACCAAAAATATCAGCAATATTCTCGCTGCAAGACTTACAAGAAACCCCCAAGTCAAATGACGAGATGAATTTTGAAATAAATATAAAAACCGAACCGGAAGAGCACGAGGAATACCCACCGTTCAATCAGAGTGACGACAACGACTCTATAGAAGAGTTTGATCCAGAAGATCCACCTTATCAAGTTGACAGCTCAGACGCCGGCGAATCTGAGGATGAACTGGAAAGTCGTAATTTACAGAATTTACGAAATTCTCAAATGGTACAAATGCAACAAGCTACAGAATTGGCAACTTCAATTGCAAGGTCTAATCCATCTTCGAGCAAGCTATCTGGTGCAGATGCTAAAAAGGATAGCAACCCTGTAATCTACAAGTACGATACTGTTTGTAAATCCTACGTCAAGGTGGATACTTTGGAAAAAGATGGAGCTCATTGCAATACAAATGACAGTTTGAATAGTAAGATTGATAATGATAGTCATGGACATGTAAGAGAAGGACAGACACATCCTAACATCTTAAAGAGGAAGTTACCACCCCCAATAAAAAAGGATCCGCACCCTGATACCGACGTCAGTAGCGATGCACTGGATATTCTGAATTCTAGTGGTGGTCCGAAGGATTCAAAGATGCAAAGGTTAAATGTACAAAATGCTTTGAATATTGGTCATCCTGAAGAGGAAGGAATAATGTACGTGACAGTGAAGGGATCAAAGCCAAATGAATTGCTTCTGGTAAAGGTGAAGAAGATGGACAAGAATATTGATAAGAAAGACGAGAAGTGTCTCAGTAAAAAAACCGTGGAGGTTAAGCCCGTGGATAAGATTTTGAAGAAATACGAAAGTCTTACTGGTAAGGACAAAGATTTGTTTCCTGAGAGATTTAAGAAAACTGATATAAGGGAGCAGATCATCGAAGAGCAGATCGAAGAGTATAAGAAGAAGCGCGAGAAGGTTTTGGGCGGTACTGCTGTGGGGTTTTCAAATTCCCTGAAACTCGAAGATGGCCAAGTGCGTTTTGTTAAACAAAATGATAGTCAGGCTCCTCGGCGTTCTTTGTCGACTGATAGCAATTCGATGATAAGGAAAGATTCTGTGAAAGGTAACGAGGATGAGAAATCGGAGGAAGTGGATCTAAAGGATGTGATGGAGTTAACAAGAACTTTGGAGGACAAAAGTCCTGGTGATAAGACTTACGTTAATACGGAGGAGTATCTGTCGCGTTTAGCAAAGTTGAAACAAAAGTGGGAGGAAGCCAAGAAGAAGAGGGAATCACTCCAAAAGGAACTTGATCAATCATACACCGAAGGAAATATGGAAAAGCTTGCGAGGATCCTGGGTGAACGTGAAAAGAATCTACAGGACTTTCAGGATTACTTGAAGCAAAGGAAAATTGTTATCACAAGGCTTAAGGATGAGGATATCATTTCACTTTACGAGGACAGAAATAATACAACCTTGAAGAAAAGTCTTCCTGATTTAATAGATGAGACCCAGCCACTGGATTATATACCAGAAGAGAATTATCTGGAGTGTGATTATTGTCCTGAAACATTTGCTACGAGAGAAGCATTGGAAGAGCATTTGAAGATCCATGATTACAAAATAATGCACTACTGTGAAGATTGCATGGAAGAATTCCCAACTAATAAAGCGAAGAGGAATCACAACATATCTTGCTTGAAAAAGCTTATCTGTAAATATTGTGACTTCATGCTGGATTCCAAAGGGAAGAAGAGACAGCACGAACAAAAACATTGTGACAGCATGGACGGACAGTTGTGTGACATTTGTGGTGAAAAGTTCAAGCATCAAGGTACCTTGGATCAACATATAAAAACCCAGCACATGAGTTGGGAGAAGATTTTTCAATGTCCCAAGTGTCCCAAGAAATTTGCTTTTAAACAGAAATTAAGTTTTCATTTAAAATCGGTGCATACTACTTTGCGTGCTTACTTGTGTGAGGATTGCGGAGCAGACTTTAAGAATCCTGCTAGTCTGAGACATCACAGAATACGAAAGCATCAGCCAGTGGGTAATAAACGTGAGTGTCCAGTATGTCACAAGTTAGTACCATTTTACAGTCTGTCGAAGCACATGCATACTCACAAAGCTTACACAATACAGTGTCCGCACTGTGATAAAATGTTCAAAAATAGTTCCACCTTAAAGCAGCACGTAAGGATACATGAAGATCAAAGACAATTCAGGTGTGACACGTGTGGTGTTGGCTTTAACAGAAGGGATGGTTTGAGATTGCACATGCGAGTCCATGAAAAGACAGACAGCAGAGGTTTGAAGGAGTGTTCTTGTCAGGTATGCGGAGAAAAGTTCCCTAACCACTCCATGCTCGTCATCCACAGGAACAGAGTGCACAAGGATGGCAGACAATATACCTGTCACATATGTAACAGATCTATGATCTCTACGAGGTCACTTGAATGGCATATGTCTCATATTCACAACGAGTCACTACCAGGAACACAAAAGGACGATGGTGAAACTGGCTCTGAGAAAAAGAGGGTTACCTGCTGTCACTGTAACAAAACCTTCAAGACAGAAATGATCCTGAGGACACATATTAAGAATACACATATGGAAAAGGATCCACTAAAGTGTACAGAGTGTGAACAAACATTCACATCGGATATAAGATTGAGGCATCATATGATGGTTGCTCATAACAGACTCGAAGGCACTTTAGAATGTCCACATTGTCCTAAAAGATTTGTCAATCATCTCAGATTGAAAACTCACATGATATCCCACTCCGAGGAGAGACCTTACACTTGTGAGATATGTGGATTTAACCTAAAAACTAAAATACAGTTGATAAAGCATCATCAGAATAGGCACAGCGATGAGAGACCCTTGCAATGTAGATACTGTCCTTGGAGATGTAAACAAGTTAGTGCCCTGGTCTGTCATGAGAGAACTCATACGAATGAACGGCCCTACTCCTGCAGTGTATGTAGACAACGATTCAAGTACCTGGGTGACAAGAACAAGCATGAGAGACGACACGAGAGTCTTGGTGGTTCAGGATTCAAAAGGATAGTGGCTGGCAGGAATATTAAGCAAATAAAACCTCAAGAGGAGGAGACATCCTCTTCGCAGGACCCAGAAGATTTTGATCAGGGTCAGACATCGTTACATACAGAAGATGATTATAGTTCAAAGTTCGATGATGACCAAATAATCAAGTATGAAGCACAAGATATCGAAGAAGAATCCTATGAGCAGAGTTACGAACAGGTATGTTTTCTACTTTAATTACTATAAATGTCACTGTTCCTTCTTCGATGAATTTTCTATGAATATTGGTTGATCCAGGATTACGAAGAGACTTCGAGGGAGGCTTCAGAAGCAGCTGAAGTAATAATGAGCATGGAAGATACAACAGTCTACACAGAAGAAGTGACAGCTGACAATATTGAAACTGCTGAGATGATAGCCGATGAAATGATGACAAGTCAAATTTTACAATCAGGTACCGTAGTTCATTTACAACAACAGGACGATTCAGGAAAGATTCAGGTGATACCTGTAATGTTATCATTGCCTGATTTGACCGATAGCAATGCAGAGGTTAATCTAGCAACTGCTTCAATCATGTACAATAATTGAACGCAGTTGAATTGTCACAATACTGTGCATTTCTGCGTCACAAGTGAAAGCACTAGAGCTCTTCGGAGTCAGGTACATTAAAATATTTTTACTTACCGAAGCTCCCAGTTTTACAAAGGAAGAGTTCAACTACATTCCTCTAACGAATGAGGTCGAAGCTGTGTCTAACTTTGTCCCAGAAGAGTTTTGCGAGTGCGTATACTTAATCTTGAGGAAGTGATAAGGAAGAGGAGAGGAGGTCACTATAGAAGTATATACGAATAATTGTAATATACAAACTAGAGGAAGGAAGTGTGTTTTACTTTGATAATGCTATTCGAGCCACGTTCTGTCAATGTGTTCTATAAGGATCAATCACATGAATACATTTGATTCTCAGTATGGTAATTGTACCTCAAAGGTATTTGCCTGGGACATCTGTCGATAGGAATTGCATACCAGAAATATAAAATGAGGACTGAGATATCAGCAACGAGGTGAATCTTCTAATCGTGAAGTTTAATTGACAGTTACTTGGAAAAGGGTAACCTACAAATTATTTATTAGAACATAAGTCGTTCCGCTGTGCGCAGTGACGTTTGTAAATTGAGGGAATTCTTGAAGAGCATAGAGAAAATTACACTGGATCATAAAGTGAAATCCTGGTAGACTCATTTAGTTTAGTCTTTGTATTTTCTATTTTTCTTTTTCTTTTGGAATCCTTGATCGACTGTTTGCTAGGGGAGGTGCAACGTACTTCCGTACGATATACAAGATAACAGATTTATATACATAGAACTTTATAACCTTCTTTCCAATCATGGATTTCTCTTTGCTTGATTATCATAAAAGATCCTTCTTACTATTTTCTTTCCTGGGATATTTGGAACGAGAATTATAATCCAAGTTTGCATACATACATATAATTGATCCTGATACCAGGATGTCTCTATGCTTAAGTTCTTGTTAACGATAATAGTCCACGTAGTAGAATATTATTATTCTTTTTGTTATTATGCCTTGGCGGAGTTCAATTAGTTCACAGGCTAAAGAGAATTGCCTGCTAAACAATCCGATGTACATTAGGATAAACTTGTGTACTTGTAAAGAAAATATGCTGCTGCGGCATTGATAATTATAGTGAATTATGCATACATACATACTTCTTGTTCTACTTTATTAGATAACGTTTGTCTTTCTTTTCTTTCTTTTTTCTTTCTCTTATCTTTTTTAATCTGTACTCCATCAGCACTGTATTGCGCCAATAAAATATTTTAAATATCAGACGTCTATTCATCCCGTTGCAAATCTTGAGAAAGATAACAGATTACAGGGAGTGAGATGTTGAGGGAGCGAAGAAGAAATTTTTGTAGACTGCTTGTGGATATGTTACTCGTTTTTGGGTCTGTTTAAAATTTAAAGAAAAACGTATATACATTATCTTCTATCAAAGATTTCGTTTCTGTAATGTATATCCTAGAGTCCATTCGATATCTTATTAATAAAAGTTAAGCATACCCATTGATAATACTTTATTACATAGAAGTACGTTGACAATGAACTAATTGATAGATACATTGATAAATTATTTGAACATTTGAACGTGATACTTAGTGTATGCTCATAAAATACATAAAAAATATAACTGCCCGATATTTGCCCATCTATCATGATTAAATAATAACATTGATCGTTGCCCCGGAAAAATTATTATCAAAGTTTTGCCGCGTCGATTATTACAAAGCTTCGAAAATGTAAAAGCTCCACGAGCTATTGTGTTCTTGCGTTAATATATATAAATACTAATATATATATATGAAATTTCTCTAACAATGAAACTTGGCTCTACCTAGTAACGTAATTCGTTAATCTCAAGCGTCAATGGAAACGACAAAGGATGGAATGCTGTACAAGGAGTGATTTATCGTTAAAAAAATATTCATTGATTAAAAAGATACGGATTCCCGTGCGCGAATTAATAGTTAAACGCCCACGCCTGTTAATCTCAGCGTTAAGAACTCCCCTGGTCCAGCTCAATGATTAGAATAATAATGAAGAATTGATTTAGTGTAAAATAAAAATTATTTTTTACTTAGACTCTGGTAATATTCAGCTAATACTTTCCAAGCTTTCGGCGGCATGAAGCCTTCCGGTGGTTTCTCACCTGACTTGGCTAATCCTGTTTAAAAAAAATGATTAATTAGTTTCAATTATGCCTTTCAATTGTGAAATTAATGATTTAACAGGCTATAACGTATCACCTCGCATTCTTGTGCCTGATATGAAGTCAAAGTCTTGCTTGCGTTCTGGATCAAAGAAAGCCATACGTTTGTTCTTGGTATCATAAGCAGCAACTCTAAAGGGAATGATCTCGAGGCTTTGTAAACCTCGCGCCATTGTGAGAACCCTGGCCCCGTGGCTGGGGTCGTAGAGGTTCCCGTCAGGGGTAGCTTTCTTGTTAGGATGTGGCATACCTGCTGGGTCTCTACCTACTATGTAGAAATTGGCACCAGCATTCATTCTTGACTTTGCATGCCACTGTACCTGGAAGTATAAACGTGCAAGAAGTATTGATAATTATTTTCATTTCTTTATCTAACATTCTTTTCACTAGAATTATGATAGGGATGCTGTACAACGTACTTCTATTGGTCCAGCATACATCATTGGACTTGGAAATATAGCTAAGAGAGTAGAATCTGGGTGTAATATCCCTTCGTCAAGAACAGCCTTGTGCTGTGATATCCTAGTGTTCAGTGGAACATCATCGTCCTTGGTCCAGCCTCCAAGAGGATGCAAGAGAAGAACAGGATTCTTAAATCCTCTCTCCTCCAATAGACGTCTTCTTGTGTCCTGAATATAAGAAGTGAAGAATTAATTAATAAGGATTAAGTATGGATGAAGAAAGGAAAGGGGAAAAAGTTTTTACCTGCATAAGAAGTGCATGTCCATTGTGAATTGGATTTCTAAGCTGAAACGCAAATACTGCATCGGCACCCATTTCACGGCATTTCTCTCTAATCTCATTAGGAGTTAATCTGTAATCATCAAGACCGTCGTGCCATTTAATTCTTTCTAGAACTTCGACATCTCCACCGACTAACCAATCACCAGAGTCGTAGATCATCTTCACGTAAGGATGACCTAGATTGGTGGTACCAAATTGCCAGGCACATCGTTCTTCTTTTCTGTGAAAATAAAATTCTGGCTTCCTCAGTATAGCAAGTGATTGGCCTTTACGTTTTAGGGTTATTGCTGAAAGTCCTTCTAAACGATTCTTATCAGCAGTGCTCACTGCCAATACTATTGGTACGGATTGATTAACTTCGGTGCCATCTTCGATAAGACACTTAAGATGCTGAGTCTAAAAGTAATGAAAGGATTTATGATAACCTTGATTACTTTATCGGGTGTTATCTTCAGGTAAGTCTATCGATACTTAACCTGTAACAATTGATTTTCCCGCATAAATCCTGTCATAGGCGCTGCCCATCCTTCGGCTAATACTTGAAGCCACTGGACGTCTATCTCATTTATTTCTACACTCTGAAGGGTTTCCGCTTCCGCTTTGGCTGAGGCTGCCCTGGACTCTGATACAAAGAGTTCACGTATAGGAGCACCTGGCTTTGGAAGAATTGGAATGATACATTGTTCCTCTAAGAGATCGATGACAGTGGATGCTGACTTCTCCAATGTACAATTCTCAGTAGTGACTATCAAATCTGGATTAATTGGTCTCTCATACTTTTGATCTATTCCAGTAAATCCTTTTATTGCTCCTTGACGAGCCTTCTTATAAAGTCCTTTGGTATCTCGTGCCTCGCATACGTTTAGAGGAGTATCGATGAACACTTCAAAAAATGGTAAGTCCGATTCCTTGTGGATTTGTCTGGCCATTTGTCGATCCTCTTCGAAAGGTGACACGAAGCTACACAAACAAATCTGACCACTGTCTGCAAATAATTTTGCCACTTCCGCAACTCTTCTTATGTTTTCTGTACGGTCTTCCTTGCTGAAGCCTAGATTTTTGTTCAGTCCAGTTCTCACGTTATCACCATCCAGGCCGTAGGCTGCTATTCCTCTATCCACCAAGAAAGCTTCTACTTGGAATGCTATTGAAGTTTTACCAGCACCAGACAGTCCTGTTAACCACACAGTGCATCCACGAAATCCACGCACCATACCAATGGTCTGCCCACGTTTAGTCCTCGACACATGGTGAGCCTGGGCTGAGACATTTGTGCAGGTCTGCAAAAGAAATGGATCAATTGTCATTTATTCATTTTATAATTAAACCATATTATTTCTCATAGAATAACCATGGGCTTTGTTCAAAATTGATTATAAGACTTTTGTCTTCTTTCTCTCATGCTGGCTATAAGTTTAATGAAGTTTCAACTGAAGTATAGCAAAATATTTATTTCCTCTGCGTACACTATTAACCATGATTACCACAACGCCTCAAGATATTCATCGTATCAAGTTTTATACAGGCTTTCAACACTAACGTAAGATCATCACTGTACAAGTTCATAGGAATTAAAAGAAATCAGTGTTTTCTTCGGAATGGTACTGTTTTAAGACTTTTGAGGAAGCTATACTTAACTCGTAACAATCTTCAATATACCATTTGACATTATATACATGAGGAACACATTGCAACTTGTTATATGTAATATTGTGTTTGCTGGGTCGTAGCTCAATTAATATTGTCTTAAGATTACTAGCTTTACTCTGTGACTGAATTAACATGGGACTGCTATAAAATTCTCACTCGCTTCTAACATGAAAACTATTTAATTTCATGCTGCTTAGAATTTTTCCCTCTTTTTCACCTTCCATAATACATTCAATTCAATACTCTGCATATGGACTATACGGTAATCGACGAATTCACCGTTATTTTAGAAGTACAGTTAATACTTCTGAGAGCATAGTCAATTAGTCAAGCACGAAAGATAAAACCAGGACGTGCCTCCAAAAAAGTAAAAGAAAGAAGCAAATTAATTTAAAGTGATAGATAAGCGCAATTTCCGGTGAAATACTAGCTTACACACTTTGGGTCTCAGCTGTTCTAATAGTGCCACATTTATCAACAAGTTCACTTCAATTTAGCCAGAAATTTCCCATTTTTGGGATACGAGGTTCCGCCAAACTACCCTCGATTTATGATTAATAGTTATAAATGCTATTACATTTAAGCTTCCTAAATATACGTTGACCTTTAACCCCAGAACACTAATCTTCTGCACTAGACGGTTATTAACTAATCCTCGTCGTTTCTACTACACAATATCGAAATGCTATTTCCTTAATTTTTCTAAAGAGAAACATTTGATTCCTGCTTGAATCAGTTACTTATTTATTGCACTTTGTTACGAGTAATAAACCAAAAAATAATTCAAAATTTAAAAAATCTAAGATCATAATCAGTCTTCACAAAATATAACAGACATAAATCCGAACATTACTGTTCTAGGGTTAATAAAGGAATTTGATAGTTTATAAGGTATCAGACAATATTTCCTTTACATATATTTCTCTAGCATAGATCGCAGCATCTTTTCTCGCGCTATCTTTCCGCAATATTAAAATTCGATCCATACGATTGTAGTAAAATCGTAACAGCCACATAATGCTGATAGATTAACTTGTACTAGCAACGTTATCGCAAACAATAAACCGAGAATACAATAACTCTTATCGTTCAATTATTAAAATCGTCCTGCTTATCACTCCATTTCGGATGCAGACGCATTTAATGATTCTATAATTACAAAAGGCGAATGAATCCAAATCTACTATTACTTAAGATATATATAATTTGTACGTTTGTTTAGTTCTGATTAAAGTGCAGGGGAAAAAGTTGAATTCAAAAATACAGCGGCTGAAAGAGCGCTCAACGCGTGTTGTCCTGATCGATGATCTTGTTCCGATTGATAGATCTTTAAAATTGATCTAATAATTAATCAGTTAAATTATTATGTAAAAATGATCTTAATTCTTCTTACTTACAGTCATCATTTTTTTCTTAGGTGCCTCTCTTGATACCTCTGACATTGTGGCTTTTTCCTTGCGGCTTCCGTCTTCCTTGCACTTTACAGGTCTTAAGCTTATCGCCAGCAATGATAAGGCCAGCGGTTGACTGATAACGGAGTAATACTGTATAGAGGTGAATGATGAACACGCGTGACAGATACCGTATCGTTTTAAATCATTACTCATTTACAATCAAATCGAAATCAGCTGCACGACTATCACGAATAGTTGGTTACTATCAGTTACTATGCGATCTCTCTGATGACACGCCGCTGGAATATGCTGGCGCCATCGGGTGTCAAAAATACAACGTTTACGGTCAGAAGTAGAACTTGTTCTTCTACAATTGCGCAACTCCAAACTGACCAATGTATTATCTGCTTAGTAGTATTTATCAGTATTTATATCTGTGTTGAATAACGAATAGGATTATTTTGTTTAAATAAATGCGGGGAGATTATACCTTGACTGTATGGACAGTAGCACTGAGATATTTGTAAAGAGGGCTGGCCTCTTTGTATTCTGTGTGTGACAGGAGCTATATGGCATTTCAATCCTTGCCAGAACTTCTATGTTTATTACAAAATATCTCTACTCACTGTACCCAGTAGGGGTCATACACAAAGTCCCACGAGGCTGGCCCACTTTATTAGTATCTCCTCGGTGACAATAATTATATGGAATTAGTTTTTTATTCATACCTTAAAAATAATCTTGACAGAACTTTGAACTGTTTTATTTTCTATGGTATGGTTGCATGGAACACCTTTTCTTTAGACGACGCTTTGTTCTTGTTGAACTCTTGTAAAGTTCATTTTGAGGAAGCACCTCGAATCGGTGGGAAATTGTATCTTGTATGCAACGCAAGTGACTCTTGGGATCATTAGAGTTATAGTATACCGATGCTCCTATTTGTAAGAAATTGGTAGATTCCCTTGAATAGTATACAGAATATGTTGGTTCTAGAATTTGACCAAATACATCATCTATCGGTCCTAAGAAAATGTAATTGACATTGTCAGGATCCTGCGAGTCTGGATTGCATAGGTATAGAGGAGTATTAATGTCCAAAAGAATGGTTGATGACTGTGGCTGAATTAGTATCAGTCCCAGTGTGTTCAATATAGATGTTATTTCTCCTGCAAGTTTTTTCACATCATTTTGTTTTGAACTTCCAGGATGAATGCTTAGTTTTTCAGTTAGAGATACCAGTTGGTTGGTTTCTTTTTGTTTCTTTCTTCTTGCCGCTTTTGACTGAAGTGTATTTATTTTCAGTTTCTCGAAACAGTGACTTATATTGCTGCTTTAAAAAGTACAATGCATGTAAATATCAAACAATAAATGAAATCCATACTGAAGAAAATATAGTCTTACCTCTCTATGTAATTACAGTTAATATCCTTATTTTTTGTTCGGTTGTTACTTGAAATTTCTTTTGCAGAATATTCATCAGTATAGCTTTCACTGGTGGACGACTGAATTACTTTAGTCTCATTCAATGCATTAATGGCATTCATAGTTATTCAATTTATGTTTCTTCTCTAAATTTAACGAATTAGAAGAACGATTAGAATAAGCACCTGCCATTAGAGGAGAAATAGTTCTAGCTTATGAAAAAAAATTTTAAAACAGAGGCACCTATTCAAAAAGATTAATATTAATTTCCGGTATATAACAGTGCGCGAAAATCAAACTCGTGCAGCATATATAACCTGAAAACTATCGTTCAGTTAATAAAAAGTTATTTTAGTATTTAATACATCATGTTTAGAACATTAAATTATAGCAACAGAATTTACGGAATTTTTAGAATACATGGCGAATATAGAAAACTCCTAAAGCAGAATTACAGCAGCAAGGTAATCAATTCATTATCATTGAGGTTAGCAAGTGCTTTATTTAGTTTTGTATTTATATTGTTATAATAAATGAACATTACATTTTTGAAGCTATGGATATAAATAGTTGAAGTATTTTTACATTGTAGTCGTAAACTATGATAATATATACTTATAACATAGGAAACGAAGCTATTGAATAATTCTAATTATATAATATTAGACAAATATTAATTGCATATAATCTTCTAGCCAAACATTACTTATCCAGAGAGGATATTCTCTGGTATTCAACCCACAGGTAACGTACATTTAGGAAATTATTTGGGTGCCATACAAAGGTGGATTGAATTGCAAAATTCTGGGAAGAACGTTATGTGGAGTATCGTTGATCTTCATTCTATAACATTGCCACAAGTAAGATACATATATATAATAAATAGTTGTTTATTAATACATGAAGAATTCGTTTACAGGACCCTATAGAATTGAGACAGAATATACTCAAAATGACAGCAACGTTACTGGCATGTGGAATAGATCCAGAGAAAAGTATTTTGTTTCAACAATCTACCGTCTCAATGCATGCAGAATTAAGCTGGATTCTTGGTTGCAACACAACCATGCCACGATTAGGACAGCTGCCACAATTTAAAGAAAAAAGTGAAAAAGTCAAGGAAGTACCCCTGGGCTTATACATTTACCCAGTTTTGCAAGCTGCGGATATATTACTTTATAAGTAAACTATATGCCACTAAGAGTTTCGAGGAAAAAAAACAAAGGAGAACTGGATCTATATCTTTCAGAGCGACGCACGTACCGGTTGGTCAGGATCAAGTACAGCATTTGCAATTGGCTCAGCATCTAGCACATACGTTTAATAGAAAATTTAAAGAAACATTTCCAATACCTCACGCTCTTGTGAACCGTAAGATTAATTAAGGTTTTTGAGCCCTGACTTGTTTCAGTACGTTGTCCATGGCTTGTGATTCTTTATTTCAGAGGACAACAGTAGTCGATTAAAGTCTCTGAGGGATCCAATGAAGAAAATGTCAAAATCAAGTGATGATCCAAAAAGTCGTTTGGAATTGACAGACGAGCCAAGAGTACTGTTGAATAAAATAAAAAAAGCTGTCACAGACTTCACTTCCGCAGTCACTTATGAACCAGAGACCAGACCAGGTGTATCGAATCTTATTACAATACATTCTTTGCTCAGCGGAAAGTCTCCTGAAGAGATTTGTAAGGAAGCTGAAAACATTGATACTGGAGAGTACGTTTGTTTATTAAAACTGTAAGTATCTTTCACTTCTTCATAGTTTTTATTCGTAAAATAATCTTTCAGGTATAAGTTCGTTGTGGCTGACGTCGTCATTGAAAAATTGACTCCAATCAGAGAACGTATAAATGAATTAATTGAGGAGCCACAATACCTGGAGAAGGTTTTGAGCGATGGTGCGGAAAGAGCTACGTCCATTGCTGTGGATACATGGCTAGAAGTTAGAAATAAAGTGGGACTAGGCAATAATGCATTGGTCTCAAATATCTTAGAATTGCAAAGAGCTGCTAGTCGGAAGAAATGATAACTTAGGAATTCTTATTACACAATAAACAATTTATTTATACAAAGTATATCACTTCATGTCGATTACTATTTTGCCACGTAAGTGTCCTTGCGATACCCGTTCGTAGGCTTTTGGTAGATCTTGAAAGGGATAAACCTTTTTAACGACTGGTACTAGCTGTAAATTATAATATTAACTATTAAACTATCAATTTTTATGTAATTCATATTTACATAGATGCCTTTCTTACTTGTCCATTCTCTACGAACTCTTGAATCATCTTGAGACCCTCCGATGAAGGTGTGAAAAATGCCCATCTTAGTGTACTCTTGTTTTCTGCTTTTGGAATATTGTGCTTACAAAAGTCACCAACATTTCGGATCATTCCACCGATCAAACCGTGCTCGTCGAAATTTTTCAGAAGAGGAGAATTCAATGTTACGTAACTTTCATGTTGATATCCTTTGGCTTTGGCATGTTCGATTCCTTGATTGCAACAATCTAAAATTATGTCGTATCTGCAAATGGATATAAAATAAATATATTTTTGTTTTTATCATTTTTTTTCATTAACTTACGGTCCTTCGTCAAATATTTTTGTCTCTGCATCTTCTTGCTTGTAATCTATTACTACGTCAGCACCCAATTTTTTCAAAACGTTTACAGCATCGCTGCTGCACGTTGTTATTACCTAAATGAAAAGCGAAATACTTCTTAAATTAATATACTTTAATTCACAGTGCATGGATAGATTGTACGATAAAATACTGACATGCATGTTCCATGCTTTTAAGAGTTGTATAGCTAAAGTGCCTACGCCACCAGATCCACCCAAAACCAATATTCTTCTATTCAATCTAGTGGCGATAGAAGTTTTATAAGATAACCCACCACACCACCATAAGGCGGACCAGGCAGTAAGGCCTGCATACAACATACTGGCTGCTTCGATGTATGACAAATTTTCAGGTCTTGGATTTACCTTAAAGAGATAACACACCCATATAAAATATTCTATTATTTTAAAAGATTTTCTAATACTATCATTACCATACTGTTATCAACAACAACGTGACTGGAATGACATCCTTGCTGTTCTATCGAAACAACACCCCAGACTTTTTCACCCAGCTTCAGTCTGTCCCCAACACCGTGACCTTTCGAAACAACCACACCAGAGAAATCTCTACCCATAATTAAGGGAAATTCAATACCCGAGCTGTTGATATTATTTACATTCTTTGCTTTACGCATAAGATTTAATGCGGTAGCACCGTATCCTCCTGAAAGAATGTGATTATAATACAAAGTTGTGGTATGAAATACTAATTCTACGTACTCATCATAGCCACGTCAATTGGATTAACACTAGAAGCTTCGACTTTGATTAAAACATCTGTAGGTTTTGTTATAACAGGCATCCTGACAGTAGACAATTTTAGTTCATCCAAATCGCCATAGGAATGTATCTGCCAAGCCTGCATTTTATCTTCTGGATTTTCCTTGTACTTCACTGACAACCTAGCCAGATATCGTAGTTGAGAAGCCCGTAAAACAGGCTTCCCGTTGAGTACCCTTATCCCAGTGCTCCACATTTCTTCAGGATAAATAAGTACCCTATAATAAATCCAGCCCAACGTTACGAAAGAAAGGTTATGTTATATTTACTGTTCCAATAAGTTACGCACAAGGCAGCGAAGCAAGTAGCTCACAGAGACCGCAGAAAATTATTAGAAATTTGGAAATGATAACGTAAACTAGAATATACGAAATTTAATTATTGAATTACAGATTTCATGATGTCAACGAACTGCATAAAGTTTCGAGCGAATTCCTGAGTAGATACTAGTTGGTTCGTCTACTGTCCTTTTTATTCTTAAGTTATTGCAACAGGCGTTTCAATAACACCTATCCTAAGAATCATGCATTTATTTTACTATTTATATAATCAAAATGCATCAAAGATTGCTCTACGATCTCACAGTTATAAATTTAACTGATCCTCTATACTAAATCTCTAGTCCGCCATGTTAATTGACATTAGCGAGCTCTTTATCCACAGACTTGTCTTTATCGGAAAGCGCAACTTTCAAAGTGCAAGTGGCAATTAATAACTAGAATAATTCCTCGCTTATTTATAACCCTAAACGTCATTAGAAGCTTACAAAGAATTATGCAAAAACCAATATCAGCAACAAAACTTTACGTGATACTTGATAAAGTTTTGACGTCGACGTAAACACGAGAAGTTATCGGAAATGCAGTATCACGTAAAGATTTCAATATTCAAAGTGGCAATCAGCCATTTTCTTTTTCTACGGCGTCCCACTCCGCAAACGAAAGCAGAATCGAACGGATCTATGGAGATTCTAGGTGAGAAATAATCCTGAAAAATCTATCGAATCCACGATCATTTCTATTCTTCCAGTATCCTAATACCCTTGGATCCCTAAAATCCCGATGAAGTCTGCAATGTCAAAGGACCGGGGATGATCTCTTCCTCAAGATGGACGTAGAAGGTGGTAGAAGGTCTGTCTTTTGAGATGGTTGCAATTTCAATATGCATCCGAATGACGAACGTTTTCTGTCTTCGTGTGATAGAGTACGATGGTAATAAGCTAGAGGAAGAGGCGACGAGGATGAGGTGGACGTGGGAGTAGTATAAAACGTAGTCTAGGATGCAGAGCAATGCAGAGTGGTACGACGCGACGTAGGTATATATACGTGTATGTAACTAGATGTATACGGTAGGTCAGAAAGAGAAGGACGAGGGTGAAGGAAGTGTAGGAGGTTAGGGGTTGGTTTTCTGCGAGGATGGCGTGTATGGGGGGATGCGCGAAATTCTCTCCCTCTATAAACTCTCCGGGTAAACGTATAAGAGCGCAAGTCCCGGATCGATCGGTGATCGCCATGGTTACGCCTGGATATAGGCACGAACCACCCCATCCGCCTCACGGTAAGTCCGAATACGTTGAATTTACAGGGTAAAAACTGGGAAAACGTTGAGAGGAATCCGCCCCGATCTCTATCGGGCCGATCGTAGGGGCGTGGATCGTTTCGCGATCGGCTCCAGGAGTGTCGTGAGTTTAATACGTGGTGTAAAAGAGTGTCGGAACTGCATGGGCGCATCACGGGCGCAGCGGGGATATCGACATTTTCGGCTAGGGGCGCATTCGGGGCCAGGCCTTCCCCGATCTGCAGTATCCATGGCTACGTGGGAGATAAATTCACGCGAAAGTCCGGCGATGCCGTAACCGGGAGGACGTCGTCGAGAGTGAACTTTGGCCATCTTTAATTTTTCGATTTACGTATCGTAACGGTTCATACCCCTTTCAGAGTCCTGACGCGATTCTCTTGTACGAAACTACGGTGGGTTTACTAGAGTGTTGTGATCTTGTGACAAGGGTGGAGAGAGAGTACCATTTAGTATCTTTCATTATTTTATCTTTAATACTATTTTCTTTTTTATTTCATCGTAGTTCCTTGTAAGGACGCCAGGAATCCTTTGGCGGTTTCCCTCCTGTTCTTGTCTCTGCGTGATGTTCTGTTGTTGTGAATCATCCCTGTGTCGCGTTGTGTCGCTGTTCAGTTTACACAAACTCCTGGACGAGGATCAACCCATAGTATTCGGTATGAATAAGTGAGAAAGTGTGAATTTGTCAACCCCTACGCGGAATTATTTCCAACACTTGTGGTAAAGTATCTGCGGATTTTTATTATTCAATAGAGAAATGGTTTATGGTTCTTTTAAGGGTGTATCAACGTAATCCATCATTCACACCGAATTACCTAACAGTGTCTGACGAATCTTAATCCATTATGGTATCTAGTTTGTAGTATATTTTTTATAGAAAAATCGATTACTCCTTTCACTCCCAGGAGATGATGCTTCTGTACTTATTTCCTACTTTGGGATAACACTAGACTGATATTGGTCTAGCAGCCGGTAACGCCTGCTTCCCAAGTACCTGGAGGATCTTGAAAACGTATGGAGTTTCTTGTATTTATTTAGAATACCCATCAAGGCCGACCTGGTGATACCTTTAAAAGTCGCTGAGCCGTGCTAGAATTGTGGATATACAATCCAGTTTTATTGTACCAGACGCGTCGCGACGTCGTTCATTGATTCGAATAAAATTCGGGGCGAATGCACCGTGGTAGAGCAAGCAATGAAAGTATACAAAAAACAGAGCCACCTATATACGTGATATGATAATTATATAATAGATATATAGATAATAAAAAAAGAGATAAGAGAAATATCTACTGTGAATGATCTTTGATATTGTATCATGAAATTGCGTTGCATCGTATCGACAAGAGAAGGAGCCGGCATCTACGTGTGGACGGTATCCGCCCATGTCGTGGAGTCCTCCTCCCGAAAAGGGTCCATTTGGGCTGAAGATAAAGTGGACGGAAGGAGATAAAATAAAGTAGGAAAGGATGGCGTATACAGGGAGGATGGATAAACAATGTGGATCCTCCTAAGGAACCTATCGAGGTTTACCTTTTGCAATATTCACGTTTAGGAGGTGATAGGTAACCGCATTCCAGGGGAGAAGGAGGAGGAGGAGGAAGAGGAGGATGAGGATGAGGAGGAGGGAGGAGTTTGAAATCGATATAGTGTTTAGGAAGGTCTTTTCACCCACGTCTATAGGTACCTACTTTACCCTAGCTCGTAATCAGAACCCAAGCCTGCCACTGGCTTCTTGTCTACTTACGTTCACTCACCCTTTGCCCTCTATTAGATAAACTACCTCTACCTCAGCATCTTCCTCTACGTGGCTACGACGGGATCCTTACATAGATACTTCAGGATATCGTCCTGGGAACGTAACAACCAATTGACGGAATTATCTCTTGGATTCTTAAGAGAAGGGATGCTTTAAAGAGAATTTCTTATCTGGACCAAAGGCTTGTCTTGGTTCGTCCCGTCTTTTACCTTGGTTCAGTCACCCCTGGATACGTTAACTACCACCCTCCATGCTTGGATGGCTACGTACTCTCTTTTTATTTGTTTGTTATTTTATTATCTCTGAAGAATGTTTTTCTATGGATTATCATACCTTACGTGCACGTTATTAATTATTGTTCCATAGGCACGTGCATCTTGAAGGGAAACTACCCTTGTTGGGAATTAACCCTTATTACCTTCAGTTCTGGATACTCTGTCTCCTGTAGTCCTCAGCATCCGGTTACAGTGACATATACTGTCTCTATACACGTAGGGTTGGACCTTCTCTTTCATAGGGTGGAAATGATGTCGCGTATTTGGAGAATTAAAATACTTTCTAGGAGCGTTATTAAAATAGTTTTAGCGAGGGTTGGTAAATCGGAAGGGACGGCTTCCTATTGAATAGGGTAGATAACGTGGAGGGAGTCTCGAAGGGGTTGGTGCTCGCCAGGGTGGACTGAATGAAAATCAATTAAATGCAATTAAGCTGAAATTCGAATTGGTCTGCTTCGAATCGACAGCGTTGATGACTTTTAACGTGATTCTAACGTATCAGCCATTTGATTTGCGTTTCTGCAGCTGGATGGCGAATTCTTCATTCCGAAGACGTGGATTATGACTTCTGATATCTTTCTGATATTTTATCAATGCCAGATTACTTCTCCTGGATCCCAATCTTGATCCTCTAGATCCGTGACCTAGGTGAACTGGTCTTGTCGATCGGTTCCATGTATTTGCGCCTGACCGACCGTGCGCGACCCTTACTACCGGCTCGTGTAGGGGTTGCACCAGTTGATGTTATTATTACTTGAGATTAAAAAGAGACAAGAGCAACTATGCTGTCACTCGTGACTATTATCGTGAACGTACTCTAGAATCTTAGCTAATGATGAAGTCAAAGCAGAAGTTGGATGAGGGATAATGAAAAAAGGGTACAAACAAAATAATTTCCTTGTTTAACAATTGTCATTTTAACACTAAAAAATATCTGTTCGCAGCGACGATGCCACGGAGAAGCTGATAATCTCAGGAGGCAGCAATGATGTGACAATAAAGATATCTTCTTCTGTTCTCTGATCGGGGACCAGTCCCTGTTACAGTGCTTCCCAAGTAACCAAGAAAAAAAAAAGCAAATACACTCACCGAACAGGTGATAGCTTCGGTGCCAAATCGAGAACCAAAATAAATCAACAGTGTCAAATTAGAGAACGTGATACGGAAGAGATATCAGAGGATTATAATTAGAGGAACCGGAAGAGACTCGCGGAAACGTAAGTTTGGGAAAATATAAAAATCTACATTCAAGCAAACCGTATCGAACAAAAAAAACAGACTGATAAGATCCTGAAGAATCAAGAGCAAGGAGATCAAGAAGGAAATAAAGTGGAGGCGTCCTAAAGACAGGAAGAGGAAGAGGAAGAAGGAGAAGCAAAAAAACTGGAAGTTGAAGTATAAAATGGGCAACAAGCTGTCCTGCAGCTGCGCACCCTTGATAAGAAAGGCGTACCGTTACGAAGATTCGCCATGGCAGGCTGGTGCCAGGGGTGGCGTAGGCGCCGGTGGAGGCCGCAGGGGCGACACTGGCCACTTGCTCAGGTGCGGAAGCTTAAGAGAGAGGAAGAGGTGCGCATACCATACCATTCAGCCATTCAACCATTCCATTTGGATTCGACCATATTACAATCTCTCTGCTGTACCTGATCACATTACTACTGTGTCTATACTCAGATAGACTGTCTTCTGATGCATTATCACTACTTGCTATGTCTCTCTCTCTCTCTCTCTCTGATTCTCTTCACTCTTCAATCTTCAATCCTTCATATTCTCTACGATTCTCTCATTCGTACTCGCTCAAACGCAAATACCTTCGCCTGGATACATTCGTATTATACATTCACTCGCTGCGTTTACGGTCTCTTTCTCTCTCTCTCTCTCTCTCTTTCTCTCTCCCCTCCTCCCTCTTTCTCTCTCATTCACGCCTTCGTCCATTCATCACACTCGGCGGCCCTCGATTGTTACGGTCACGTTACACTACGCGCCAATGCATCGCGTTAAATATACATATGTACATATTTAGATATCTACAGGACTGTTCAGTTGAAATGCATTAATTTTACTTGACAACTGACATTTCGACATTTTTTATTGATGCATTTTGTAAGCCAGTCATCATGGATATTAGTCTAGTCATTTTGAATCGTTGGAATTCTCCTTTTGGCTTTGTTGTCATTTCTTTTCTTTATTCGCATTTTTTTATACGGAACGTCCAATGTTCACGTCGGTTTTCCTATAGTAATATATACATAATTACTGGTTTTCTTTTTTTTTTACTACAGTGTACTTGTTTAATTTTTTTGTCCACTTCCTCTTCGTCTTTGGACGAATCTAATTTCTTCTCGACCAATCAAATTCACTCGACTATTCTTCATTCCTGTTTATTCTTGAATATCACTGATGGATCAATCTCTTTTCATTTTGCACTTTCATTTCTGCTTTGCACGAAGTGCTTTAGGAATTGCTTGGTACTCGCACTTTTCTTATCACGCTACGTTGCAGAGATAATATGCAATGAAAATGAGAAGATAGTTCTCAAAGCTAGTTCGCATGCTCTGCATTTTTCTATTTGCCAGTGATGAACAATATAATTAATAAAATGAACAGTAGAGTGATTTCTATTGGGTTAGATTTTTTATATTTTTCAATTAAAGATTCTCAATTGCCGTGCACGTTAGATACTGTAGATAGATAAAATGTGTAATAGCTAACCTGAAGAAGAAGAAAAGAATTTCAAATAGACACCTGACGGTACAAGATGATTGTAGGAATCTATAAAACGTAGAATGCTGTCAGGAAAGAAAAAGAAAGTTTATTACGTAACAGTTATTAGTTATTAATCAAGATAAATCATTCTTCCCGTATAAACTTATATGTATAAAGATAATTAATATGTATCTTATCAATCTCTAACATTTGGTATAACGTCGAGGGATTTCAGACTCTGGGCCGAAGTTTTTCACGTGAGCGCAAGTGGCGCCGGAACTGTAAAATGGCAGCAAATCTCAGAAGACCTGGTCCCAGTGAACATCACCTGCGTGCAGGATTCACCTGAGTGCATCTTCCATATCACGGCTTACAACAGTCAGGTGGACAAGATCCTGGACGTGCGACTGGTACAGCCAGGTAATAAGTTAATGAAAATCTAAACAGTACTAACTAGGGAAGATGCACTCAGGATTCACCTGAGTGCATCTTCCATATCACGGCTTACACCAGTCAGGTAGACAAGATCCTGGACGTGCGACTGGTACAGCCAGGTAATAAGTTAATGAAAATCTAAATAGTACTAACTAGACAGATCCAATTGTCAGGATAGAAAATGCCAACTACCAAATGTACAAAATGGAGTATTCCTTCTTCTTTTTAAAAACAGACGCCATCGAGTACTCCTTATTGAAACTGCCTATTCCTTTAAAGTTCAGTATCTAGTTACTCCTTGGCCTAGTTTAACATTCTGCCTTTTTAAGGTACAAGAATTGGCCAAGCATCCGAGTGCTTTGTCTATTGGAAAGACACAATGACCAACGACACTTGGGGACTGAACTTCACCTCACCGATCGATGCTAAACAGTTTCGTGAATGCTGCGTGAGTTTTTCATTTAGTTGAAAGAATTGTCACAGTTCTTTTTTCATTTTTTTAGAATACAATCTTACCTTTTTGGTTTTCCTTTAACGATTTTTAGTCACCGTCGTTCAAGTTCTCCAGGAAGGCCTCCTCGTCCTATTCCTTGAAGCTGGAACCGCTGAACAAGCAGAAGATCAAGACAAGGAGAAAGACTCTATCGACTCCAGCTTCACCAAGCAGATCAAGAGAACCTCAGTGTACTTGTATGACCCCGGAACAATTTGCACGGCTTCGTAGTCAAGATCCTAGATACAGAGGTACTTGCGGTAAGATATCAATTTTCCCTTTGATGTCTTCTTTTCACGTAACGTACAGGAGAAAAACGTGTACGACTATTTGATGGAAATTATTGATTGAATATCGTAATTGGTTTTCATACATAACACCTATTATAGGGTCGTATATATGTTAGGTGCTATACAAAAGTTTATGGTATGGATCAATTTCTAATTATCGGGTAATTAATAGAGTCGTAATTACTCTATGCTATCTCGTCAGGACACTCTTGGTGTTGTTTGATTCTGTGAATATTTCTGAGAGACAATCTATACTCGTCATCCACTGTCATTGTTTATCCATTCGTCATTGTTGATTGACAGTTTTATTAATCTTCTGTATCCAGGTGGTTCCTCCACGTTACCAAGGACCATGGCTCGCTCAACCGAAATGGAGATGACATCTGGACGGGATAAAATTACAGCAGCAACATCCAGCGCGTCTCTTTACGACAACGTGAACAATGCCAACGCCACTCCCGGAAAGACGCCAAAGAGCGGAGACTCGATTAAGCAGAAAGAAAAGCAACAGCAAAACGAGACTTGTCAAACAACACCAAAAACTGCCAACGTGGCAATTGGCACTGCCACAGTTGGTTCTCAGGCACGTACCAGTTATTTTTTCTTTGTGATGCTAGATTTTCTGTGCAATCAATCTCCTTATCATTCTTTTCTATTACAGATTGATAGTCCAGAAGAGAAGGGTCCAACGATCTCACCTAAAAAGACTCAGAAACAGAGTCAGGACACGTCCACGCAGCAGAACGGAACCGAAAGGGAAACATTGAAGTCCGAGGGAACGCAGGCTGGTGGAACATTGCAGAACAAGTCAATGCGCAAGGAACAACTTCATCATACAAAGTCAGCTGACTATACCGAATTGGAAATGCAAAATGGAAATATATTTAACATAGTTAACAACAATCACAGTGGTCGAAAGTCAAAAAGTAAGAGCACCGACGACATGAGAATTGAAAATGCTCAAAATGGTGGCATCAGCTTGGATTCCAATACTCTGAAGAGAATGCTGAAGCCCATGTCTAGTATCGACAGTCCTGTTACATCTCCTGAGATGACTAGAAAGAGGCACAGTCATCATAGCTATCATTATCATCCAAACAACAACAATCAGAAGTACATGTCAGAAGCTGAGAATGAAAATTACTCGAATCCTTATAGAAGCTCCTACAACAACAAGTATCAGGGTTCACGAAGTGCTCACGAAATGGGAAGACAGTACAATGGTAAATGATTATATAATTTGTTATCTTCTTTGTTATTGTCTTTGTTAACTCTAGATGTAAAAAAATTCCTAGCAACTCGTCACCACGTACTCTGTCTGTCCTAGCTAGTAGAACCAGGACGTACTTAGACATGGAACGTAATCGGTGCACCGGTGACATGTCACCACCTTCTGATAACGTTATATTCGACAACCAATGCTACGCCACAACTCCAAGCTCATCCAATGGCAATTCCGACATGGAACAACCGAATCACTGCAACTCCAGGCGATGCAACAACGGTCAAACATATCAGCAACAGAACATGCAGTCGGTCTCTACGCCGGGTAGTCCCACCAGTAGACTTCTTCTTGAGTACGAGATGCATCTCAGGAATACACTTGCCAAGGGAATGGATGCTGAGAGTTACAGCCTTCATACGTTCGAAGCTTTGCTCACTCAGAGTATGGAGAATCTTGGTGAATATCTGAAGTCTAATTAATTTATCTTTTACAATGATAATTAATCTTTATCGATTGATCGATCATTTTTTTCACTGTAGAATTCGCTGAGAATATTCCTTTGAACGTTCAACGCACGCCCCACGTTTCGCGTAGACGTAAGTTCGATACTTGAAGATTATTTAAAGCTTTTGATATATTATTAATGAAAATTTTGTATCGTTAATTCTTTGTTTTTCTTCTTTCTTTTCTCTTGCAGGCTCCAGCGGAAATAAATCATCCACGCTTCCATTGTCCTATCGCTACTGTAATGAAAGACAGAATAGTAAGGATCGCGATGGTTACTACAGCGACAGGAATGAGATTATCAGAGAAAAGAGAGAACGGGATCTTGATCGTGATCGTGGATATCTAAGCGATTATAATTCAAGGTATATCACTGTGGATTAATCAAATTTAATGTCTTGGTAATGAACAATAATAATCGCCTTAACCGTATATTCGGTTTGAGTTACAGATGTGCCAGTTGCATTGGTGAATCTGCAAGGGCTCAATGGTTCCGTCATTCGGACGGCTGGCAATCCGGAAGTTCGACTCTTGGTTCCGGTGCCTCCAGCTCCATGAATCCTGGATACTCGGGACACAAGAGGGAGTCACCCTGGGACTCGTTACCGTCTCTGAGACACGAGGGCAGCCTGAACGACAGTGGTTACAAGTCGAATAGAACTGATTCCTTGGAACAAAGGTGAGATTTATTTTGTTGCGTATTTTAAATAAAGTATTTCTCTACTAACTTCACGTCTACTCGTGTAGTCTAGTAGTAAAATTCACGTCATTCATACATTCGCGAGATTTCGGGGCGTAAGGATGGGCGAAGTAAGTGAATTTCCTAGTTTAAAAAAAAGAACTGTCATACAAAAAAATCTGTTTTTTTAAATCAACGTTTTTTACGTGAAACAGCAAGTGTAAAATATGCATTTTATCAATTTTCTTCGAATCTCTGCATCCTCTGTAGTTCATTAAAATGCAAAGGGACGTGAGATCCCAGTTCCTTGCATCCACGAACAGATCCAGTGTAAATGTGACCTTTTCTCGCCACAATGCATACTTATCCTCGAGTCCCAACGTTCTCTTTCTTTAGCTTAGTGAAAGAAAGAAAGAAGAAAAAACTGAAAGAGAAGAAAGAGAAAAAGATCCCTCTTCGTGCCCCTACCCCCTCCCTGTATTGTTTTCATTGTCTTCCTACCCCCCATTGTGTCGCAATCTTTTCACTCTTTACCACATTTTTCAGCGAGGCTCGCGCGTTCCTTCCGCGCGGAAAGCACTGCCAGTCCTTTTTTTCATTCACCAATATATTTCTATATATTTTTCATCGGACAGGAAAGGCGACGCCATTGAATTAGCAGCCTCGAGAAAGCTTCCTCGCACACGATTTTCGAACGGGGCCGCTATGACTCCCAAGTACGATAAAAACTAATCCTATTCCTAATCAAGTACAGACAGTTACGAATTAGCGTGTAATAATTATTTGCGACAGATTGCAATAACAGATACTATCATTGAATGAAATTCCTAATTATTTCTATAATATATATATATCTCTCTGATAGAATTAAATCCATTATTATTTCCCAATAGTTGTTTACTTCTACTGTACAAATTATTTGACGTTTTTCTATTACGTAATTTTGCCGTCTTCCTAATCTGTCCCTCTGTACCGTTTGTATGAAATACCTTTTTACACGGCTGTGTCAGTCTTTCGTTGTTACAATTGAAAGAAAGAGAAGGAGCTGTTGCTGAAAGTAAAGTTTGACTCTGGCTGATTGAACGATGACGATTAATGACTTGCCAATGACTTTCCAGGGGTACCTTCGACAGGCAGGACAGTGTCAGGTCGGATTACATGTCCGACAGGGATGGCAGATATGGTATCGTGCAACAAGCTTCCCTGGAGAGCACCGACTCGAGGCTCTGCTACTTGACGTCTTCCGAGGTGAGTTAGGAGTGGCTGTTGACCTTATCTTCCCAATTTCAAGATCTACTTCAGTTATGTAATACATTGTTCGTATTCGATCTCCTGAATTAACAATGGGGTCTCCTTATTATTCGTTTATACCTGTAAACGTCCTTGGTAACGTCGTCGGATGAGATACTTGGAGAAGAGTAGGAGAAGCTGTGGATTATTATATTGGAGGCTGGAAGTAATCTGAAGAAATACATTGAGAAGGATCTTCAATAAATTTGTTGGGGTGACGCCTCTTGGGGAGGAGAGGAGATGCATCTTACCCTGGAGGAGCCGGCGTGTTATTCCAGGAGGATGAGTATGCTGGAAGGAATCGTGGGAAGTGGAGAACATCGATAACCTAGTGACCCTGGTTCGACGTTACGAGTATTTCATAGCCATTCCTATCTGGCGACTGTGCCAAAGCCCACTGTGAAATTGGGGTGGGGTTGGAGTGTGAGAGGGGTTGGTAGGTTTTTGTTGTTTTGCTACGGAAATGCGATATATATTGGTGCCGACGTTATTTTGTCATAGGGGTAGCTGGGGGGGTTGCCAACAGGTGCATGCGCATGTCTGGGATCTCGTGAATTTACCCCACGTACAAACCAACCTTCCCCTACTCGTTATGCTTAGTAGGTGGGGGAGAAATGACGTTGGTGGTAAAAAGAAAGTTTTTTTCTAAGAAAATTGTTATCTTCGATACTCGGAAGCTGTGATAAATAATTTCACGAGTGAAGGATGATCTGAGAGGAAGGAGTTTGTGGGATAGAAAAAAATTGTTTTCAACCCCTGGATTTTTGGACGAAATGCGTCGCGTCGAGGGATAAAAAATGTTCACGTACTCGTGGATGTTGAAGAGGCGAAATACGAGGCCAAGGGGATGAAAAGAATCTCAACTGCGAAACATTTGAGAGGCAAAGTCGTACAAAGAGCGTAAAAGTGCACCCTTGGAAAGTCCCCGTAAGCTACGTCACATTGTAGCAGCCAGTACCCTCGCAAGCAGCCGCATTTCCCACCCTTAGCCATCGCACCAGTCCCCCTTTTGTAACCTCCGCACTTTCCACCCCTACTGGCAGAGCCAGAGGCAGCGTCATTGCCAGTGGTAGCAGTAGTAGCAGTGACTATATACTATGACACCCCACTCCTGACTTGACTCCCTCTTTCGTATGTTTCTCCTCACCCCCCTACAACCCCACCAGGACCGCCTGGAAACCCCAACAGGAACCAGGTATTGATTCTCCTAGCAAAGCAAAGCTCTTCCCTGTTCTCCAACAGTCTGGAGCAAAGCACACTCGAAGCTGCAGACTCGAAAAGGCGCTCTACGTTGTATTTCGTCACCAGCTGCCGATAAGGAACAAATCTTATTAAACCACTGGCCCGTTGGGCTGACTTATTTTCTCTTTATTTTTTCCTTTCAAATAGAGAATACATAATGGTTTAAACACGCGTGGCTCATGGTTACCAGAATGGAGACGTGGACTGGGACTACGACTACGACTGAGGAGGGATGGTGGTGGTTCTTCCACGAGAGGCGCTTACGATTAATAAAATCATAAACACGTTTATGTTACGACGGTTAAATGGCCTGGGGATTTTGATTAATATCACACGATAATCCTCGTTCAGGTCAAAGAAGACAGAGAGAGAAAGAGAAAGAGAGAAAAAGAGAAAAGGAAAACGTCGTGGGAATTTTTCATTAAAATTTATGTCAATCGGTGAAGAGGATCAAGGTCGCCTCAGGACCTGAAACGAGATTAAATAACGTTATCAGTAAAAAAAGATACAGAACTTTAAGACAGTGTTATCGGTGGATTTTCATTAGAATGTTTTTCTTTGTTTCACTTTAGTTGCTTTGTTTGGTAATGGACCGACAGAGACTCGACCGACTTTGGATTGAATTTCATCCGTACCTTTTCGTGTTCTGATTGTGAATGGTGAATCAGAATTTTTATCCTGGAAGAAGAATCATCTGGTATCATCCAATTTACTTGGATATTCAGTGGACTCCATGAACAGCAGGGAATCCTGTTTGTGATTCAGGATGAAGAGGAATATTGTGATGAAGTTGCGACGCGAGAGCCAAGTGCGTTAACTTTAACGAATTTATGTGAATTCCTGTAAAATGGGAAAACCTCCATAAGGCGCCAAGAGAGAAAGAGAGATAAAAAGGATGAAAAGAGGAGGAAGAGGAAATTTTTCGAATTTAAAACGACCGTTCAAAATAATCTCCATGTTGAGATTGTCAGGAATTGTGCGACGGCTTGTGCTGTGAATAATTATTAAGTATCTCGACATAAACAATTAAAACAACATAAATAACACTCGTCATCGGTCGCGTAGATCGTACAATAAGCTCGTAGAATCGAGTTGAATTGATTAATCGACTAAGAAATAAAGAAGTCTGTGTAAGGAGAGGAAAATATTTAAATTGATAAGAAAAAGGATAAAGAAGGGAAACTCGTATAAGACATAGTGAGTGACTGGAAAGAGGGATACGATAGGTACCTTATTTTTATATGGAGAGTCAATTTCTATATGATATTTCATAATTCTATATATTTATTCGTAAAAGCCAAGGAATAAGACACAAGAGAGTTTCAACGTTCTGGCTTGACCGTGTATATACAATTATGACAGTGATAACAGATAACAGGCGAAGGTCAGATCGGTGAAAAGGGTAACAAACAGCAAGAAGAATGTGCGTAAGATGCGCAGAGCCGAAATAATCTTTATATTCTATTTGAGCTGTACATTCGTGATATGCGCCTGGCGTATATTCTGGGAATTGATGATAACGGAATTGGTTCCAGAATTGACAACCCTGATGAATGATACATTAGCATGAATTGTACGAGGAAACAATCATCCAGTTCATTTGTAATTGGTAGAAAATGATGAAAAAAATGAACGTTGAATATACTTGAAGAGAAGTAATTTTCAAATTGATTATTCAATTGAGAGTTCATTTCGTCGGGTGAATTTTTAATTTATGAAGGAATCAAAGAAGAGACTATATCGCGTGTACTACGTTTTATTGAAATTCATACGTATACGTAGTAAAATACTGCGGAGATTTTGTCTACCAGTAACAGAGAGGAAACCGGAAGCTGCGAGGATTTGTGACTTTTTCATTTGAATAGAGATTCCTATCGCGTTAATTAGTGCGTTAATCCGTTTCGTTGAATAAACCAGAGTGTCTGCAGCTCTCGTTAGAAAAGAGAGAGCAGTTATATAGAAGGAGAGAGGGTGAGAGAGAGAGGGGGGAAGAAAGAAAAAAAGAATTTAGATCACGCGACACGACGCCAGTTTCCGTGATGCTATCGATCGTTAGACAATCTGAATGTGAATTCAGTAATCCCCTAAAACTGTATAGTTATCAGTAAACAATTTTGATAATAGATATAAATTGTTAAGACAGATTAAAAAAAGGATCTACCTCCAGTTGACTATGTCCTTAGAGGGATGCTGTATTTCGGAAGATCATGATCTACTGGATCAGAATGTCTGTAATGATTTTGACAACGAGACTGTACGCGTCTTGTGAAGTTCTCGTAAATTCTTTGTAGCAAAAATCAAATGATGGTAGAGCCAGAATGGTCGACGTCTCGTATCAATAGTTCCCTGGACTTGCTGAATCCCAGCAGTAGTTATACCGATCTGACAACACTCCATAAGAAGCAGTGCAAGAAGTATTTCTGCCTTTGCAAGAGACACACGATAAGCGTTATCTGTATAAATGAGACGAAGAAGTTGTACTGGTTCAATTGTAAGAGTGTCGAGGAGAAGGTGAATCCGGGTCTTGGCGAAGGTTATTATTACAAGTTATTGAAAATCATCAATGGGGCATTGAATACCTGGGCCCAGAGGTATATAGAGGGTCTGAAGTTTGCCAAGAAGGAGATCATGTTCAAGATCAACGGTACTGCTAAGAGGAACATGAAGCTCCTCAAGGAAGGATGCTACTGTCATTATCATCCTCACATGACAGCAGACAGTTGCAATGCTGACTTTCTCAAGAGAGTCGTAAGTTTTATCAGGTCAAACAGTTTCGGGTGAAACCTTTAAACAGATCATTATTGTTCTCCTGAATATTCTAGAGAATTAAGGGTGGAAAGAAAAAAAAAATCAGTGCTTGGGGATTGTATTATTTTTATCATTAATTTGATTAAAATGTCTTTGCAGATGTCTGACGACGACCGGATGTCTCTGACGACAGCAGTGAGTGACGATGACGATGGTGAAAGTGTCATCAACTCGCCCTATCGTGGAAAGCAGACTGGTACAGCCGCAGCATCCTTCAATTGTACCGGAGCAGTGCGGAAAGCTGGGTAGAGATATTATAAAAAATTTTCTAGTTATAATTAATGATATACTGTCATTGTGAGATGACGTCATTAAGGTGAATTTCTGTATTATGCATTTGTTCAATGTAGATTTCTAAGCGTGAAGAAGTGGCTGCTGAGGAAGAAGCACCAGATTGAACTAGCCAGGAAACGGGGATGGAAGGGTTACTGGGTCTGTCTCAAGGGCACGACGTTGCTTTTCTATCCTTGTGATTCTCATGAGAGCAGAGCTGTAGAAACGGCGCCAAAGCATCTGATTATTGTGGATGGTGCCATAATGCAGCCAATACCAGAGCATCCTAAGAGGGATTATATATTCTGTCTGAGCACTGCCTTCGGGGATGCTTATCTCTTCCAGGTAGAGGAAGCGCCATTAGGTCGCGAATGAAGGATCACTTTTGAAAGGGTCTTTCACACTTGAAATGGCGGAGCTATCTTGTCCCTATACAAAAATACATTTTTATTTTAGGCACCGTGTCAAGTGGAACTTGAGAATTGGGTGAACAGCATCCACTCGGCGTGCGCAGCGGCATTTGCTCGTCACCGGGGTAAGACCGGGACCCTGCATCTTCTACAGGAGGAAATATTCCGGCTGGAGAAGGCAATCGAATCGGTGAGTAGAATTCGAATGAAATGACTAAAGAAGATTTCAAGGTATTATTTTCTGTCGCTCAGGATCATAAGCTCAAACACATGGCTGATCTTCAACAATCGGTTGTATCCGACGTGGAAACGAAGCAGCAGATCAACAATCAGATTGTTCAGTGGGAAGAGAACTTGGAACGTCTTCACTGCGAACAATTTCGTCTCAGGTGTTACATGGCTAGTCTTCAGAGCGGCGAATTGCCAAATCCGAAGGTAACTGAAGACACTCTTCACTCTTTATCAGTTTTAAATGACCAGATTTGAATTTCAATGACTAATTCGCACTTGGGGAATCCATCAATTCTTTTATTAGAGTCTACTCACTCACGTTTCTCGGGCAACGAAGCAGACCCTGAACAAACTTGGGGTCTTCACGGTATCCTCCTTCCACGCTTTTATATGCGCCAGGAGTCCGTCGCTCCTGAATAATCTTCTGGCAGGTCGTGGCGCCACTAAGAGAAGACCGCCTCTCCTGTCCAGGTCTAATAGTGCTTCCAGCAGAAGATCCTTGCAGATTTCATCCAGGGACGAGGAGAAGACTGTCAAGGTGTCGGTGCCGGATAATCAGGTCAGTTATTTTTAAAATTTTAATTAAAGGTCGTGTATGATCATCATATAAATAATTGCCGTAACTAGACACTACACTTTACTGCCTCTGTATAGATACGTGTGTTCAATTATAAATTATCGGATATCAAATTACAAAGCAATTGTTCTAGATCCTCATAATTAATTAGAGCCACTCCTGTTACTATCTATTACTGAAATTGGATACTCAAAATAAAAATTTGACAATGTAACTAAAAGTAATTCGAATTCCCCAGCTCGTTTCGGTATTCCTACGGGATGCAATGTCGGTCGAGGAGTTCCTGGCGAGTGCCTGTAGCAGAAAAGGTCTCAATCCTATGGAGCATTTCGTCAGGGTGAAGAAACGACGCGACATGGAGGATCACAATTATTTCGTACCGCACAGAACAGATTTGATAGAGACCTACGTGAGTACCCAGCCATATAAAATTCTTAGGACGTTCCTGGCCTGTCAAAAATTTATATTTTATCCAACTATTAGATCGTCAAGGATGAAACTTGTAGTTTACTTTGCATACTTTGCCTTTTTTTTTACAAATTTCATCCTTGATGACCTGATAATACATAACCTGTGATAACTTCACCTAGGAGAAGTCGCAAGAGTGTCTTTGTTCAAATGAAAATATTTTTTCTTCGTTCAGCTGCACACTCATGAGATAGTCGAGGTCTGCGCCAAGATACTCTACCAAGTGGAACTCCAGAGGAACACCCTGGACCAGATGTGGGGCTTCTCCGTGGAGGCTGAACTTATTGAGAATTCCGATAGGCAGGACGAGCTTTGCTGCTACGTGAGCAGAGTCGAGGACAAAAGCGTCGCCATGCAGAATGGTGAGTGGATGAAGAGTGAAGAAGAAGAAGATGATTGATGAACAAATTAAATTCTTATAACGAAGAAGCAATCGTTTAAGTATAATCTTTAAGGCCACTAGGCACGGTATCACCTTGTGAGTCTATTAAGAATCGATTTTTTTATAATTCACTAAACACTGGACAAGCAATGTCGCGTAAACGCGACTTAACGAGGTGTAAACCCTGGATGAAGTGTTCGTGGCCTCCATTGGAGCTTTATGGACTTTCTTGTTTACACGTGGCTCACGTGTATTTTCATTGCCGTTATCGATCCTCCATGCTAGAATTACTTTTGCTTATCATTCATCAGCCACTGTTATTCCTTGATGATAAAAATAGAGGATTGCCTCTTTGTTAGATTCGGATACACAGTCATTTTCTGATTGATCTTATTGACTGCTTTTGAATTTCATTGATGAATCATTGGGTAGGACAATGGAATTGAGAATATTCGTTTTGTAATTTATTTAGGGATCATCAAGAGCGACGAGATCATGGTGATCAATGGTGCGATTGTCAGCGATCTAGATATGATGTACCTGGAGAGTGTTCTTCAGGAGGAATTAGCCCTTTGTATGATGATGAGATCATCGAGAACCGAACCCCCAGATCTTTCTGGTATAATGAGAGTTACTGATGACATCATTGAAAGTCTTGTGTGTCCACCGCCTCCTTCGGATCCACCAGTCATAAGCGAAGAGATGATCTCTGGTTTGATCGTTCCTGCACCTGGTTGGAGTAAGATCCTATATTATTGATTAGTGACTTTAGTGGCTGTCAGTAGGGATCGATGATCTCTGAAACCTTTTTGGGATACAAATTGTTATTTTGTCACTAGGTAAGGAAAGCATACTTCAGGAATGCTCAGCCGTTTCGCACATGGAAAACGGGAAGCAGACTTCGAGAACGAATTCTTTTGAGATTGAGAATCTTTTGAAGACGGCTGAGCAGGTAACTGGTATCTGTAGATCTCCTGGAGAAACCAGGAAGTCCAGTCCCACCGGAAGTGTCGTCAGTTCCCATTCGCAGGCACTCACGCCCAGTCGACAATTGAGTGACGCTGAGAAGCTGAAGAAAGTGATTTTAGAATTGATCGAGACTGAACGGACTTATGTAAAGGTCAGTCTTAAGGACGTAATATGTACTAGGACTATTTATTTAAATTAAACAAATTATTTAAGTTACTTAATGGTTTCTTCTGTTGGTAGAATTTAAATAATTTGCTGGAAAACTATCTGGAACCCCTAAAGCGCGAAACTTTCCTGTCGAATGCTGAGATCAATGCGCTTTTTGGTAATATCCAGGAAATTGTCACCTTCCAACGACAATTTCTCCAGAATCTTGATCACGCGATCGAGATGGAGTCGGATTTCAACAGTTTCGACCATCCGAGTCAATTCAAGGTTAATTTTATATGAATTATTTAATTATTTAACACTGCAGACGATTACTAATGCTATTTTCTCGTACTGTAGGGTGTCCTGTTTTCCATTGGAAGTGCCTTCTTATATTACGTAAATCACTTCAAGTTGTACAGCTCATTCTGCGCCAGTCACTCGAAGGCCCAAAAGGTTCTGCACCCTAGTGAGTAGTAGTTTGAACTTTAAACTTTTTCTTTAATAAAAATTATTATTAGCTCCATTTTGAATACGAATCGATATTTCAATGCAGACGAAGGAAACCAAGCTTTACAAGAATTCCTATCAGCAAGGAACCCACGGCAGCAACATTCCTCGACTTTGGAATCCTATTTAATAAAGCCCATCCAGAGAATATTAAAGTATCCATTGCTCTTGCAACAGCTCAGGAATCTCACGGACGAGCACAGCGAGGAACACCAACATTTGATCGGTAAGGTTTGGCAATCGATGATAAGCAAACAAATAAAAATTCATTTATAAACAGTTTATTATAATTTTTCAATATACGAAATTACAGAGGCTCTTAAGGGTATGGAGAAGGTGGCTGAGCACATAAACGAAATGCAGAGAATTCACGAAGAGTATGGCGCCATCTTTGATCACCTGTTTAGACAACATCAAAAATCGTGTAAACAGCCGATCGACCTCAGCCCAGGCGATTTGCTTTACTACGGTGGCGTAGAGTGGCTGAATATTTCGGATTTCCTTGGTAAAATCAAGAAAGGACTTGAATTGCACGCCATGTGTTTTGTGTTCAAGTCTGCCGTAGTGTTCTTGTGTAAGGAGAGATTAAGACAGAAGAAGAAGCTGATGGTGAGTGAAAGGCTTGAATTATTTTAAAATGGCTTCCCCGTTGCAATTACGAATTTTCATGCCTCCTTGTCCCTTGCACTTTCTATTTATATAATTCTCTCTCAACAGGGAGTTTCCACCAAAGCGAACTCCAGCGAGGTCGAGATTATCCGCTATCAGGTCCTCATTCCTGTGACAGAGGTTCAGGTCAGGGCCAGTTCTGCGAAAGACATGGAATCGCACTTCCTGTGGGAATTGATACACCTGAGAAGTCAATTACAGAGACGTTCCGAGAAAGTCTACGTGCTGTCTAACAGGTATCATTGAATCGTTCAAAAAATCTCAATCGAATAATTACAACTGTATAATCAAAAAACAAATTAAAAAAATTCTCCACAGCACGACAGACTTCAGAAACGCGTTCCTGAAGACTATCCGGCAGATAATCCGGGAGTCTGTACGAAACATGAGTATCCCTTCGACAAAGCAGACTATGAGTCAGCCTCCAATATCAATTTCCCCTCGTATGTCAACCGGACACGTGGAGAAGTTTGACAAGCCCGTGATTCAGAGTCAGACCCAGAACGGCAACGGTACCGGTCCCGGAACCGGAACCTTGTCAAAGAAGTCGGTGAAGCAGCAAATGATGACCAATCCGCACAACGTTAAAAGAAAATACAGCCAATCCAAACAGATGGTGGATCACGAGAGTTCAGAGGATAAGGATTTCGAGGAGCCAGCATCGAATCAGCCACAGCAGACAACCTTCCGTTCCAGGAGCAAGACCATAAGCGATAGTTCAGGTAAAGTATCATGAAGACCACGATAAAAAGCAAAGCACAAAGTAAATACCATCACTGATTAAAAACAAACTACTCCACGCAGGCGAGGTCAAGGTAGACATGGACTCAGGAACAAAATCCGAGGGTGAGGAGGATTCTCAGGCTTTTTTAGGCGAGAAGAAAACGAACCTGGGTCGTACCCCGAATCATCTAACACTGAGTACCACCTCGACGATATCCGCCGGAAGTACCGGTAGCCAGGCCCGACTAATCCAATCGTCGCACCAGCCAGAGAACTATCAGCCAATCACGATCAAGGAGCTTGGTAAGAAACGACTAAAGAAACGACAAAACTGAATAAAAAGAAAAACAACCTAAATCCCACCCTGGGACGTAACGAATCGATCCGATCTAGAACGATCGCGCAACCGATCTCTATACAAACGTCGATCTACCGCAATTAACGCGTACACTAACAAATGCAACGTTATATTGAAAACCCGGCACTAATTACCCGGCACTAAGTACACCTAGAAAAAAACTCCAACGACAAAAACAAGTGCCAAGCTTTACGGCTCAAAATACGATCAAGGCGGCACTCGCAGATCCATCCAAGATCTGTGCAAGATCCAACAAGATCCATATATAATATACGATACTCTGTCTACACAGGTGTCTCGCGTCGTTCAAAACATCCAGCCTACAAGCCTAAAAAAAAATGAAAAAAAAGAAAAAAGAAATAACGAACAAGCTCATACGCGAGCGCCCTCTATCTCTCTATCTCTCTCTTTCTCTCTCTCTCTCTATCTCTCTCTCTCCCGTATCACTTTTATCTCTCGATTTATATTCAAGCAAACCCGTGCACACGCTGTCACTCTAATTTCGTTTGAATTAGGTTCGCCGATATGGAAGCCACGAGAGCTACCGTCTCTGGGAGAGGCCACAACTCTGCCGCGAAAGGGTAAGTCGGCGGGCGAGTTCGCGGACATGACCTCGGCCCACAGCGCCTCCCGAAAGTCCCTCATAGAGATCAATAATTGTGCTCAACAATCTAGCTTTAGTAATCACATTTAAGTTATCGTATATTATTCACTAACATTCGGCATTGTTACTCGCCCTCGATTAACATCCTCCTTCGCATCCCTTACGTCACCTTGTTCGTTCTTCTTTATTATTCGTATTTATTAACCGTACACCTTTCGATTGACATCATCAAGCTATATGCACGTATATACATATAAATATATAATATATCTATATGGCATATACCTATATATATATATACAATACAATATTATCATTAAGTTTCATCACAATGTTAAACGCTATTATTCGGCATCGCGCGAAAGGGTAGTACGATTCAAGGATTCCTCTAGCTGTTCATACTACAAGGACGCCATTTTCTTTTTTTCGCTGCCACCCTCCACGCCGACTTCCTCTTTACGTAATTAGCCATCAGTCAATTTATCTCAACCCCCAAGACAAAGACGTTCAACAGTAGCACAGCTACCCGGTGTCCAAATAAAGAATCCATCAATCCTCATAGGAAACTGTCAAAGAACTTTGAACTCTGACCCAACCAAGGTGGATCAATGATAACCACGATGACCTCTCAACAGGACAATTATTTATTTAAAAAAAGCTTTCTTTCTTACGTAACACTCTTATCTTCCACTCCTTCCTTACTTTAAACTCTCATTGTCCACTGGGTGGCTTGAACAGCAATTGGAAATCGATGAACGTTGTATATAATGTAATAACGATATTATTATTATTATTGATTATTCGGACAATTATCCTCGTCGTATTATTATTATTACTACTAATACTAATACTGATACTACCTACTATTATTATTAACGCAAGTAATCGAGAATCGTACGAGCGCGGATTGAGAGAAAACAAAGAAAAAAGAACAACGTAAGAATTAAGTTAGCGATTAAATCAATTAAAAGTCCTGTATATATATATACACATAAATACCCAATTAAATATATGTATATATATATATGCCTGACAACTATTAATTAATTAAATGCATAGTTACGCGCGTACACTATTAACAAACAATACAGACACTGGATACGAGTTCGGTACAAGTACACGGACTTGTTGGCGATCACACAAAATACAGTGACAGTTATAAGGGTGCGTACACACAGGTACACGAGAACAGAATTTAATGAATATATTAATTGTCGCCCGGTTACGTCCCCCCCCTCTCCCCCTCCCCCTCCCCCTTGCGCATCTTCGCCCTTCTCGTCCCCAGGTACCAGGATGGACGCTTAGGAAGATAGTCAGTTTATTTTTAACATTGATCCAGGGAGCGATGGATTAGGTAGAGATTGAGGGAAAGGGGGTGGGTGGGTGGGTTATCGATATTATATGAATTAATATAATTGGGGGGTGAACGAAGATACGGGTATCCTGGACACGGGGACGACGGGCTGATCCAAGTGGCGTGCGTTGAGGATTAGCACTTAAGGATATTTAGATACCTAAATGAAAGCGGCGTTTAGGTTGTCGCCCTGGTGGGGACTGGAAGGCCGTTTTAATTGCGAATTAATGGCGGCGTTGGACGTGTACTAGTTGAAAGGGAAGAAAAAGGGAAAAAAATGGAAAAGACGTCGGTAATGAATTAAACGATATATGATACGTAACGATTGTTAATGGGTATTACGATAAATATAATGTCGAGGGGATTAATTCATGTAAATTAGACAAGAGAAAGTATCCAGATAGAGAAATAGCTTTAAAAAGAAAAAAAAAGATGCATATACATATATTGCGTAGGTGATATATGTTTATGTGTGTATATATATATTGTCATGGTAAATGTATATTTGTTTTGTCGCACGCGGCATCTGTGATGTAATTGGATCAATTCTTAATCGAGGTATAATTGTTTGTTTAATTGATTGATGGGTGTTGTAATTTTATTGGATAAATTATTATTAATTTTTATACTCGTTTTTTTAGTTCGCTTTGTTGGGGAAATTCTTGTCGAGTAGGGTCTTGGTGGGGGATCGTCGACTGGGAATAATAGGGGAATGGAATTAATTAGCAATTAATTGTTTTTGATGATGATTGTCGTTATCTGTACTAAGGGATTAATTGGTGTTAATTAGCAGTTACTTTTGTCTCAGTGCACAATGGACGATCCTTCAAAGTGAAAGTCGTGGAGCTTTTGAGCTTTTTTATTGTATAGATACTTTTTTGTTCAAGTTTGATACTTGTTGAAGTTAATTGGTAAATCTGATACTTTGTAAACACTTGCGTACAGTTTAAGTCAATTTTTGAAGCTCGACTTTGCGAATTGTTCGGAGACGATTTGGCGAACGAACAGGCGGATGGCTGCTGATTGTATTTGCGAGAATTGTAAAGGCATGCCGCGTGCGACAGAAAGGGAGAGGGAAAGCGAATCGAGAGTAAAAGAAAAAGGTGAGAAAAGGAGGAATATAAATAAGAGTCTAGTGAGATTTGAGGAAAAGAAAAAAAGAAAATAAAAGCGACAAGAAGCAAAAACTCGACAACTTTGCCCGAATCTTTTCGCGGCTCAAGAATCTTTTCGCGCGTTCTTCTTATTATTATTCTTCTTCTTCTTTTTCCTCAGACTCATACAGACTCCTCGTACAGGCAAAAAGCGTTACTGTAATTTCAGGCAAAATTTTTTCAAAGTCCCGCGCACGTATGGCAACCTTGAAAAGAAAAAAAAGTCGTGGAATGATGAGAAAATGAAAATTCAGTTTACCCAGGATGCACTTCGTTATTCCTGAGTAAAAAGCTGCTTGGTATACTTGAGCGTAAACTTTGCAAAGATATTGTGAACAAACGAAGTCCCGTAGGCGTTGGCGTCGTTAAGTGAAAGGAATAAAAATGCTACCGGACATCCCCCCCCCCGATTAGCACTTAATTAAGGTCTAAGGAACCTTGCCCTACGTAGGTACTCGTTACTCGAAAGAAAGAAAGCGAAAAAAAATAATAATACCATTAATAATATATTATATATAAACGTCCCGATGGGTTGCGCCAAGCGAGACGGAAGTATAAGAACACTAAATAATATATATATAAATATATATATATATTACCAAGAATATATCTAATTAAGGTATCGGTTAAGATCTGACAGCGAAGATTAAATGAATTAAAATCAAGTATAAGATACCTACTTAAAATACTAGTTGATATAGTTAATATTATATATATATATATTATATTAAAATAATATATATACATATATATTATACGGAACGACTTGTGTTGCTCGAATTATTGTATTATCGACTATATAAATTTTATTGTATAAATTCTGTCGAGGCGCGTGTTCAATCGAGAGTGTTCGACCGATCGGTATTCGCTTGGGCAGGAGAAGGTATATATATATATAATATAGGATCATCGATCGATAAGATCGATTATGAATTTTCTTCTAATTGCCGTTTATCGTTTATCTTTAATCGCAGTCTGTTAACGTTAACGTTATTACCGTGGAAACGAAGCCGCGGTCTGATCGATACTTTGTAAAGATACTTTGTAAAGATACTCGTTGACGATACTTTTTTTATTTTTTCTTTCTTCCGTGACTTAAAGGTATTTTATTTTTATTTCTTATAGGGGTTATATATTTTAATCTCTTGAGATTATACCTTTGGATAATTAGCTGCGTAACTTTAGCTACTTATCTTTGATTGTAGGCGTTTTTCAATGTTTATTCATTGGTGGAAGGGGTAAGGTATAATTAAAGAAATGAATGATAATGATTAATCAGGGGCGCGAATGATTGTGTGTTAAAGTGTTTTGAATATTTTTTGGCCGTTGATGAGTAACGCGGTTGTCAGTTTTAGGTTATGTGTAAAGGGGAAGCAAAGGGTTGACAAACAAAGGTTGACAAACAAAGGTTGACAAACAAGGGTTGATAAACAAGGGTTGACAAACAAGGATTGACAAACAAGGGTTGACTAAGGGATAGAATGTATGGGCATGAGGGAGGCTAAGGGTTGAAGTTGAAATTCAATTGGATACTTAATGAATGACAATTGGGGTTGAGAATTGGTGACGAAATACTCTCGCTTGAAAACGTCCCAATAGTTGGCCTAGTATACCAAGTTTAATGTTTTTTCGCGTCCACTCCGCTAAACCCGTGACAACCGACTAAGATTTCGATTTGTAATTTCACTTGGATTGATCGATTATCGAGCCATTATTATAGATTCTTCCGAAAAATTTTATTGATATAAACTTTTATCGCTACCGTTGAATATATTTGAGATAATGGGAGAGCCGACTTTTAGTCGCGTTTTCAAATTACGCGCCGTTTATTATGTACCACCGGAGTCTACAGTGACTGGAATCCAATTTAATTGTTAAACGACTGGAGCTTCACGATGCTTGATGGCTTGATTCAGGCTGATGCTTGAATCGCGTTCAAGGGTAACAAAAGAGATGCAGAGAGTCAGGTTAGGACAAAGAGAGTATCGATCGATCGATTAAATAAATACATTTTTATTGAACTCTCATAACAGTGGGACTTATCTGTCTGCGATGCGTGCGTTATTGGCTCTCTGTATGGTGACAGTGATTGGGGATAAAACGAAGAGAATTATTGATTCGATTGAAAAGGTACGTAATTTTATGTAGGATGGGATTAAATATGGTAATAACCGGAAGTATGGAAACCAATTATATGTCTTTCGAACGAATCTTCCTTTCGTTAATGTAATTATTAAGTCCTGCGCTTATACGTAAGTGAGATCCTAAGGTATTATTGTAATAGTGACAAAAGGCTTTGCGTTTACTTTATCGAGGACTGCTGTTAGTATTGATAATCGTAATTCGGATTATTGATTACGATGACATCCGGTTTATTACCGAACGATTATTACACGTGTATTTATTATCGTTGTTCCTCGGTTTTTTAACGTGAGACACGTTTAACGAACGATCCATTTGTACAATCATTGCGTCATTAAAATATGATTATTCATTATGGAACAAAGACTGCAGATCCTTTTTAATTATTCATTATTCTTTTTCATTCTAGCGTTTATACTATCTAAGATTCTATTTACGGTTTTTAGTGGCCATTTGGAATATCCTTGTGTGTACGTCTACTTGTAGGTGGAGAACCAGATAGCATATGATATTCTCTGAATATCCTTATTTCATCCTCAACATTCAAAATACATTCAAAATAGGTATTTTGAAATGTTGAGGATGAAATAAGGATATTCAGAGAATATCATACGATATTCTTAGAACATATGAGTATATGCAGAGAATACTCATAGGTCCTAAGAATATCATTGTGCTGTCCGGGCAGTATCGTTCAAAGCGTGTTATAATTCATATTATTTTTCGTAATTCTAAAAACCGTTGAATCTTCCTATCCCGACAAATCGATATCTCGAAGATATTTCTTCGGAGCTTGTCGACCAAGAGAATTATGAGTCCATTTTTTTTCCGTTTAAATCAAGCAGATTAAGACCGCAGGTGTTCGCCGGTTTGAACGAAGTGTCCAAGAAATGACATCTTGCTGATAACGTTAGATAGGAACTCAATTCTTTTACTCGTGCTTATCACGGTCATTCATTAATATCAAGAGACTGGCTAGAGTCACTAGCCGTTATATTTAATACCAGTTAAAGAATTATACGTCGTATATATGAACTAGTGTATATATGTCAAGCTTATTTTGACGAATCAGCAAGAGGATAGATTTTAATATGATTTCTCACTGGGACGATAAAGTCTGGTCTGGAATTGATCTTGAGGATTCTTGTCGCGACGAGAATCGTCCAATCGTTCATTTCCATCGCGACTACCGTGGTCGCGGGCGAAGATTCTTTCATCAGGGGAAGAACTGCCCTTGGAATTTCATTTAATATCGCTGAAGACGATTTTTTGGAAAATATGTAAAACCCTGGGTACACTGCACGAGTTTGTTATTGATTATTTATATCTTTTATTATTTATTTAATCGGCAGCTCATCTTTTTATCAGGTAAGAAAGTTTGTCTCTTGGTCCATCGAATGGATTGATTTTCTTATTCCAATTGATTTTTCCTATTTTTAGAATGAAATCCTTCGTCCTCTTATGGCTGCTCCTCGTTCTTTGCGCTTCTTCAGTCTCTGCTGATAATTATACCTGCATCTGGGAAGGACAGTGCAGACACACTAGTACCGCCATTTATAATTGTCCATCCAATACCACTGCCAAGGAGATTAATAATGAAGAAGCCAAAGCAATACTGTATAATAGATGTCCACATTTTTTTGAAGAAACTGGTTAGTTTAATTTCTTTTTAATTACGTCTAGTAGAAGCTGTAGATTGTCTCTTTGATATCCTTGCTATTATTGGTTTAATATATTTTTATAATTTCTAGACAATCCCTTAACGTGTTGCGATGCTGATCAGATCGTCTCCATGGACAGCAGCATGGCCATGGCTGAGGGTATCCTGGCCAGGTGCACGTCCTGTGTGAAAAATCTTTTTCGTTCAATTTGCGACATGAGTTGCCGTGCCGATCAAAGTAGATTTTTGTACGTCACTGAAATTCTTCAGGATGAGGATCTTGATGTTGAATACATCAATAAGATTCAGGTAGGTGTTGATAATGGAATTTAGTTGATGACCTGAAAACCTTAAATTATTATCAATAGTAGATTGCATGGCAACTGCTAGATATTGAGTGATTAGAAATTTTGAAGTTAACCGTGACAAGGCTGCTGTACTTTTTAGAATTTTTTATGAATAGAGAACCCCTTTTTTTATTTCTATTATCAGTTCTACATAACTGAGGATTACGTCGAGGCTACTTATGACTCGTGTAAAGGAATTGTTCATCCTGCAAGTGGAAATTTGGCTTTGGATCTTGCATGCGGACCTCACGGTGCTAGTAGATGCACGCCGAAGTTGTGAGTCTTTGATATTATATCATTTTTACAGAATCTATTTGATTCTCTGTGATATCACGTCTAGAGATACACACCTGCAGGATTTAAGGTAGACAATCGGATTATATGGATGTGTTAATCTATTGGGAGATTATTGGCTATTGATTACCGTTGATTATCCTTGGACAGTGTATAAATCCTAGAGTCATCTTTAAAATGAATAAGAGGAGACAATCCTTGTCGCATTAGATATCTTTAAGATGACTTTTCGACAGTATTTGTGTTGACTGGGTCGATACGGTTAATAATCATCATTACGTTAACTGGAATCTATTCAATGACGGTTTTTGGGCGTTATAAATATCTTTTTGAAATTCTTTTCTCTTGTTTGGGAGAACAGAGACGCAATGGTCTGTGCAGAAAATTTATGATCTCTTACCAGTAAACTCTGACTTTTTTTTGGATTATCAAAGTTGAATAATTTTTTGTCACTATCTCTCTTAGATTGTGACATAAATCTTATTAATTCTGAGCGTCATCGTAATCGAATTCTTGATCTTAATGATACACACCTGCGTTCGGCAATGCCATCTGATTAAGTTTTTCTCCCCTCTCCCTGTACAATTCTTTATGAATATTCTAACCGGATTTGTTGAACATTTTTCTTTTATTAACTATATAAATCTGGACTAATAAATAAATCTTTTAGATGGTATGAATATATGGGAGACGCAGAGAACAATGAATTTGTACCTTTTCAAATTACCTATGTTTACGATGCTGAGGATTTTGGTGGAAATGGCGAACCCTTGGATCCACCCACGAAACTTTGCAGCGAAGCCTACGACGTGAGTCTCATGCATTTTTTTTTAGTAATACATTGTATAGCCTAGCTATAATTTTTTTATTGATAACGATAAGGTATCTTACGTAGCCAAGTGCTAGACGCTATCGGAATTGATGACAGAACAATGACACTGTTTCATTTTGAAAAAGCTTCAATGGGACAAAGTATCACTTGTAGTTTTAATCTTTATGCAACACTGCTGTCTCAATTACATTGATTAGATATCAATAAGCGTCTTACTTCGCGTTGCAGAACAAATCAGCTGCCTGCAGTTGCGTCGATTGTCCAAGAAGCTGTCCGGTTGTTGAATTAAATATTAGCCATGACGTATGGACACTTCGTGGACTCAATGGATATGGAATTGTTGCTGGAGTATTTGTTGTTATAGTCAGTACCGGTTTTACTATTCTATACACTTGCAAAAGGAGGAAGAAAACTGGTAAAGAAAGATTTTCATGTTATTCCATAACCCTCTCTTGTCGACTGTCAATATTCATCGACAGGCTCTTTAGTTCCAGAAGCTTCCAAGGGAAAGAAATGCAAATCGACGTCGCAATTTGGATCACAGTTTCATGGGTGCCTCGAATGCTTCTTTGGACATTGGGGATATGGTACGCAATGATGGAACAAACATATCTTATATGGTTCAAATGATTGTAGATAACTGTATTTATGCTTTTCAGCCTTCGCAAGATTTCCTCTTCTTGTATTATGGATTGCCTCGTACATTGTAATTGCACTATGCTACGGAGTTGTTTATATGACTGTGACAACGAGTCCTGTGGAGATTTGGGCTTCTCCTACCAGTCGGTCAAGGCTGGAAAAAGATTTCTTCGATACTCACTTCAAACCGTTTTACAGAACCGAACAAATCTATATCAAATCAGTTGGATTGGAGTCGGTGAGTTGATTAAAAAATTTCTTTCGATCAATGCATATATGTAATTGATGAAATATTCTTCTAGTTCACTCATAACACCTCAAAAGGTGTTTTGGAATTTGGTCCTGTGTTCAATAAAGAATTCTTACTCGCTGTGTATGATCTTCAATCTCAAATTCTTCAGGTACGTCAAGCATTGGAGGAATTGATCTGTCGTATCAAGTTCTGATTATAAAACCTTTTTACAGATTGGTCAAGACACTAATGAGGGTCTGGAAAATTATTGCTATGCACCTGTCACCAGTGAATTTACTGGAGGTGTTACGTTGTCACTTTGCACTGTGCAATCGATCTGGGGATACTTTCAGAACAGCTTATCAACATTCAACGCAACATCAACATCCAGTGGATATGAGACGAATTACTTAGATCATATATACAAGTGCATGCAGTAAGTGGACAAATAAAAATGTTTATATAATTAATTATTTGACTTTATCATTAAACAATTTCTTTTATTAGGAATCCATTTAATTCCGATTGTATAGCACCGTACAAAGGACCTATAATCCCTGCGGTGGCTGTTGGTGGTTTTCTTCAGGATGGAGTCTACGCTTATGACAATACAGACTATATAACATCCACAGGATTAGTTATAACAATTTTACTTAGTAATACACTTAATCGGGACGAACTCAAGCCGATTTTGGAATGGGAACAAAAGTGAGAACTGTCAAATATTTATCTGAAATTATTGTCACAGTATTGATATAATTGCCTTTACAATTTTCTTAGATACTTGGACTTTATGAAAAAGTGGAATGCTAAAAGTCGACCTGACTTTATGGAAATTGCTTATTCTGCGGAGAGGTCAATTGAGGATGAACTTGACAGAACTTCACAGGCTGAAGTGATGACTGTGGTTATCAGCTATGTTGTCATGTTCATATATATTGCCCTAGCTTTAGGAAAATTCAAAGCATCCAGGGAAACCTTTGTAAGAATTTTTTTTTTCAAGTTATACTGCGAAGAGTTATTCTAACATATCGAATGGAACAGAAGATAGTCTACGTACTCTGTCTTAATTCATAGGTAGTCAGTAGAGTTCTACTTAGTATCGGAGGAATCATTGTGGTGTTAGCATCTGTTCTCTGCTCTCTTGGAATATTTGGTTACATAGGAGTACCGACAACTTTATTAACAATCGAGGTAAATTCTTTTCTTGAATTTTGATCTAAGAAGATTTATCAAAGTTATAACAAATTTTCTGTTCCTTCCAGGTCATTCCCTTCTTTGTCTTAGCTGTCGGAGTGGACAATATTTTCATTATGGTACAAACTCTTCAAAGAACTCCACGTAAACCTGATGAAACAACTCCTGAACATATTGGTAGAACTTTGTCCCTCGTAGGACCCTCTATATTATTGACAAGTGCATCGGAGTGCACCTGCTTCTTAATTGGTATGTATAATTCACTGCGAAATGAATTCATATGAAATTTTCAAAGAAACCATACACATAAGTTTATTATTTCAGGTGCTTTGTCATCTATGCCAGCCGTTAACACATTTGCACTATACGCTTCCGTAGCAATTCTCATAAATTTCATTCTCCAGATTACAGTGTTCATCGCTTTATTGGCTTTGGATACTGATCGATTGGAGGTAATTAATAACTAATGAAAATTACAATTTTATTAATTAAACTTAAAAAACTTACAGCTTCACGATTCACACATCTTTTTCAGGATAACAAATTCGACGTGCTCTTCTGCTACTCTCTGGACAAAGAGCACAGAACAGAAATGGGCAAGGGTATTATACAGACATGTTTTGAAAAGTACTATACACCCTTATTGATGAAAAAACCAATAAGGGTTGGAGTATTTGTCATTTTTATTGCTGCTCTCACGACTCATGTAGTCGTAACACCAAATATCGAAGTTGGTTTGGATCAGAAACTTTCAATGCCTGAGGATTCCTACGTGCTAAAATACTTCAAGGTAATTAAATCTATTTTCCCAGACAAACTATTCCTTCCTTTTGATAATTAATTAATTGCCCACAGTATATGGAAGATCTGCTGTCTATGGGACCCCCTGTATATTTTGTGCTCACCGAGGGACTGAATTATAGTGACACAGAAGCACAGAATCTTATATGCGGTGGGCAGGAATGTAACGTGGATTCTCTGTATACACAAATTTACTCAGCAGCAAATCAATCAGCCATGTACGTAATTGTCACGTGAAATAATATATATTTCATTAAAATCGAAACTTCATATTTATTGGTTATCATTTAATATTCCAGATCTTATTTATCCAAGGCAGCTTCCTCCTGGATAGACGATTACTTCGACTGGTCCACCATTAGTGGATGCTGTAAATACTTTGCTGGCAATAATTCTTTCTGTCCCCATAACATTGGTAAGTATCAAAGTAACCCTTAGACGCTTAAACGTGTTTCGTGGTCAGTGCTTTTATTAAACAATTGAAATTTTCATCTCACTAGGTACTTGTGAATCCTGTGAGATTGCTACTAACAGTTTAGGTTCAAGACCAGATGCATTAAACTTCCGCACGTACATTCCATACTTCCTGGGGGACATACCTGATGAGGATTGTGCCAAGTCTGGACGCGCTAATTATCTGGATGTAAGTTTAAACAAATTGTTCGAGTCACCCTTTGCATATTTTCAAGTAATATATTGTGTCGATACAATTAATATTTCTTTCTCTCCCTTCAGGGAATGAAATACTACTACGATCAGTATGGTAAAGTGGACGTGGGTGACACTTACTTCATGGGCTATCATACACCTTTAAAAGCTTCTTCTGATTGGTACGAGGCAATCAGAGCAGCTAGAGTAGTCGCTGCCAATATTACCAATATGATCAATAGTGCAGGATTATCTGACACTACGGTAGAAGTATTCCCATACAGGTAAATGCGAAGAGACAAAGTGTCATTTATTCCTCTTGAATTGTTATCTGTAAAACATAACCTTGCATAACAATCCATTTACTTTGCAGTGTATTCTATGTCTTCTACGAGCAATATTTGACCATTTGGTCAGAGACCTTATTCTCTCTGTCGATGACAGTCATTGTCATCTTTGTCATAACTTTTATACTGACTGGATTCTCCTTCTTCTCTGCTTGGATTGTCACCCTGGGTGTTATCCTGATAATCATCAATTTGGGTGGATTAATGTACTGGTGGGGTATTAGCCTGAATGCTGTTTCTCTTGTGAATTCTGTTGTGGTCAGTAACCTCACTTTATTTCACCATTATAAATTGCATATACAATTGTTATCACGTTTGCAAATATTTATTTTGCACAGGCGGCTGGTATCGCTGTAGAATTCTGTAGTCACATAATTCATTCTTACTTGACCTCCACTGCGAAAACGAGAATGGAAAAGACTGTGGAAACACTTAACACAATGGGCAGCTCGGTGAGTGTTTTAATTAATTTGTTAATGAGTAAACTAGTGATTGTATGAATTACATGATATATAATTTTGTCGCAGGTATTCTCGGGTATCACGTTAACTAAATTCGCTGGTATAGTCGTCCTTGCGTTTGCAAAATCGCAAATCTTTCAAGTTTTCTACTTCAGGATGTACCTTGGAATAGTTTTGATAGGCGCTGCTCACGGTTTGATCTTCATTCCAGTCTTACTGACGTTTATTGGTAACTATTATATTTTTTTATCAATGCTAACAGCGTGAAGACTATTATAGATAAGGCGCCTGTAAAACTGAATTATCTGTTGCAGGACCAGAGAGTACTATCAAGGAGCCATCGCAGCCACCACAGGACACCGAAGCAGCTGCTATTTCACATAAAGCTGATGTAAAGAATGGAGATGTCAAATAAATTGTTATAGTAAAAAATTGTAATCCGATCATAAGAAATAGGAGTAATTACGCAATGAAGTATACTTTTGCGTTTTTTTATAAAACTGTACAAAATCATTTTTTATTCCGGTCTCACTCCAATCTCTCCAGGTTTTCTCTCCGCTCTCACCCTGCTCTCTCTCTGGTCTCTCTAAGGAAGAGTGGACGAGAATACGGAACAAAAACCAATATCGAGCGGGGAACCATACAAAGCTAGAAAATTAGTATTCTTTGGGAAAAACAATTTTTATGAGGAATGCGCAGAGGTGTAATGATTTAAATCTAAGCTGAGAACTGGCGCCAATATCAATTAGCCAATCATGGTGCAGAGCGTTAATGACGTCACTGCTCATCTGCGCATACTTCACTGCGCATAACTCATGACGCTGCACGGAAGTTAGGTTAGCGAATGTTGAGTAGTGGACCGGTTGATATGTAAAATATCAACATGTTCGCAAATAATATACGATGTGTTCCTACTGTTATTGGAAATATTTTCAAGAACTCCAATACTCTTGCAAGGAACTATGTATTCAAATCTGATTTGAAAATTAAATGGGTACGTCCAGAGAAACCATCCTGCATCTCAACTGAAATCAGTGGTGATTTAGGTTTGGACATTAAAGTTGATCCAAATGAATATTGTAGAAAATATCGGGATTCAAAGGAACTTGAGAAGTAAGTGTAACGCTTTAGATTAGGTGGATACTTTGATATTCTTTAGAATGATTTAATTACTTTCTTTCAGTGCGAATGACATCGTTAAAAGAATGTTCACACTTGATTTTAACCGACGGGAAAAAACTGTGGCTGTAAAACGTGAAAGAACGGCAGATCTTGTGAGAAGTCACTTTATGGATTCATCGTCTATGGAGACAATTAGTTAGTATGATTATTATTAGGGCTTTTGCGAGAGCTTATCGATACTATATTTATTTCTTGGTTTTCAGTTGCCCATATGACCAGTCAGATTTTACAATTGCAAGAGTATATGAAGGATCATCGAACGAATGCACCGACCAAAGTATATTTAAAGGAACTCATCGAAAAAAGGAAAAAGTTTCTGGGTTACTTGAGACGATGGGATTACAGACGTTTTGAATGGCTTCTTGGAAAATTAAATATTGTCTATAAGCCGCATCCTCAGTATGTTTTTCTAAACATTTCTTTCTGTGATAAATCATAAAAGAAGATATTTTAAATAACCCCTTTCTTTACAGACAATACCTCCCAGTAACCAGGAAGGACTCCTTGAGAAAATTAACAGACAAACATTGCAACAAATTGGTGCAAGAAAAGTTGGATGCTTACAGAAAGGAATTGGAGGAGCAACAGAAAGCCTTTTACAAAGAAAAAGCTGAAAAACTTGCCTTCATCAGAGCAGAAGAAATCGCATGTGGTGTCACTCCGACTGTCACTGAAGAACAAATTGAAAGTACAAGAAAAAAGGCAGCCGAATTACAATAATTAGTTGAATCGATACAAAAATTAGTGTAAATAGACACATAAAAAAATGAATTACTTTTTATTACTAAAACTTAAAACAAAATACCTTCTTCCATCTCCCATAAAAGTATCTTCCTCCACTGTTCATAGCGCACCAACAAACAAAAATATCCATGACCTTGTTCGATACTTAAAAAGTCTTTCTGCCAAAGTATCCATAACATCTCTCCCAGTTTCATTAATTAAGCTAAAATGTTAATTACATTCCCGCAAAGCGATATCACTCTTTCCTTCCCCATCCAAATACGAACAGTTCCGCTACACTGAAGGAAGTACCAAAGAGAAGTTTCCTGTCGGACAACTCCCAGTTTCCAGTTGCCTCGTAATACTTTTTATTCCTCTAATAAAAAAAAACGAGAGCAGTATAACGAGTACAGAATAAATAATCAGAAAGGACTTCACAGGGCGTGGTTCCTTCGCTAATAAATACTTTCATAAAACCATAACACTTTGGAGATCACACAAAAACGTTAAAAAAATTTGAATTACTTATAAACAAGCAACAAACGACAACAAAGTTCAACGCAAGTACCAAAACAATAATTGATACCACCGTCCCTAATTTTTCCGTCTAATAAAAAAGGAAAAACGTGATCGTTCTAAAAAAGATAATTGTTACCAATTTCGTATCCATAAGTACCATTATAAATCTTTCATAAAAAAAAAGCGGCAACAAATTTCATTTGAAATTCTGTAACGTCTCAAGACGAATCGATTTCGCAAAAATTTCTATCGCCATTCCAACCGAATTCCCAAATGCGGCGTTACACTGTTCTATTTCAATTCTAATAGCCTTCGGCAATATAAGATGCTTCCCAGGCGGCGTCTACTCTCAGCCGATTGCACATTGCTCAAACTAAAGCAAGTCTTTCCTCGGGACGCCAGGGAAGAGTGCAGTAAAAAATGTAAGTGAATGTTCGCGGTATATAAAGAAGAGTTGCACCGGGGATGCTGCAACACTCAGTAAGAAATCTTCAAGGGGCAGATATACATACATTGTGAATAAAATCACCAGAGAATTTCGCCTACAAAAAGAAGCAATGATAGTCGAGGTAAAAAAAAATATAAAAAAGCAATCACAAATCCTGCTAATCACAAGTGGCAAAAGCTGAAAAAAAAGAAAAAGGCTTGGGCATTTCCAAACTACATTAAAACATTCCTAAAGAGTGTCTGATGACTCTTCTTATTTTTTTGTAAATAATTATAATTAAATACTGTCCATATTTTATTGTACCTCTAATAACAAGCACTAATTCCCTTTGCCATAGACGTATCCATTATCTATCATTTATCCAGTGAGAGTATATACACATCCATACACGTTTTCCATATAAATATGGTCAAACGGTTGGATGCTTGATGGGCACTCCTTAAAGGATGGCAAACTCTATATCTTCTATTACGCAATAAAGAAGTTTCACCAGTGTAATTCATTGGGCAAAGCATAATAACTGAACACACAAACCTAACAGTAATAATGAACGATTGCAAGATCGCGTGGGACGATTGTCATTGTTCATTGGATCCTAATCGCAGATCTACATTCCAGATTCTCTTCCTGAGTTGCACGCTGGAGATGACACGGGCTGGTATACTTCAAGGGTAAAAAGAAAAGAAAGAAAAAGAATAAAGAAACAATACCAAAAGTAGTACCATGTGAAAATTCTCATATAATATATTTATAACCAACAGTTTTGCACCGCCTCCTAGAGGTCCAAGATACTCGTCGTATCCCTGCGCCCCGGTAGGCAATTCTGCAAGTTTCGAGAACGTCGCACCTGCAATCACATGTGGATTCAAGTCGTCAAAGTCTTCAGGATCGTCAAGAGGTCATAGTTCGTCACCAGTTTACGTCAAAGTATCGTCACCAGCTTCTTACAAGCCATTGCCCAGGACTTCTTCTCTTGTTTACGTTGCACCAGCTGTCGTCAAGACTGCAGGTGCGGTCGTCGCGACGCGGGAAGAAGATTCTATGGAGATGGAGGTCGAGCATATGTCTTATCCAAAGTATTCTTTTAATTATGGCGTCATTGACGGGTACACTGGAGATTCGAAATCAGCGTGGGAAGAACGTGATGGGGATACTGTTAAAGGAGAGTATTCTGTTGTTGAAGCTGATGGTACTATACGCACTGTATCTTATACAGCTGATGACCGTAATGGGTTTAATGCAGTTGTGACCAGAACTGGTCACGTTAAAGATCCAACTGGATCTGGTAAAACGTTTGTACCAGCTTCTATAACGAAGAGTACTGGCAGTAGGCATAGACCCAGGCATTGAATTTAAGGTGATTAACGTTATAAGCTGTTTCTTTTTTACTTTTTTAATTGTTAAGAGCAACGTGAAATTTTTGGGGTTATTAAAAAACTTTCTTTTACTCTCATCAGTATTGATATATTTGAATTACGGGTGTTCCAAGGAATTATATTATGTATTTACTTGGAAACGTAGGGGATGGATGAATCATGCAAATTTTGATAGCTTTTAAAATGATAATTAATGATGCTGTTGGTAAACGCTACTGCATTTAGAATCAGAATATTTATTCGTACATATCTTGGACGGTGTTCTAAAACGTCATGAGAAGCTATGGCGTTAAGTTATATTTTTATGGATAAAAGAATAAATAAAATCGTGCATTGTTTTGGATGTAATTCGAGGATATAATGTATTCGTATATACCCCTGTAGGATAACGGTGAGTTCTCTTTAAAGAAATAATAGAAAGATATCTTATTTATACTTGTTTTGTCTATAATAGATTGCCTAGTGAATTTCATTCGCAGAAAGTTAAAACGAAAGATTTAATTATGAAATACTCATTGGAATTGTTACACCTTATTGCGAGTATGAAAGTACTCTTTGTGAGAATTTCATGTAACTTTTTATTAATGGGAAATACAAAGGAATCTTTCTCTTTAGATCTCCTTTCCACTTTTCTCTTTCTAAAGACAATCACGACTACCGTCCCTCTCTTTAATTTGATATTTCAACACGAGTACAAGAAGATACAATTGGAATATTACGAATTATCAAACATCCTTCACACGTCCAGTTGCACTTATTATCTATTATTAATCGTGATAACTATCAATCAGGTAACTGCAGACAGTATCACACGTCCATAGTGTAAAATAGCATTTTCACAAACAGCGAGCACTAAGGAAATTCCTATTATGGATTATCTAAAGTATTAATTACAAGGGTGCTGAGTGAATAATTAAAATTAAAAAAGAAATAATGAATGACTAAGAAATAAGAAGAGGAAGAAATTATGAAAAATTGAGCTCGTCTACTTCAACACTCCGGTCTCTAAAGCATTCGTACAAGAGTGACAAGAAGATTCTTGTGAGTCCGAGAAGAGAAAATGTTTCTTTTCCCTGGCAGATAATTAAAAGAATGATGAAAATAGAAAATTAAGAATCTTTCAAGCATCATGGGACTCTATCTATTCCTGGAGCGCTTATTGCTACTCTTTTTAGCACTGTTCGTAGATCTATTTTTATTGTTAGAGTCTTTGCTGTTACTGTGACTGTCCTTGGCAGATACAGAAACGTGCTCCAGGTTCCCATTGGACATTGGTCCATTGGTAAATTGGACGTTACTGTCCGTGTTATTAAGAGTGCCATTGTTTTGGGAATATCCACTTTGTACAGAGGTGTGATTCTTTCCGGTGGCCTCTTTGCTATTCCCTGAGGGATTCGCATTGGTAAAGTTGCAATTGTCCTCGCTGCCGCTGTTTCCAATCTGTGACTCCGACTCACTGTATCGTTCAACTGGAATCAGGGTGCTCCGATTAACGGTACACAGTGCGTACAAAGTTGAAGGAAGCAGCAGATAAATAATGAGAAAATAATAATTTGAAAATAGATAAGGAAGTTCGATCTTGTACGTGAAGTAATGGGATCGTTTGATTTAAACAGATAGAAAAGTGATGAGAATATTTCTTAATGATGATCACACGTGACTTCAATGAATTTATTCTAATGCATAAACTAGCAATTATGACGGAGGCAGTCACAGGATTCAAGAGAACTACCACCATTATTTTATTAATAAAACTTTTATATACTACCAAGGCACATCGAGAACAAAGGCAGATAACTTGGTATACGTACACAGAGAACAGAATCACTAGAGATCAGCATAGGGAGCGAAGAGATTGGCTTTGTTTGTATAAGAATAAAGTTTTTCTTTAGAAAGTTTTAGAGCGATAGAACTTCTTGGCGAACCATAAATGATAAAATATATAAGCGATAATTGTAATAAATTAAAAGTATGCTGCCACCGGTAATTTTGTTCCCTTAAGACTAAAACGACTAACGCTAGATCTAAAACCAATAGACATATTCTATTTATAATATAACAATACAGTAAACCAGTAATCGAGTAACTTAGATAAACATAATTGAGTACTTATAAAGACAGGAATAAAATTATAACTGCTATCGAGGAAGATCGATAAAAGAGAATACAAAAGAGTAAGGATACCAATTAATAAGTAGCTTATTAGTAAATAGATAATTATGAATATCCATTCAGGTCCTTACTTTTTTCTTGTGTGTTTTCCACCAGACCGCTCACTGCCTGTAACATGCACAAGGTGCCCTTTGTACCGTGTACCATTAAACTGACACTCAGCCCATTTTGGTACCACTTGGTAGCATTACTTACAGCCATAGATGTAATGGACGATTTAGAGAATAATCTTTCGGCTTCTTTGAACTTTCTATTACGTTTGTCTGCTTTACTATTTGTGTTTTTGTTGCTGGCTAAATATCTGTCCCACCCACGGATAATGTTTCCGTACAACTGCGTATCCTCCAAGTAACTTCCTTCGAATGCGTATATCTGTCGTTCTAAGTTAGCTAACGTGTCCTGCAACAATACCATTAATATTTCAAGTCTTATATAAACAGAGCCAAAAGCATAAAAGAAAAAAGCAAGACGCAGTTTGTTTCTATAGGTTATGTTTATCCTGCATTGCATAGAAAAACACTAATATTATAAACTATGTTACACAGAATAGTACAAGAATCGTAAAACCTGATATTATAATAAAATATTAACAAGTATCCAGTGTAGTAGTCTAATTATTACGAAAAATCTAAAGCAAAAGCATAAATTTCTTGGCCTAGTGTATCTTTTTTGCGTTCTAATACATACTGCAATTTCCGCTTTGCGTTTCACAAGTTCAGCCAGTTCGGCCCTTAAATCCACCGAAGATTTCGTAGACATTATCTTAACTGTTCACAACGACGTAAATAAATATTATCCGTAAAACAGTAAATGTAAAAAAACATAAAATAGCCTTTCTAGAATGTTATGTCTACTTTTTATCGAAATGCCGCGAGATGGCACTAGTAACATATTCCGAATGGCGCTGCCCTCTGGTGGAGTACTTTATAAGCTCACAATTGGTTTGCAAGTGCAATTGATAAATCGTTAGAGTCTGCTTCATTTCTTCCAGTCTTTTCTTTTAGAATTTACACTGCATTTTTTATTTGAACAAAATTACATTATTACTGATCAATGTATTTATCGTTTCACCAAAAAATACAGCGTTAGGAAGTAAGTTTCAGTTGTTTTTGAAATATTTGTATTTGTCTCAACAATCCTGCCAATCTAGTTGCAGTAGATGGTTCGCGTGTACTCGATGGCATGATACTTCCTTTTCTGATGGAGTAAATTCCTTCAGGATTTGCAGTTTGCGGTCTGGCGTGAACAGGCGAATTTACAGCGGGAGTATTACGAGAAGCTTCAGTTGCTACGCACACGAAGCTGTTTCTCTCGTGCAACAGTTTCATCTGTTGCTTCAAAGCCAGCACCTTGAAAAATTTCCTTTTACTTTTCTCATTCGCAATGGTGCCTGATTCGAATACCGATTCAAGTCCTTCGAATAACTCATACCTCTTTGTAAAGACCCACTACGGCATTAATTTCTTCTTCCTTGGCTGACAGTTCTTCCTCGACAGCCACTATTTGCTTCGTCAATGATTTGTCATTGGTTTTCTCTACTCGTTCTTGTAGCTTTTCATAATTTCTAGTTAAAAAATTGAATAACTACATTCACCAGTTCAATTGTAGATTTAATAAAGAAAACTTACGTATTCATTTCTTCAAATTGATCATGCAACTTTATCAATACTTCTCTTATTCCTTTAGTATTATCAGTCACAGTTTGAACATTGCACGATCCATTATTCATATTCAATTCCTCCTGTAACGATATCCAGTTTCAAGTCTCTTATAACAATAATCTTAACAGTCATTAATTACTTGACGTTGCTTCAACAAAGTACTGGATGTCAAGTCAGGATTTCCTGTTATACTTTTACGAGAAGCTCTTGCCGTTTTGTCGTATCTCAAGCTTGTTTTAGTAAGAATACCATATCCATTCTGTTGCTATATAATTGACAAAAACTATTATCCAACATTCACCTCGAACAACAAAACCTATTAACCATAAATCAAGTACCTCATCTTCTTGCAAAGTTCCTCCAGATCTTTTGCAACTGGCAGCCACATAATTCTTTTGATTCTCACAATACTCTTTGAGATTAGGAATAGTAATGATTCTAGGTGTTTGTCGTTGAAAGCAATTAATAACTTTCGAACTTTCCATCATTTGTTTATCACTGTTATTATACTTTTCTGATAAACATCCGTTACAGTTTACAGTCGCGTCTCCTGGTGACTTCCTGTACCGATCATTGATTTGATCAAAGAGCGAAGAAACTGGCTTCATGCCTTTGCTCACTTTGCGAATAAGTAATGGCGTAATTCCATTGGCCATTGGTCTTGTTTTCATTATACTTAATACCTATGTAAAATATTTAATTAATTATAATTGTACTAATTATCATCATTCATAATAATCGACTGTATATATTTCTTTTTTCATACCTGTTGAATATTCAGGCCCAAGTTGTGACTTGGTGTTACGGAAGTGCCCACTACAAATGGTATATTTCGAAAGTTGAATCTGTTGAAGTAAGATCTACTGACTTGTTTAAGTTTCGATGCTACAGTTGGCATTTCATAGTTTCTAATGACAGTAGGATCGTAGGAAGACGTTGGATAAACTGATGATCTGTATCGACGTTGATGACTTTTGTAACAATCAATAGCTTCGTTCTGGACATTAGGCTGCTTCAGTTTGTAATCCTCAGGACAATTTTCATGGCAATTCACTTGTCTAGGTTTAAGATATACAATTTTTAGGTTAATTAAGGAAATATCCTAGTTTTAACACTAGATTGCCGGAGCAAGTCAATTTGACTCGTTTACGATTTTATTGCAATATATATAGAAAAATTTAAATATATATATGTAACAGAATATATATGTAAAAATTGTTCTGAATAAAGTTTGTTTGTAATAGAATTTTATTTTTCTAAAAAACTTCATTTTTGGTGTTTCAGTCAAATTGACTTATTTCAGGCAAAATAGGCAATATCCAACATCCAGAAATCTAGTGTTAAATATACATACTGTGTATTGTAATTGTATAATGATTGATACTGCGTCTCTTCAATTTCCTTGTTATTGCTTTCAAGCTTTTTGGATTGTTGTCTTAATTCGTCTTCGTGCTGAAGAGTGTAGGATACATCAGGTATTGACTTTTCATCGATCTTCAAGGCGTTATTGATCGATTGACAATGCTTTGATTGTTGATCGGCTTTGGAGTGTTTACTAGACGACAAAGAGACTGTACCACTTTCTGCAGCTTCGTTGTGATAAATTTCGACAACGTCGTTGCGATTTTTTGGCAATTTATTACAAAATCCAGGAGATTCTTCAGGCATCCGTGTAGACGGTATTGTTATTGTGTGTCCTGAAAAATCGATAGTCTAATATTTTATTGATTTTTATTAATGACAATCGTATGGTACCTCTTTGCTTTCTTTTCTTGAAATCTTTCTTGTCGGTTACGTTAGTATCTTTCGTTAATACTGTACTCTTTGAATTGGTACTTCTTAGTCGACCTTTCTTGCGCTTTATCTTTGACGTCATTGACATCGTGTCATCTATTTTGCTTATGGCAATCTTTTTGCTAATGGTTGCCGAATGCGATGACAGTGCTTTGTGCTTTCTTTCCGACTTTATTATCTTTCTGCGTTTTATCGTATGCGTATTCTCCGCACTGCCAGAAATCTTTAACACCAATTCTTGCTTCTTGCTTTCTGCCTTCGAAGACCTTATTGGATCGTTAATTTTTTCTTGATCTTCGATCGATGATCTTATTATTAGTTCCTTTGTATTCTCTATGTCCCTCTGTAAACCCTTTGAATATTCTATCAAATGCTTCTGGTAAGGATGTTGAAGAGCATTCGCGTCATCGACATCGTGTTCTCTGCAAGTCTGCAAAAAAATTGTATAACTTTGTAACACGCGTAATTTTTACTTTTTTCTTTTCCTTTTTAACTCCCGACTGTCCTGCCTGAAGACAGGCACAAAAGGGGAGTTATAAGTCAAAATGAAACCTCGTTTCCTTCCACGAAATATGGAAATTCTGGCGACGGCGAAGACGTTCTTTCCGTCAACGTATGAGTGACGTTTCTGGCTTTTATTCTTTTCAACTGTTGATATTCCGTATTGCTCTCTTCGTTGTCTTCAACAACGGCACTTTGCAATTTCTCTATTTTTGGTGACGACAATGAAGACTTAGGATCGCATCTAGGAGTTTTCCGCGTGAAATCTATTTAAAAGTTTTCTGTAATATTCAACATAATTTTGTATAACGTAAAATTCATCTTTTATACCAGTGCAGGTGTCTTCTTTGACTATCTCTTGCATCTTGTGTATCTCTTCAAAGAGACTGTAATAATTTTCATCAACCGCACAGGCAGTTTCCTGTAGATCCTTTGACTCAGCAGGAGATGCTTTAGCTCGTGGTGATTCGGATACAATTGATTTTTTATTCAAGTCAATTTGCTTGTTTGACTCAGCCGGTAACGTCTGTACTCCTTGGTAAATCATTTTCATATAATCCAGCTGAGATTTCAAAGAACCGCATCTTGTTTCTGCTACTTCCAACTGCTGTTCGAGTTCTATTTGATAAATAATAAATAACTATTTATTTAATTACTTAAATTGTTATTTCACACTAGAAACCTGTCAATCTAATATCAGGTCCACTTCTACTGGCAGTCGCTTCTCTTGGGTACAGCTGCGACATGTATTCTGTGAAAGCACCTGTACAAATAATAATAATTAGAACAGTGTTCTAGGTTCTTCAACAATCTTTTACACTGGATTAGAAATTTTGAGAATCATCTTCACGTCGTAGAATTAAATTTTTATTCTGCTGCGCGCTACGTCGCGCGTCATTACGCAAAACATAGAGAGAGTTTCAAGGGAAAATTATGTAAAAATATTTTGATTTATTTACCAGGAATCCACGTTTGCGTCTTAGTAATCTCCATAATGACAGAAGTATATTGTTTAATAGAGACACTCCATGGTTTATCGTTTTGAACTGTTGACACGCGTTGATTGTATGCTGCGTTGTCTTTCGGAAAAGTTGTCTATAGACTTTGTTCAACGTGTTAAATGTAAATTTTTCCAGCAAAATAAATGGACGTATAAAACCTCGGGAAACTGAAAAGATGAATTCGCAGGTTACAATGCCGGGATTCGTTACGTTATTCTTTTGTTAACACACGTCTTTTGTAACGAACATGACAAACAGTATCATATTGCATCACAAAGCTGGACGTTGAATGACAAATTAGTGAATACCGTAATATCGAATAAGGTACAATTTCATTTATTATTTTAAACAATTTTTATTCCTAATAAACTCTTAATTTACGTACGTAAAGTTTGTATATTCATTATATAGGAATTGCAGGGAGAGATAAGCCTGTACGAGGTTCTTTGCGAAAGATAAGTTTTTAGGTACGAATCATAATTGTTTTAAGAATGCCAAAGCATCGATTAACAACTAATCATTATCATCGCGCGAACTTCGTTTTATCTACAGGAAAAGAAATGCGGATAAAAATGATTCCAGTCTCTTACGAGAAGTGCAGTCGAATTGAACAGATAATGATAAGGCTCGAATCAATCGGAAAGTCTGTTGCCAACTTTAGCCACCAGAGGCGCCACTGTGATATTCCCAAGAATATTTTAGGAAGACGAAGATCAGCGTACCTGCGAGTTGCAAATGGTGGACGGCCTGTCACCGTCGTTTCGTTAACATCAGGTATGTGAATTTTGTTGGATACTTCGTCGTAAGAAATTCCCAAAGATTGCGTAGGGGTTCAGTAGGTATTAAAGAAACGTCACGACTATTTTTGTAACTTTGACAATCGATCTTTCTCTACGGAAACGATACTTAACGTTACGTAAAAAAAAGTTATTGTACAAGTTAAAAATAGTCACCCGGCGATCACGTTTATTTTCCCGCTTAAGTATTAGAAGAATCTCAACTAATTGTAATCCTATTCTTGATGGATTACGTATTTTTTTTACAGTCCTTGACTATTCCATCGATCCATACCTGGCGATAACCTATTTTTCCTCTGTACTGCATATAGTCACTTATATATGAGGGCGGTTGTGTAATCCGAGTGGGCAGGTATTTTCGCTGTAGCATATTTCGTCGCTGCTCCCGTTTACGCTGGCATTGTAAACATATTTATTCGTGGCTTTCTTGGTTCTTTCCAATGTTACATTGACGTTTGCTGATCCCGATGATTAGGTGGGTGTCACATGACATTGACATAGACTGGCCTTCCAAGAAAATACCGAGGCTAATTTTCCACTTTTGTCAGCTTTAATGTTATTATTCATTTCTGACTTTGATTTATAAGTATTACACAGTTCACGTTCAATGTTTAATCATATGTCGTCACAATCAGTTCATTCGTGACTCATTCGTGTACTCGATACTCTTTTATTATTTCTGAGGAGAGTGGGGAACTATTAGTAAACTGAGAGTGTCTTTTTTTTTGATAGAGCATCGGTAAACCTTTCTCCTGTAAAAATATTGAGCATTACAACAGATCATGTATGACAGGCAATAAACAACATTGTAGTATTGAGAACTCTGCCCTAGAGCACTGTTTTGTAATAGCCATATAGTATACATTATTCCATGACCTGGTAAAGCAGTGATGCTTATCTTTCAGTTGTACAAGAATGATTTGTAGTATTTGTGAATAAGAAATTATCATCTTACCATGGTGGAATAAACATTATTTACTTATCGCGTAAAACTTTGATAGGATTATCACTGGGCTACAATCCAATTAACTTTTTAAGCTATCTAAGTAAACATTGTTATCGGGTCACAATTTCTCTTATTAGTATTCCAAGGATAGGATACAGATAATATTCTGTTACTGATAAAAATTTTCTCATCTTGTGGCCCACGTCCTTGATTTTGAGAATACACTGCACTTCTAGGTGATGCAACATATTTTATTTCTCTTGCACGAATTATCATTGCATATAAGTAGTCAATAAGTCTACATATTCCATCATGTTTCGCATGATCACAAGGGAAATTTATTCTTACTCTATTCGTCACTGATTTAAAGTGTTTTTAGCAATCACAAAAGGACGCAAAGTATTATCTGCACTGCAGACATAGCAGGAAAAGTTAAAGATTTCCAATGACAGTATGCTTACATCGTGTACTTTGTATTGATAATGACATTCAATGATATTTTATTATATATTCCCAGTGTCCTGTCGGTCATAGTGTTATCAGTGCTGCTGGGAATAAGACATGAAATAGCTGAGTGAAGTTTGATCTCAAACAACTATTTGGTTTGATACAATGTTTACTGATTGGCCAAGCATCTAATCACATTCTCCAAAATCCCTAATCACAAGTAATGCGTAGTGCAGGAACAGAGTGTATCGGTAGCTCATTACATCTAACCAACTTGCAGTAATATTTACCAGTTGGAAGTAGCAGCAGAGTTTTGTAAACTCAATAATTAATCCTGTAAGAATTCCTAAAGATCCCTTGTGGCAATTAGACTTAAATTCTGATAACAGTATCAAATTCCTAGCCTTCATTAATGTTTTGCAAAATATACAACATGTCATAAATTTATCATTGGACTTTACTGTCACAGATATGATTACCGGCTTATCTGATTCTGCTAAACCATCGCGTGTAGCAATTCATACAAAGTGCAATTTGGCAACGAGCCTCCTTGTCAATTTATCTCGTACGTAATACCCAGTGGAAAAGATAATTATTTTTTTCAAGACGAAACGTCTTGTTTAGCGACCATTAAATCAATATTGGTCTGTCGCCGTGTAACTTTCTCATTACCAAATTATCAGTAACATTAGTAACTACTTGTAAAACACTGTGGCAATTCCAATACCGCAACAGGTTAACTTAACAACGCGTTAAAAATTATAAGCAAACACTTACCCAACTGTTTATTACGTTTCTAGTAAACGCGACACTCATTACGGCTTCATTAATTCGATACAGCCAGGCATATCAAACTTTCCTCCATATCTCGATCCTTCCCCTTACCGTTTCCTGGCTATTGGTCAAATCAATCAATTTCAACACGTATTTATTTTAAAAGTTGGCACATCATCCTCTGTTGCATAATCAAGTTCTACCAGATTCGCCCAAGCCTACCAATCCGCCGCCCAAGCCGTTTAAAACACTCCAAACCAAATCGCATTGCAGACGCACAAGACGCAACCTTTGTTTTTTCCTTTCCCATCGTAAGAAATTCAACTAGAAAACTATACCAAGGTCTAATTTGCCTTGCGTTACCAATTCGTTACGTAACACCAATTCCACGAGCATTAGTCTTAATTGTTTGTCCCTCGTTAGTCACGTCGAAGGTGATTACACACCTTTTTCCTCCTGACGTGCCTCCTTTTTTTTTTTTCTTTGATATAACTCGAACTGATAACAATAGAATTCCGCACGCTTGATCAGCATAAGTTTAACAGTTAATTAACTCTTTCCAATTCTGATTTATCGTGTTGAAACAGCGTATATCGTCACAGAAAATAGGCGTGGTATTGAGGCGTGTGATAACGTCACACTGTCTGTTGTAGATAAGACCAGACAACCTTGAGAATACTCATGAGACATACATTATTTCTGCACAGACGCAAACAGAGTGCTAATATATGTTGGGAAAGATTGATTCCTTAACGGTTTATCGATAATAACCGGTGCCCTGTTGTGTTATCTAACAAAATCTGATTCGGTCATTGGTTTACGTCAAATGCAATTTGTCTACTGCTGTTGCTTTTGGCTATGTTCATGCGGCTGAAACTTCTACTGGCCGGTTCATGCTGCTTTTAATTCATGAAGAAAGTCAAAAGTTCAGTCAGTCTGTTAGTTGATCAGTTGAAGTTGTGAACTAGAGACGGACTGCTGCGTACGTGGCATTTTCTTTATTATACAGGGATCACGTTATCTTTGTATTATCAACTATTGAATTTGTCAATTGGATTATATTGCATTGTCATATCTTTCTAATCTGAATTAGCCTTGTTTCATTGCCAGTTTATGTTGATGGATTAAGGATGTTGTGATACCGAAGTTGGTTGTGATATTGTTTAGTGGATTTGAAGAAGCCGAGTGGTACTAGTGGGTTTGTTTTCTTTTTACAGGTCAAAATGCATCGGGCTAGAACAGTATTCAGTTCCTTGGCCCCCTTGGCCCCACGTATCTGTGGGACTGAGAGGTTTGCCTCCTGGTTGGTACGTGGTCATCCCTTGACTAGGAATAGTCAGGTGGTTGTTGCTGCACCTGTTAGAAAATACAACAGTCCTGCAGCAGCGGAACCCTTCCTCAATGGTAATTCCAGCTCTTACGTTGAGGAGATGTACAATGCCTGGCTTCAAGATCCTCACAGTGTACACGTGGTTGGTATTGTTGATATATTACTGGTTTTTATTGTTAAGAATTTGTTGTTAGTTGTTTAACTTATTATTGGCGTTGTTTCAGTCCTGGGATGCCTTCTTTCGTAACAGTACTGCTGGGGCTATGCCAGGCGTCGCTTATCAGGCACCTCCATCCCTTGCACCGAGCTACAATCAGGTACCCCTTGGAGCATTAATGCCCCTTGGCGGTGGAAGTCAGATTAGTCAGGTTCCTATCAATGAGAAGATCATCGATGATCATCTTGCTGTTCAGGCTATCATTCGATCCTACCAGGTATGCTTCATCGTAAAGTCGTTTTAGTTAAAATATTGAGGACTTCCCTCGAAAGCTGTAACTTTTTCTTACATCTACTGTCTAAGTTGATATCGTTTCAGTACCAGCCATCGTATTAGTATTGTTTTATCTTTATGGTTGCATTCTTCCTTTTAGCCAAGTACTGACATTTATCCTTGTTGTTCAGCTTATATTCTTGGAACGCGAGATCAATTATTTGAAACCAGCAACCGGTTTCATGACACTGTCACAATTAATTCCAGCAATTCTTTATACACTCGTGTACTTCTTATACCAATTTAAACATCAACAACAGACTGCTGTTCATAATTTTCTTTTTACTTTGTCCCAAAATCTGCAACCTCAATTTTTCTATACTTAAACTTCGCACACCTACTTATCGAAGCAATTAACAGGTAATGAAAATAATTGGGTCGTTAGTAGTGTATACACCAACTAAGCACCTCCCACTTTGTCGTTGTATCTCTATTATTATTGTATTATTTAAACTTACTGTGAATTGAGGTCACAGATTGTTTTTTCATAGATTTCAATTAGCACCGTAAACTCTTTACCAAAGCATATCAATGTTTCATGTAATTGCCGTTGATTCACATTAGATTCATACTTGCAGCATGTCTTTAGCAATGGACAATCTATTTATATGTGTAATATGTTCAAGGGAAGTCACGAATCTTTGATTATGCATGGGTTAAGTGACATATTATTATCTTGTTTACATGATAACTGTTACATCTGTATGCTCGGGGCTATAATGCATTACAAGATACACTATCATCGTGCAGCTATACCTTGGCATTGCTTGAATGAATTGGTAACTGGAGAAAATCTCTTGTGACACATCAATAATCAAATCGATTGATAATCCAACGTCGATATTTGCATAATAGCCTCCTAACCTCTTTCTCACTTTTATTTCAATATCACACTACCGCAGTCGACTGCGTCTTCTACCTCAAGCATGTCTCTCGCAAAACTATTATTTACTTTTCAAAATTAAACATTCTTTCGCCACGCAATGTTTGCTCTATCGGCTCGTTTACCAATTTGACGAAATTAATGTTTGTCGATCAACGAGGAAGAAGCGGCAGTATTTTATGTTATCATTGTGTAGTGATGTACGCGCATAAAGCTGCAGTCATTGTCTCTTTTGACACTGTGGACAAAATTTCCTCACAAGCCACTCCAGCAAGAAAATGACAAATAAAAGAAACAGAAGGCGCGATGACTACCAAAATATGAAACAGAAGGCGATGACTATGCGTCTACTGTAAACTGTCAATCTGTCAATCGTAAATCAGTCAATTGTAAATCAGTTGTGCCCTTTACAATTGGATTGGCTGTGAGCAAGCTTTCTCCTGCGTTCAGTGACACTTTGTACTGTCAAGTGTGGTAGAAATGAAAGTGTCTAGCAAAAAAGAAGTAAAATATTTATTAGCGAACGATTAAACCATGTGGGTTTCTGTGGGGGATGTTCTTCATTGACACATAGGCTCGGGGTCATTTAGTCGCTGATCTGGATCCACTTGGTATCATGCAAACAGAAATGGTACACACACATTATGCGGCCCGCAAAGGCGCCCCAGAGCGTGTTCTACGACAATACATGCTTGGTAAGGGTTAGAAACCACTTTTCACATACTTATCCCTCAGTCGAGTAAAGAGTCAATTGAGATCTTGACATTTTTAATGACACTACCTAGTTCATTTAACGTACCAATGAATGATTGTTATATATGAAGGAAAGTCAGTACAGTCATCCTACGCAATGTAGCTGCTAGGGGGCTGTAGGGGAGTATAATTCTGGGAAATGAACCCCCACTACTCTGTAAGGCGCTGGATTGTTGCGTATGTTTTTTTTTAACTGTATCTGTGAATTTCGTCAGCTACACGCAAGGAGGAACCGTTCCTGACGTCTTGGACTAATTCTTGTCTTGTCCTTTGAGTGGGGGAAGTTCCCAGCTTAAAGGGAGGGGGAAGTGGTCACATTGCGGGCGATGACTGTATATTATACATTAGGAAACTCTTGTCTTTACTCGATGCAGGAATAAAACGTCATTTTACATACAACTTATGGTTCTTACAGAAGAGACACTGTCGCCTCCTTCGACTGCACTTTCCTCCAGGGGAAGATCAATCTATTTCAATGACAGCTGAGATTAAATTAATTATTAATTAAGCACAAGGTCCTATGGTAAAAGGCAACGTCATCACTGCTTGTTCTTCTGAGCAGCTAGCTTGTGATTTAGCTTCAAACGATTAACGTCTTTTGGAATTTAATATATTGCTTGAAAAGTACTTTGTGATACCTTTAGGGAATTGGTTGCATAAGATTTAGTTATTTATTCGATTATGCAGTCATTAATGAAGGAGGCGTTAACAGTCTTTTCTGGTAATCATAAAAGATAAATACTGATACTGAAAGTGCATTATGGTTGGGGTCAATGAATGATGGTGACGTCACGTCTAAAGGTAAAAGGAACTTATTGTTTTTCGCGAGAAAGTATATAATGGCTGTCGGTGTCGACGGTGTCTGTCCCATGCGTACTCTGATTAATGGAAATGTTATTGTTTATTCAGTCAGTGATTACGTATTCGCGTGACTGCACAGGAGAAATGTTATCAGGCTTTTTGTCTTACAGTGGATCAATTTCAATTGAACCTTTTGCGAATCAACGTTTATGTTTTCCCAGATAGCAATTAGATATTCTCAGAAGGTACTTGTAATATTCTCGGTAGATCCCAATGGATTCTGAGGATATGCAGAGAAAATTCATGTTCTAAGAATATCATTTTGCTATCTAGGTTCACTCAGGATGTCAATAGTCAAAGAATTAGGGTCGTTCGTGGAGATGATTAATGTAGTTTTACGTTCCCTGGGTGTTCTGCGTTGTATGTTTTAAGGGATGCAGGTAAGAAGGGTTGCATGTTATCTTCTCTTATCTATTCAGTTTGTGCACGTTTTGATTGGGTGTTCTTTTTGTCTATTGCTTTCTCTAATTGCTTACTTTGTCATTATGGATATTAATGCATGGCATATATATGTGTATTTAGTATGCATCAGGCGTTACATTGTCACTTGAATTTTTTTTATTATCTTATCAGTGATATATATTTCATGTATATGCAGCCAAAATGTAGCGGTTGGCTTTGACAGCTGTCAAAGTCTTGACTGACGTTTTGTTGCTTGATGACACTTTTTTTTTATATACGCAAGTTTCTTTTATCTGGGAGGTGTTAGCTGGTATTTTTAATACTTATCTCAGCATCGAATTTACATGTCCCACTTGATTATTGTAATCAATTTTGATTTTGGAAGACGCATTCATTATTTTTTTGTTTTTCTTGATCTTAACCGAGACTCTCATTATCATTGTCATTCTTGAAAGTTAAACTCTTGGCCACGTAATGCTGAATGATACGTTCAGAAACGTAAGAGTTAATGATTTTGCAACATAAAAAAGAAACTAATTCTAAGGGCGCAACGCTTTTTTATCTTTTTCTCTATTTATTTATTTAATTATTGTGTAACGCTCTTGGAAGTAGTTCTTAGCTATGTTTATAATCATATTTGGTATTCACGTACTTGCCACGAGAGACCTGTGATTTGTCGAGGGCTGGCAAGATTGTTTTATTTATTTATTTATTCTTTTTTATTGTACCTTTTCTTCAGTAACTGACAACAGTGACCTAACGCATTGTGTTTCGATTTACATGAATTTACCAGCCCGCGACAAACTCGCATTAACATTACCACGAGGTTCGAAACGATTGAGTCATTTAAAAGAAAAAATCTGGCCCGCTTGAACGTGGCATTGAATTGACAGATCCGTGGGCACCATATCGCTAAATTGGATCCACTCGGAATCAACAGCGCTGATCTTGACGATAGGCATCCTCAAGAGTTGCTCTATAATCATTACTCATTCGGTAAGCGAACAAAAAAGAAAAGAATACGTCGTGTCGGCAGAAGTCAATGCACAATTTTTCTCTTATTACTTATTATTACTAGTTCCTTAGATTAGTACTCTTTCAAGTATCCAGTTCACGACAATTGCGTACAGCGGACTGATCAGGATTCCAAAAAAGACTATAAGTAATGAAAAAGGAGAATTTTTTCAAAAATTTCATATTCTGTATACAGTGGTACTATCTTTATTGTTTTTCTCTCTCTCTCTCTCTCTCTCTGATCAGTCTTCTGTCGTTTGGTAGTGCGTGTTTGATTATCACGTTATGTCGTTACCTTTTTTTTTCGAATACGTGTTATCAGTGGCTTCACTCAAAAAAAAAATAATCCGTTACCCACGTAGACCACAAGAACAGACCGTCGTGACGTTAAGTAGATGGCTCTTGAAAATCCAAAAATACTTATGCGTTATCTGTTATCGTTTCGTCGAAAAAATGGGAAATTCTAAATTACGATCTCTCCTCGTAAACGAAGACGTTTTACGCTTTGTCGCTCCTTTTTTTTGATTTCGTTATCGGCAAAGTCAAGCGACAGCAGCGCCGCGCGTGGCGAATTTTTCAGGCTTCGGTTTGACAGGTCGGCGGAGGAAATTGATGGAAAAATAAATAAAATAAAAATAATAAAAAAGATAAGAGAGCAACACGATCCTTGAGGAGTTGCGTTTATTTGTCAATTATTTGTTTCTTTTAATTTTGAAAAATAAAATATTTTCATTAGAGAGTAAGACTTTCGTTTAGGAACTCATGGAATCTTTTCTTGTTTTTAATTGGAAAAAGAACCTGAAGGATTCGGTTTTCAGTCTGAGTATTGATGTCCACAGGGAAGAGACCCCGCACTACTTACTCGCAGGAACTTCAATATCGAGTAGCTGCCCTTATGAAAAGTATGTAACTATTAAAAAAAAAATCACCCAAACTCAAATCCCAATTTCGACTGTAATTCATTTTACACGTTGGCGTTCTTCCCGGTGTATACGCACTGTCGTTCAGTTTTTTGGGATATCGTATACGTCCAACTGATAACTGGGACTTTCTGTAGCTTTTTACTATATTGCCATATACATTTATTAGATTCTTGGTGAATAAGACAGATGAATAACGGCTTTTTCGGGGGCTCACAATTGTGCAAGCGCAGATTACTTGGTATCACGGCAGTAACTCTGTATTCACGTTTAACATGCAACTGGACTGCTGAAGTGTTCCGGTGGCGGTTATTATTATTCTTTTCAGCAACTTTATTATCTCTCTCTCTCATTTTTCTTTGCATTAAATTCATCATAAACTTCTTATCCGATAACCGTCGTGCTTCCGCGAAATCGAAGAATGATCTGGTTTTTTTCAATTTTTATTTCACTTTGAAAAAATTTGAAAATTTCTAACACCGTCATGATTACGTGAACTCTGTTATATGCTGAAATACTCTAATTAAAGAAAAAAAGAGAAAAGTATGACTGTCGCATCCTTCACTTATGGTTTCACTTGTTCGCTCTAATTTTTGTTCGCTCAAATTTTTGTTTCTCTTCAGCACCATTAATTGTCTCGGCACCCTTGTACACGTTCGATTTACGTTGCGCAGGTTTTTCGTATCCTCATGGATCTTCGAATATTCGTGTACCTACTTCTGCATACGATTGTGGTGTACCTTCACTTCCGGTTGTTTGAATCGTCTCCAAATCTCTACGTATGATTCTTCATTTTCCTTTGCGAATGTTGTCTGTGGGATTTTCTCTTTCTTCTGTCGAGTTGCAAAACTGATTTTTCTTTTTCTGTATATACGTAATCTTTCGCATCTCTTGTTCTGCCTCTCCCCCTTCCTCCGTCCCCCCCTCTGGTAGCTCTTGACCTTTTTGTGATTCATTGCAAAAAAAGAAACCACTCCTTGCACAGTCTCCAGCAGTCTCAAAAGGCAACGGATATCCTGTGCCTCCTTGCATGACGATAAAAAGTTTTTTACTAGACTTTGCTTTCACGTTTTTTGGTATTTAAAGAAAAAAGAAACTAATATCGAAGTAACAAAGAAGTATTAGCACTAACAAAAAGATTTGTAGTTTAATTTGTCGGTGTTAGAGGAGGGTGGTAGATCATTTTAGTTTATCAGCTTCGGGTACGCATTGCGTTTTTTTTTTCTTAGGACGGTAAGAAGTCGAATGACGTTTACGAGAGATGAAAAATTTCAACTAAAAAGACACCGTTTACACACGTGAAGTTATATGCTGTTGATTTTTCTTGTACATTTTCAGTATCAGTCTAGTAAGAAGAATAATGGCACTTTTCGTTACGATACATGGAACAAGCAATGTCATGGTCCTGGTTATTACTGTCTTGTCAAATTTCATTCAGTCATCGTTGCACTTGTCATTGTTTATAGCGTGCAAAAGATTGTTGTTTACGAAACGAAAGGAAAAACAAACAAAGAAAAAAACAAAGAGAAAAGATAGATAAAAAATTTGTCAAAATTTTCAGTCTCAAAATGTCCTCTGGGTATCGTTCCTGTGTGTGTTCTCCTACGACGTAATGAAATAAAAAAAATGACAGCTTTCACACGTACATTGGGACTGTGACATTTTGTTGCGTTTGCGTGTACTCCGCGACGGTCGCAGATTAATTTATTTTGATTTTTCCCCCCTCCCCAAAAAAAAAATAAAATCAAACAGAGGAAACGGATATGGATCGTGTTTTCAAATTGCCATCGACCACCTTCATCGGTGGCAAGGAGAAGTCGTTGCCACTGAGGGAGATTCTCAAGCGACTGGAGTCTGCTTACTGCGGTCACATAGGCGTGGAGTTCATGTTCATTAATTCTCTGGAACAATGCAACTGGATCAGACAGAAGATGGAGACACCCGGTATAATGGAGATCACGAACGACGAGAAGAGACTGATTCTCGCGCGATTGACGCGTGCCACTGGGTAATTTTTTGTTAATATTTTTCCTCTCTAGCTGTAATTGTTGTTGATTTTTCATACTGACTTTGTTTTGACAGCTTCGAGGCATTCCTGGCACGCAAATGGTCCTCCGAGAAAAGATTTGGTCTGGAGGGATGCGAGATTCTGATTCCTGCCATGAAGCAGGTCATCGACAAGTCCACAGAATTGGGCGTGGAGTCGATTGTCATGGGAATGCCACATCGTGGACGTCTAAACGTCCTGGCTAATGTCTGTAGAAAGCCCTTGAGTCAGATCTTCACTCAGTTTGCTGCACTGGAAGCTGCTGATGATGTAAGCTGAGGTTTTCGTTTGATAAACGTTAATGAACCCTGTTAGGATGGTAGAAAACGGAAGTGGATGATATTGACTGATGAATTTGTGTATCAGGGATCCGGAGACGTGAAGTATCACTTGGGTACTTACATCGAGCGTCTTAATCGAGTTACCAACAAAAACATCCGATTGGCTGTGGTCGCTAATCCATCTCATTTGGAAGCTGTGGATCCTGTCGTACAAGGGAAGACTCGTGCCGAACAATTCTATCGTGGGGATGGCGAGGGCAAGAAGGTCATGTCCATTCTTTTGCATGGCGACGCTGCTTTCTGTGGTCAGGGCATTGTTTTTGAAACTATGCACTTGTCTGACTTGCCGGATTACACCACTCATGGAACAATTCATATTGTTGTTAACAATCAGATTGGTTTTACTACCGATCCTAGGCATTCCAGATCTTCGCCTTACTGTACTGGTTAGTAGAAAGATTTATTTTTATTTTTTTTACTTTATTATCTCTGTGGATTCTATTGTTGTTTATATTTCTTTTGTAGACGTTGCTCGCGTTGTCAACGCTCCCATCTTCCACGTGAATTCGGACGATCCTGAAGCGGTGATGCACGTCTGCAAAGTCGCTGCTGAATGGAGGGCGACCTTCCACAAGGATGTTGTTATTGATATTGTATCTTACAGGCGCAATGGACATAACGAAATTGACGAACCCATGTTCACGCAGCCTCTCATGTACCGTAAGATCAAGAATACTCCGCCGGGTCTTGACCTGTACGCCAATAAACTCATCAATGACGGTGTTGTCAGTTCCGAGGAAGTCAAGGTTGACAAACTTTTTTATCTTACTATACCTTGTATTCACAAAGACAATATTTGTACGGGAATACAAGATTTTGTTTTTACTATTAGGACGTTAAAGACAAATACGAAAAGATCTGCGAGGATGCTTACACCAATGCCAGACAGGAAACCCACATCAAGTACAAGGACTGGCTCGACTCGCCCTGGTCAGGATTCTTCGAGGGTAAGGACCCTCTGAAGGTATCGCCCACCGGCATCAAGGAAGACACCCTGGTCCATATTGGCAAGAAGATGTCATCTCCGCCTCCGAATGCTGCGGAATTCGTCATCCACAAGGGTAAATGATTTTTAACTATTTTTATCAACCAGGTACAGGTTACTGTTGTGTTGAACATTTGTCAAATTTCTTTTTTTCTTTTCAAAAGGTATCGAACGTATTTTGAAATCTCGCATGGAGATGATCGAGGCTAGAAGCGTCGACTGGGCTCTTGGCGAAGCCATGGCTTTTGGTTCTCTTCTCAAGGAAGGCATCCACGTGCGACTGTCGGGTCAGGACGTCGAAAGAGGTACCTTCTCTCACAGGCATCATGTACTTCATCATCAGACAGTGGACAAAGCCACCTACAGACCTTTGTGCTACCTCTACCCGGACCAAGCACCGTACACAGTCTGCAACAGTTCACTTTCTGAATTCGGTGTTCTTGGTAAACATTGTTTTTCTCTTTTAACAATCTTCGTTATTGTTTAAACTCTAGCAAGTGGTAGTGAACAAATGATTTGTTCACAGGATTCGAATTGGGATACTCAATGACTAATCCTAATGCTCTTGTATGCTGGGAGGCTCAATTCGGTGACTTCAACAATACCGCCCAATGTATTATCGATCAGTTTATCAGCAGTGGTCAAGCTAAATGGGTTCGTCAATCTGGTCTTGTGATGTTGCAGCCTCATGGTCTTGAAGGAATGGTAAACAATTTGTTGTTTTGACAATTATTTATTCAGGGTAAACATTCCATTGGTGACAGTACCTGATTTTTATTTTAACTTCAGGGTCCCGAGCACTCGAGCGCTCGTCTTGAGCGTTTCCTGCAGATGTGCGCCGATGATCCTGACTACTTCCCACCCGAGAGCGAGGAGTTCGCCGTACGCCAACTCCACGACATCAACTGGATCGTAGCCAACTGCAGTACACCTGCTAACTACTTCCACATTCTTCGCCGACAGATTGCCTTGCCCTTCCGCAAGCCCTTGATCCTCATGACTCCAAAATCGCTTCTTCGTCATCCGGAAGCTAGGTCCAGCTTTGACTTGATGACCGAGAACACCCAGTTCCTCAGGATTATTCCTGAGGAGGGCGTCGCTGCTCAGAATCCCAACAAGGTCAAGAGGGTACTCTTCTGTTCTGGCAAAGTTTTCTACGATCTGAAGAAGGCTCGTGCTGAGAGGCAACTGGAGGACACCATTGCTATTACAAGAGTCGAACAGGTAACGTATAACGTCATCTCCGTCGCTGACGAATTCATAATGATCTTATAATTCTTTAAGGAATGATAAGAAAATGTTATCTCATTTTTTTTCTACAGATTTCACCCTTCCCGTACGACCTTATTAAAAAGGAAGTCGCTAAGTATCCAAATGCTGATCTGATCTGGGCACAGGAGGAACACAAGAACCAGGGTGCCTGGACGTACGTACAGCCCAGGTTCCAGACTGCATTCAACGGAACGCGTGACGTTACGTAAGTAACAGTTACATTGATATATTACATATATTATTCGTTTTCTGCAATTTTATCCAAGCACTCTGCAAGTGGATTTGTCAAAATTTCTCTAAACCGAATATATCAATCTTTTTCACAGTTGATGACAGTAACGGTTATCAGCAATTAAAGTATTGTTTATCGTGGGAATCGTTTAAGAAACAGCCACGACGAGGAAATAAGAATTTATATATTTTTATTTGTCAATCAATACACATTGCACTTTTATTTCGGTGTCACCAATTTGCTACTGTTGACATGGTCCACGTTTTTTTTTCTTTTCTTCTTATCGTACGTTATTAAATGTTGACGATGTGCGACTGCAAGTTGCACCTTTCGCAAGCTTTCAACAATTGTATACGTTGACTCGTGATTTTGAAAGAAAAATACAGAATCTAGATCTCGTGCTTTCGTTTTTCACAAAGTACAGTAAATAAAATTTGGGCCATGTTGCAGTAGCAGAGGTGACACGAGCGCGGGTGAAAATAGTGGCGGGTGGTTTAGTGGCTGGTTTTCATCGTTTAAGTCGTCAGAACCGGTGAAAGCGACAGAATCGCAGTCGACAGAGCCAGAAAAGCCAAAAGAGAGAACAGTGAGGTAATTTTTGAGAAACGTTTTTTTACGCCGCGACACTTGAAGATCGGAGCTTTTCAGTTAGGCTGGATTTGATATGGAATGGCGAGCTTTTTTGTAAAGCATTCGACAGTGTTAGGAGATTGAAAAAGAAAAAGATGGACACCCGAGAACAAGTGGAGGAAGAATAATTGTCTTTTCTTTTCAGGTACGCCGGACGTCCCACCGCAGCGTCGCCAGCCACCGGAAGTAAAATGCAGCATCTCAAAGAACTGAAACAGTTACTGGACGACGCCCTCAATCTTTAATTCTTTGATAGTTACTGTGTAGCGAAAAAATTTTATTTATTCTTCTCCCTTTATCATAGAATTGTTATACAGATCGTCCTACCCCTATAAAGTAACGTAAGATCAGTCATCGTTGTCTGAATAATTTCACGTAGCATCCCCCCCGCATTAGCTTACCCCAATTGATCTTGTAAATGAATTTCTTCTTTTTTTCTAACACTAACGCAAAATGCAATAATTCTTCTGACCTTTTTAAGTTTACGCCAAATGGTAATTGTGCCGGGAAATTCAAACGGTCGGATAAGGACATTAAACACGAAGTAGTATAATAATGCTTCAAGCGTGTAATAATTTTTTGTTTCTTTTTTTGGTTTCCTTCTTCGACGTTATCTCTTTCGTCGTGCGTCAATTATTCGATTTTGACTTTTTCCTGTGCGCGTCGTGACAATGCCAGATTATTTATTAACTATTTATTCCCGAATAAAAAAAAATGACCGGCATACAACCTAACGTCATTATCACGACGCGAAGATTGCCAGGGGGCGTGGTCGAAAAAATAGAAATTTGTATTTTGCGTTAGTTCTTGAAAGGCGCAAATAATCACGGATTTCTATACTTTCTCTTTAGTTTTTTTTTTCGTTTTCCTTTCGAATTAAAAATCGATATCTCAAGTATACCCGCGAAATGTAAAGATTGATATTCAAGTATTATTTATAATTTATGCTTAACCACTGCGTTGTGAGATTACAGGGCGATTAATGGCGCAGAGCAAGGTACAGGGAGTTACAGGCGAAACTTTTCATGACTGTGTCAATTTCGGCCTGCGATAAATAATCAGGGGACGCTGAATTTCACGCGATTACGTAAAACGGGGATGCCAACCACTTTAACTTTTTATCGTCGCTGTGTTTTTGTAAAAAATTAAATGATTGGCAAAGCGCGTCGGTATATACATATATAAGGGACAAATATGGCGGACGCGGCTAGCCGTGATTTTTTTGATCGGCTTATCGCGTCTACCAACGTCAGAAGTACGCATGAAAAGTTTCTCAGGGACTGTTACAGTGCGGATTATTAAGATAAAAGTAAAGTTACAATTTAAAAGAAAAACTACAAAAAGAAAATGAAACGTTATCACGAACAAAAAAGCCTTTAGCGATATGAATTAATATAATTTTAATATCGATTCCAATCAGTGAATCATTACTTCGCGCTAGACGTTACGTAGTCTCTTAATGCACAGTATTTATGTTATCTCAATCTTTAATGTAATTAATGAAAATTATTAATTTCTTCGAATTAATTAACACGTTGGACCTCGAGACGCAATAAGAGATTCGAGCTATTTAAAGGCTAGCACTAGTGGCAATGCGTAACGTTGCTTCTTCTCTTTTTTTTTGCTTATGGAAAAAGAATTAATTACAATTCACAACGCAACAGGGTATTGCGATCTCCTCTTCTGTCCCGAATGGTATTGATCTTATCGATCGATCAGGCTGCAGCGGCATTTAAACTTAGGATCTTCTAGACTTGCGACGCGGTCCAATATTAATCCGTTGTAACTATTTCGCTCGACACTAATCGTATTAGTTTGCATAATGTTGTAATTTAAATGGAAAGAAACTTTGTGAATATTTATCTAGACCAATGAAGTCCGATTGAAAGTAATCAATGATTATAGGCTATATTTTATTTAGCGAGGAAAATCAAGATATTAAAGATACACGGAATAATGTAGCCTCCTGTTGATTTCAATTAAATTTTACCTGAAACCCGTGAATTTTCGAGATTTTATCAATCAGAGATGAATCCTGCATACTTCAGTTGCCAAAATTCAGTATTTTTCAATCGTCCCCTTTTTTGTTGTTGTCCAAAATCGTTATCACTCTGCAAAACTCTATGCGCATCTTTATGCGAAAATTCCCTGTTTTGGCGAAAAACGATTTTCGGATTTTGCACCTCGAGTGGTCAAAAATCAATATTTTTCATTTGGCCTCCGCTCCTGTATCTTTCTCCCCATCCTCTTCCCCCTCCACGTCTTTTGCTCTCGCTCTCTCTCTCTCTCTCTCTGCCTGTTACAGGAGTGGGCGAGGCCAGGAAGACCACAAAAATCTAGTTTAGAAAATTGTTATTTTACTTATTGACAAGGGTAAGGTAGTATCAAGGAGATGATACTTTCAATCTCATCCAACATCTTTATTTATTTAAACTAAATATCCATTGTTCACTTGTTTGTTTAATTCCTTTTAAGTTTCCCTTACAGATTTCCTTGTCATAGCTTCGTACAGTCGTTACTCGAATGCAGGCATATATACATTATTTCCTCAGCAATATTTTTTCTTCTTCCATCTCTCCGTCAATTCCTTCTAACGCGCAGCAAGCCGTTATTTCGATTTTAGCAAAGAAATTTTATTTCACCCGTTAAATAGCGACAACTTAATCGTAACTCGATAGTCGGTGTTAACTTACAGTCTACTTAAGATTAAAAGATCTTTTTTTTTCGTTGTTTTCCTCTGGAAAGCAGAAAACTCGCGCGATCACTCTCGATGTTTTGTAAAAGAGAAAATTTATAACCCGCCCGCCATTTTGGGCAGACCAACGGTTTGGGAGTTAAGAACCCGGAGGCCACGTCAGCGAAAAAAAAAATAGTCGTGGCGACGAGGAAAAGAAAAGAAAAGAAAAACAAGAAAAATAACCTGGCGACGTAAAAGCTTCGCCTGGCAATTCTCTAACGTTATACAGAACTCGTCTCTTCTCTTGATAAAGTAATATCTCAATCTCGATATATCAATATCTCAAATTAATTCTTTTCTCATTTCTTCTTCTCTTGTCGTTGCATCCTTTAATTGAACTTTTACCACCAGATAACCTCAAAACGTTTAACAACAATAACCACCGCACAAGACAGAGTACGGCTAATGCAAAATATAATAGCTGTAGCTACGTAAACATAACCAACAATATATTCAAAATATATTGCAGCAGTTTACAAGAAGAGAAGTGCGATCTCGAGAAGACCGAGTACCGAAAGAAAGAAAGAGAAAAAAAGAAAAGAGAATTTTGTATAAACTCGAGAAAACAAAATTATATAATAAAACGTTCGTCATCGTTAATGATTTCAAACGCTTTTACCAGTGACGATCAGATTCGTTCTCCTGTATATATATAATATTTTTGCATTTTTCTTGTCGTTCATCATTTCAAAAAATCGGTACGCGATTCTCGATGGCTGATCAACAGCGAATTGATTGACCTTGATAAATAGTCGTGATTAACATTACGGTAAAGTTTTAATTTATATAGTCAGTTCGAAGTGAGTGAAGTAAGCTCTTAGTAATCGGTCTGTCCAAGCACACTGTACATGATCCTCTTGAAGCTGTTGCTCTGATGAATTTTCTCGCCGTCATCGCTAATGGCGTTTACCTGAAAATAAGAATTTAAGGTTGAGAGGCGGGAAAATTTTTTTTAAATATCTAAAGTACTAGTATTACCCAAGTTGGCGCATGCGCGTAGCCTGTACCGAGTACTACTTTTTGAATTGATATTTTTTATTTACATATGTGTACAAGCATACCCAGCAAACACATAAAAGCGGCCCAGTACTTAACCGTTACTAGGCCATTGATAGGTGCAGTGGGCCTGTAAGGGGCCATCACTGGCCCACTCTTATGTGTTTGTTGGGTATTTATCTGTATGGTATTTAGGTTCTTTGTTTTTTATATGTACAGTGTGAGTTTACCAAGTATTATATATGCAGATATAATATATATACAGTGGAGTCCAAAATAAGTTGATCCCACTTAAGTTGACTTCCCCTCTGACAGGTTTCCCCCACCACAGGTATATTCCTTTGCAGAGCAGTGGACAGTAAATCAAGACTGATCAGTGGAAAAGTGGGGATGGCAGGGAGGGTCGACTTTAAGGGAAGTGCCCTGAACCCAAGAGGTCAACTTACCTGAGACTGCACTTTGTTATAGATAGTAGTACTCGTTTCAGGTTAGAAAAAAAATTGTGCAAAGCTGATTGGTTTGTGTTGCAGCAGTACAAGTAGACACACAGTTGGACGTACAATTGGCGTGTAAATTTAGAAGTCGTTGATGCGATCCTTAACGAAAGGGAGGGGGAAGGGACGCCTATATCCACCCTTGATCAGACAGATAACATGGAACAATTAATTAATCATGCTGAAGGGACGAAGGATCAAAATTACTCTTTCTCTTTGAAACGTTACAGGTATCGGTATGATTTTTGAAAATATTGAAAGTACGAACGTCAAATAATAGTATTACGGGCAGCAGACCTTGAGAGCTTTATTTATATATATATCTTTTTTTGTTTCTTTTTTTTGGAAGGAAAGTAGTCATGCATTGGCATGCGAAAGCCATGACGTCGATATGGTACACGTTTGCGTAATAAGTGGTACGCGGGCCAAAGTAGCCAGGACAATGTAAATTTTGGTCTGTAAAAATGTTTAATGTTGCGCAAGTCAACGATACTTACGTACGCGACACCGGGACTCTTTGGGGATGGTTGAGGAACCTGGGGAAAATTTTGAAAAATTATTTTAGGTTAGAATTCTTCTTTTTTTTGTAGTGTATGCGGGAAATTGAGTTATGGATCTCTTTACCCTGTTCTGATTTGCCCTCTGTGGAGAAAAGACGCCGGTGCGCACGGGCTGTCTTACTTCCTGGACAGTGTCGCCTAGTGCCTCCTCCTGGAGTGCCTTGTAAGCTTCGCTCTTACTCGGATCGTACTTCAATGGCTTCTTCAAAGCGCTGTATAGTTTACGTGGAAATGCTTAATGTAATTTCGCGTTACTTGTAGGTTCACGATAGCCAATCTTGTTATTACTGCCAATTTTAACGCGTTATTCGCGCATTATTCACGTGCAATTTTTGTTCTTCTACGTTCTACGTGCAGAGTAACGAACGAAAGCGTATTGTTAGAGAATTGCGATTCTAACAGGCAAACACGGCTTTTTAAAAAGGTTCGATTTGAGGTTAGATTTTCGAAGAAGATGTTCCCACGCAGCACAAACATTCTAAGAACGTCCCGTGAACGTCCCGTGGACGTACAGACGTCCTGTGGACATCCCGTGGATATTTTGTACTGTACTGAGTTTGTTTCTGGTTCGTAGGACTTGTTTTTTTTTTCGCAAAAATTTTCTACCGTCCAACAACGCGAAACAGATTCTTCGAATTTTTCTTTGAACTATTTTCAGAATGCCAGCTACACTCGTTAACACTTATTTACAATGAGGTAAACCATTTTGGTTAGTTTTTTTGTATACTTTGCTGCCTACGGATTTGACTTATTTGTTACTCCTGCACATGCGTATGGATATGGTTTTTTATTTCTTTTTTTTATACGATTAATTCGATGGGATTTTTAAAGATAATTTTCTTTTAACTCTCCTGCCTGTTTCGTCGAACTCTACTTACGAAACGAATGCGGATATTCGGGAGTTACTGCAAATCTACCAAATGGAGTACACGGGGATGCGAGCTAACTGATAATCGATTTTAAGATATTTCATTGATTGTGTTCGAAAGATAGCGAGCGGTTTTTTGTTTCTTTGAAAGAGAAAATAATTTTGGATTTTACGGATACGGAGGGGACGATTTAGAAAATTCTTTCGAACTCAATCGAAACCTTTCCTTTCCTCCTAATTGGAATATAGAATTGAAAAATTTTCTTTCGTCAATGGTAGAACTTGGTAAATTTTGAACGAGCACAATTTTCAAAATATCTTTGTAATCTCCTTAACGAGACTTCTCTTTAATTCGGCTTATTGAATTGGGGCCATACGTTCTTCCCAGTGGCAGCCCTGGCCTGCTCTTTCAACATTCTCGCTTGCTCCTGTATTTGCTGTTTTTGTTTCAGGAAGGAAAAGTCTATGAAAATGCTGTAAAACAAAGAAATCTCAGATAAATTAATATACTTCAAACCGACGTATTGAAACAATCTCGAAGGCCCTATATAAAAATCTTTTACCTGTACGAAAGCGCGGGAAGAATTTGAACTGACAGGAAGAGAGAACGAGAAGAAGAGAGAAGAATTTGTGAATTACGTCATCTGACAATTTATCATTTGCATTTTAAGTGTTAATCGATTATTTTAAAAAAGAAAATCATTATTATTGGTTAATTCAGTAGCGCAAAGCCAATTTCAAATTAATACGAATTCCTTATCTATGTCTAATGCAAGCTTCATTGATTATATTATCACGTCCAGGCAACGTTCCTCTAAATTTTTTTAATTGTTAAAAAAGAAACCTCTAGGCAATCTTTACGTGTGCGAATCTGATTCTAATTGCAATTCAACTTTTTCTTGTTTGATTTACTTACGGTACGGCAGAAGTCTGACATTTAATAGTGTCTGCGATATTTTGCTCGGAGTAGAGACCAATGGGAGAATTGAATTGCTTATGGACGACCTGTTGAACAAAATTAAATTGAAATGCACTGTATTTTTTCTTTTTTAAATAGCAAAGTCGTGCTCGTATTAAAGATCACTCCTTCCTTTTATAAAAATTCTGCACGTTATTTAAGGCATCGGCCAGTTTAATTCGTTGACATTTTACCTCTAGAATGCCACAACGTTTTTTTACTCCCAAAAATCCAACTCTGAGGTCCAGCAGACTCCATGTCCTTGATCAGCTGGACCCCAGTGTAGCATTTCAGGGTTATCTTTTAAAAGTCCCTGATGCTAATCTCTCTCCGTCATTTCTGGAATTTTTAGTCTACATTCCTTTTTTTTATTCAAATTATAACAATTGTATTTATTTATTGTCATTATTAATTCCCTTTTTTTAATATCAAATTCATCTCGAAATCAACAGTAAAATTTTCACCAGCTTCAACGAAGTATCCGCGTGAACGTTGGAAAGGCGCGAAAAGAAGATTTTTTCAAATTTTACTGTACGATCTTGAGATTTCGAAATTTCAATCTGTGCCTAGAACTATCGTAGTATCTAGCTTATTAGTCATTTTATATTAGAAGTAGTTTAGGTCACACAGTAGTGCTCGTAATTTCGTATCATCGGCATTGCAAATACTAGTTGGTTGAGGCTGTGCCAATTATCAGATTATATAAAAATAACGTCAGTTGTATATATATATTTTATACAGTATATAATACGAGTCGTATGAGTAGATATACATGATCACGTGTATATGCACGTGCTATTATTATTAATATTATTAATATTAATATTCTTCGACAGAACGAGTCCAGGGCGTTCCTTATAGAGCTGCAAAAGGTTTTTTTTCCCACGAATCGCAAGAAAATTCGCACCAGCTACAATTGCGTAGGACGTAGAGAACGATTAATATTGAGTCATTCCAAAAAGAAGTGAAAAGAAAAACGACAAAATACGAAAAAGAAAAAAAATTGCCAAAAACCGTCTAGCTACTATTTTTGTTTCGATACTTTCAGACGAAGCGCAAGAAAGAGCGAAGAGTGTAAGGTGTTGAAGAAAGAATGTGACGTTTGAAGGAGTAAGAGAGAGAGAGAGAGAGAAGTAGTTGAATACGGATGTTGAAGAAGAAGAAGAGAGAGAAAGAAAGAAAGAGAGAGAGAGAAAGAAAGAGAAAGAAGAAAGTGATAAAACGCGAAGAGTTTTGTGTCAGTGAGTTACGTCAAAGCGTTCGGTTGTTGTTTTTCATTTGTTTTTTATTTTATTCTTTGTTTCTTTCAAGCGGAAGCGGACTTATAGGAAATAGGTTCAAACCTTTGGAACATCATTCGGTCCCAAGACGCGCTGTAGAACCGTTTCCGCCACCTGGTCAGACGTTTTATGAAATATTATATTTACAGGTTATGTCTCTTTGTCGATTTCTCGATCCTTACATTGTAATCGCAGACGATCGTTACGCCTGCAAGTCGTTCGACTTTTGTTTGGGAAATTATAGTTCGTTGATATGTAATGATAAGAATTAGGAAAATTCATGTTGAGTCATTTAATGATTTCAATAACGAAGCTTCGTTTTCCTTTTTTTTCTTTCTACTATCACTACCGTTACATGTATCTCTTTACTGTATTCTTTGAATTTTTTTCTTCTTGTTACGTCGAAAATGAAATGCACAGATATAGGTATATGTCTCTAAGAGATATCTGGTGTTTTTATATTTAAAAAAATGGCTAATTACCCACTGCCAGAATTACGATTTGGTAATCTTGTACTGGAAAGCGTATTTACGTACTTTTTGTTTCATAGCAACCTCCGGATGAGCCACTTCGTAATGATGAGGTGACGCACGGATCATTGGATTTGGATGATGACGCAAGTAGCATTCACCCAGTGGCGCATCCTTTTTGACCTTGGCACCAGGTAAGACCAAAGGAGTCGTGCGATAGGGCTGAAAGTAAAATTATTATTTCTTTTTTGAGAAACAGTCATGCAACGATTGAGAATAATGACAAGAGTCATCGTACTGATAAGGCGCCAACGTTAAAATTCATCAAGTATACCGAGACTGATCTTATAAACGGAAATGGCGAAATTGGCTGACGGATAAAATGGAGATATCGATTTACCAGGATATTAGTGGAATTTTTAAATCAAGCCCAACTCCTGGACCAACGCCAGAACGTGTACCTAATGTCGCGCAGGAGGTGCGTCGCCATCGTGAACATTATTAATAAACGAGATTTTATTATCCACGCTCGTCTTTCACGAGCTCGAGCCAGCTTTTCGCATGGTTGCTGTTTGACCAAGGCTAAAATTCTATTTCTCGAAGTGGTCCCCGTGCCACTTCATTTCCACGTTGACCACTTCGCTAGGAGGTATCGCCCCCAAAAACACTTTCGTGTATTGACCACTTCGCTAGGAGGTATACCTTGCCCGTGGTGAGAGGGAGGAGGAGGAGGAAGGTTAGAAGAGAAAAAAGAATTTTGAAATTAACTTTCGAAATTCTCTTACAGCTTAACGGGGAATCTTAAACGCTGTTGGAGCTGCTCGAGTTTTTATGTAAACTACAGTCGCTTCAGTTTAAACAGCATGAAGACTAACGGCCTCTGGGAGAGTCTAGAAAAATATGGGGCGAGAAGAAAAGGCAAAAAAAGATGGATGGAGAAGAATGAAAATGACTAGGAAAAAGCCAGGTGCACTTCTATCGTGATTATGACACTTTGCCAAAGCAGTGTCAATTACCTAGTGTGTGAATTTGAAAATAAAGTCTGTCGTTAATGACGCGATGCG